>CAJRSG010000673.1:1639-39103 GCA_907169655.1 Acomys percivali
GCTGTTTTCTTCTTTCTAAAACATATCTTGGGCATTCTCATGGAGATGTTAAATAATCCATCTCTTTAGAGAATGTGGCTAAATCGCAATACGCAAATAAATACATCTAAACATCACCAATGGAAGGGATAGGCCTTTATTGTAAGTAAATTTTCCCTCATCCCTTTCTCTCTATATTTTGGTTTATCAAGACAGTGTTTCTCTTTTTAGTGCTAACTGTCCTGGAACTCACTCTGTAGACTAGTCTGTCCTCAAACCCATAGAGATTTGCTTGCATCTGCCTCTCAAGTGCTGGGATTAAAGACATATGTCACCACTGGCCAGCACTGATACATATTTTAATGTTTATTTTTCCTTTAAGTAAACAGAATTTTTAGGGACCAGAGCATTTTGAATTTTAGACTTGTTCCTCATGTCTGGTTGTCTCAGTGGGGGACTGCCAGCCGATCATCTTGCTAGACTGCGTTTCTAAGATAAGGTAGCTGATTTAGGATAAGTGGCACAAACTCACTTAATCCCAGCACCCTGTAGTCAGATGCCAAAGGGTCTCTCTCGCTTTAAGGGAAGCCTGCTCTACAATGTGAGTTCCAAGGCTAGCCAGGATTATATAGTGACACTCTGTCTCAGTCCATCCCCACCACCAAAATGACAAGTTGACAGCCATGCCCAATACACAAAAGCCTCAGGAAAGCTACACTTTGACCCCAGGTGCTTCCTGCCAAAGTACATCTCTGCTTCATAAAGTTCCTGTCCACCAAACAATGTCTGACCCAACAGCTTCTTTTAGAAATCCAAGTGAACCCTTGTAGTCACTTCTCCTCAGTGTTGACAATGGAACAAGAGCTGTAAAACTAGTCACCATAGATCCAAGAGTTGTCCTAGAACCCGAGGCCCATCTGGGATATGCAATACTTATAACGCTGCCTGTTGCTGCTGTAATCATTCCTGATGGATGGTGACCTGTGGATTGAGATAGCTGGCAAGTACCAGGGATTCTGTTGGTTAAAACCTAGAGAAATAGCCTCCAACCTGAGAATGGAGAGCTGTTGGCTTCGAAAGCTGAAGCAATAGGTCCCTAGTTCTTAGGCCCAGGAGGTGAGAATTTCTAGGTCTGCCAGTCTAGCCTGTAGGACACAGGTGTGAAGTCCCAGAACTGTCAGCACTAGATGGGCATCTTCTTCCTCCTCATAATTCCAAATGGAGTAGAAGAACCAAGCCAGCTGGTGAGGAACCAGACTCAGGCCACTATCTCTTCCAGCATCTTCAACTAGCAGCCAAGCCTAGAGCTGTGATCTCAGCATAGCAGAGACAGGAGGACAAGGGCAGTAAGTAAAAAGTCCTGCAATTCCCGTGGTGTATTTGAGGCAGATGTGGGCTCTGGCTTTAGAGCTTAAGAACTAGAAATATGTCATTGAGGTCTGAGCCATGATGGACCAGAGGTTCACCTTGGGATGATGGCTGTTTTGGATCTGTTCCTAGCCATTCATGCTATCTCTGGCCTCATTGGTCTCTGATGATTAAATTTATTCAAAAGCTACCATGAATATGTCTTTTACAGTCTTTTTGAGAGATTGTGACACCATGTTGTGAGGATGACTGGGAATGAGTAGTACCCTTAAGAAACTCATGCAGTTCACAGAATTCTGTGTAGATTGAAATCATAGGAGGCAGATCCAGATGACATAAGTGATGTATGAAGGATCCCAGTAAATTACAAGGATAATCTGGTCCTCACCACAGCTAAGGGTTTGTGGCAGAAAGGTCTCTAGCTCATGGCAAGCCAAGGGGACCAGAGGATGCTCATGTAATGAACAAGAGGTAGACTGTCCTTAGAATCCCAAGGTGAGTAGTAACACAGGCAGTTTAATCCTTCCATACAGAGAAGCTCCATTCATTCTCTCTGCCACTTAGAGATAGAGAAAAGTTCAGAATGTTTTTCTTTTGGGGACGCCTATAGCGTCTGACATGGCCCAAAAGTATTCAAGAGAACAACATGCTCTGTGTGTACCTATGTGTGCTTGTGAGCACAGGTACTTATGTGTATGTGTGTTGGTGTTTGTATTGTTTGTTTTTTTTTTACAGGATCATTCTATTTAACCATAATATTTTAGACTGGGACATGGAAACCAAATGTAATATCTCAGTGGATACAATGGTGAAACAGAAATTGATTTGTGTGTTTTTTCTTGGCTAGATTTCTTACCCAAGACAAAAAATACTTTCACGTGTGGATTACGTCCCACATTCTGGCAATTATTGCAAGTACAGGTGCCAATAAACACTCTCAGGCAAAAGAGAGAGAATAGTCAATAGAAATTTAAATGACAGCTGTGCTCAGTCTTCATGTAAAATGCCAATTTGACTCTGTTATGTATATAGGAGTCATTGCAGCCAAACAAGTAAGTCTGTAGAGAAATATATAATCTGGTGGGAAAACAGAGCACCTAAATTCAGGAAAGTGTCCTCTTTGTTTTTTCAACCTGTAGGAGTTCATGGTTTTTGCATCTCACTGGCAAAATTCAGGAAGGGTGGCCACTTTTGATTCCTGCTTTCCACTCTTCAAGTTTACTAGGGAAAGGGAAAATCTGCTGCCTTTAAATACACAGTGGCTTCTGGAAGGTGAAATGTTCATATAAACATTCGTGAGACAATCTATTCAGAAGGGGAAAGGAGAGATGGCTTCTCAGGTAAACATTTATGTGTGGGTCTGGGAAAAGTTGGTTATTCTTACAGAAATACTTCATTGTCAGATCTTCCAAACTCTCACTATGCTGAATTAAACTTCTGAAACTACTTTTACCTCTGTAGGTAGACAAGTAAAAGTTTTTTAGACAAGTGAAGGTTGCTCCTTCTGCCTCCTTTCTAGGTGCCTTTTGTTCCACTTGACTCTCCTGAGAGAGTGGCAAGCTGTACTTGTGCCTGGCCCTGGACACAGGGAGATAGGTGGGTATCCAAGGAGGATGCAGAAAGAAAGATCTGTATCTTAGAACTACTCGGGTACTCTGGAGAAAGGAAAGAGAGTGAAGTATTCTGAGTGGTGCCCAGTGGTCTGGGGGTGTGGGTGGGATGGAGTCCTGAGGAGAGGAGAGAGATTGTGAAATACTCTCTGGGAGCTCAGAATGGTTTCCTGGTTGCCTGGTTACCTGGTTGCCTGGTTGCCGGGTGGGACCTAGTAGGTGGTTAGGGTTTGGGGATCCAAGCCATGGCCTTGGGGTAAAGTGGGTAGATTGAGATGGAATGCTTCTTCTTTTGATATGTCTTTGTTCTTACATTAGGGGCTTGGTTGGCCTGGTTCTGCAGCAAGATTATAGATGTCTCCAGCCCCTCAGGGAGCCCTGCTGTGGTTGCTCCTCCCTCCAGACTCCAGATGGCAGGGTCCACGGGTATGAAGGCAGGGAATACTGGAGCCCTCACCAGTGTGCTCACAGCCCCCTACCCTTTTCCCAGAATACACCGCGGATCCCCCTCCTGCCAGATGAGAAGCCAGTGCTGGGCTCAGGGACACCCTGAGGCTGTCTGCCCTCTCCCATGTGGGAACTGTCCTGAGCTCTCTCACAACATGACAACCACCACCCTGTTGCTGCCCTATCAGACCATCACTTCCCTTACTAATAAGCATCACACGCCATAATAGTAACCATCACCTCACATACTAATAACCCTCACATCCCATAATAGTAACCATCACCTCCCTCCCATAATAATAACCCTCACATCCCATATTAGTAATCATCACCTCCCATAATAATAACCCTCACATCCCATAATAGTAGCCATCACATCCCATACTAATAATCCTCACATCCAATAATAATAGCCATCACCTCCCATACTAATAACCCTCATATCCCATAATAGTAACCATCACATCCCATACTAATAACCCTCACAAGCCATAATAATAGCTGTTACCTCCCATACTAATAACCCTCACACCCCATAATAGTAACCATCACCTCCCATACTAATAACCCTCACATCCCATAATAATAGCCGTCACCTCCCATACTAATAACCATCACATCCCATAATAGTAACCATCACCTCCCATAATAATAACCCTCACATCCCATCACCCTGTTGCTGCCCTATCAGACCTGGGTCAGCCTTAGAAGGCCTGGGAGGCAAGCCCCCTTGACCTTGAAGCTGGATTGTTTCCTGTGTCCCAGGTGTCAGCACACCCAGGAGAAGCCTGGCAGCTTTAGTGGTCACCAGAGTGGGTGGGGTTAGGCACAGAGCTCCTGGGTCTGCTAAGGGTCCTGGCTAATTTCCTCATTTCCCAGTTCAAGAGTTTGTATCTGAGGCTCCTTTCTGATGGTCTAGATTGGCTGAAGGGTTTATGTAGAGTTCCATGAGGGTAGCCTACAGGCATAGGGCTCTTCCTTCTACTCAGCCAGCAATCCCTTCATGGCTGCCAGGTACCCATAGTGGAGTCCACTCAGTGCAGTGTGTCCCAGGAGTCCTTGTTACCTGTGCTCACTTCCACACTCGCATCTCCACTCTGCATCCCCTTCATCCTCTTTATCACCATACCGCTACTTCTCATAACACTGCCCAAGTTCCCTCCACACCTACACCCAGGCATCCTGCTCACACCCCAGCATAACCCCTTAGGGAATCCTTTCAGCCTGCACAGAGACCCAACTCATGCTTTCCTGGCCTAAAGGCTTGTTGGCCATCTTAGAGTCTAGGTCCAGCCAGCAGATGGTTTTTTTGCTTAGAGAATGGCAGAGTGATTGTGGCTATCACCCTCCATGGTTGGCATCACCCTCCACATTTCGCAGCACCATCAAGCAGTATTGTTTTGCTGATCACTGCTGCAGTTCCCCTGCTTGTCTGTGCATGGAGACAGCAGTCCATAGAGGGAGGTGCTCTTCTCCTGGCAGGACAGGCAGGACGTGGGTCTCCTGGGCCCTTTTTGTGCCAGGAGACCTGAGAGAAGAATCAGGGTCCTGGAGACCCATAGCTAAAACTGAACGCCACATGGCTTGATTAGCAGGACCCTGCAAACATTGCTTCCCAGGTCTCTCTGGGCAGCCATGTTGGCCAGGGAGACTGGACGTCTCTACATAGGACCTGCATCAAGGGCTGCATCTGGGTTTATGTGTGGAAAACAGGTCTTGTCTGCCTGCACTTGTTTGTGTCCAAGGCTACACTTGCACCGCCATACTTTAGGTTAAGTAGTCCCCGCAGTACCCACAGCTGCCTTAGCTCATTTCTAAGCCACACAGACATGGACAGACATATGTGTTTGTGCACACACACACAAACACACATACACCCACACCCACACCCACAGAGGCACACAGGCTACTCAGTTTCTCTGGGCTGTGATTAGGACATCAGAGACAGAGAGCCTTCCTTCCACATGTCCATTTTATTTATTGATGCCCTTCCCTGCCCTCCTCTACTTCCCTTCATACACTTCTATACTGCCTCGAATCCTCTTGGGCTTTCCTTCTGTTTCTTATTCAAAGTGCGCTCTTTCCCCTTTATTCCCTCTCTCTCTCTCTTTCTCTCTCTCTCTCTCTCTCTCTCTCTCTCTCTCTCTCTCTCTCTCTCTCTCAGCTGTGCTCAAGGTGGATCTCAGGAACCTGATTGGTCAGGAAAAGTGTGATATCCCAGAACCCTCCAAGAGGTCTGTAAGGCACAATCATGGTCATATGCAACCTTGCTGTGTGCACCTAGTGGGTAGGAGCCCAAGGCAGTGTTGTATTTTTGGGTGAATCTCAAGAGAAGCAGCCAGAGGAGAGTGTGTTCTGAAGGATTCCCAAAGAGACCAGGCAGTCAGCTAACCATCCAGGCCAGCTATACTTTGAAACCTCTTCACTGTGATGCTCAGCATCCCTGTGGGCAACAAAGTTCTGGATTCTCCTGACTGACTAGCTCACCTGGCCTAACAGGGAGAATAATTTCACTGATTGGCAAGGCCCCCTACCCTGTCCTGCCCTGCCCTGTCCAGGGATCACATGTGGAAAAATAGAGAAGTCACGGGTGCCACAATGTGTGCCCTAGAAGATTGCAGGATGTGTGCTTGTGTTTGTGTGTGTGTGTGTCCTGGATGGGAATCAAGGATGTGAGAGGACAGAGGTAAGTCCATAGAGGACACAGTGTGTAGCAATTATTATGGTGTTTAGGTCAGAGGTGATCATCAGAAGGACAGGATTGCATGTAGCGGAAGCCCTTTAGGGCTTCATAACACTTTGGCCCAAGCGCAATGTCTGCAGTTTTCCAGGGTGGCTGGGTTGAGCTTGTGAAGGTCCATGAGACCAGTTGAGTGACATGGGACCAGTTGAGTGGCAACCATGTGGAAGTTGGCAGGAACCTTCCTTTGGGGTCACCTGCCAGCCTGGCACCTCTGAGAACTCAGGGCAGGCTCAATCCAGTTGGAACTCCCTTTGAAGCATCAGGAGGATGCTTCCAGAAGGCTTCCAAGAGTGAGATAGTTGGGAATCGATGGCAATGGCAGGGCTGTCTTGAGGATGCTGAGAGAGTTTTCTTCTTCTAGGGGCCATCATGGAATATCTTGGCCATGGGCAGCTGAGCCCTTGGAGACTCTCAGTGCTACTGGAAGGAAGGCTTCCTGCTGGAGAGTGACAAGCATTTACCCAGTAATCACATTCTATATTTTACTTGGTCCCACACAGAACTATGTACCCCGGATACTGTGGCTGAAACCGTGTAGATCACAGATGGAAAGGGAGAACTCAAGAGAAAAGGAGCTACTAAGAGAGAGGGTGGACGAGGATCTGTAGATGATGTGTGTATGTCTTTTTGAATGTTTTTGTATGTAGCCTATTGACTGGACCCATTTTCTCTAGGGAGAAATAGTTGTCTGTGCCCTAAAGAGAATGTTTGATAGTGGCTGATGTAGTTATTTGGAGCCTGGGACTTTTGTTAGTGGACTGGAGAGATGACCCAGTGGCTAAGAAACTCTGCTCTTCCAGATGTCCTTAGTATAATTTCACAGCAAACACTCAATGGCTCACAGTCATATATTATGGAATGCAGGCAGGTGCACATGGAAATAGGTGTTTCACACATAAAATAAGTAAAATCTCTAGGAATAAAGTGGAGACGTAACAGAAGAACTCAGGAGTACGAATATGCTGGGGGCCTCCTGGTGGGACAAGTGAAAATTGTTCCTTCTGCCTCCTTTCTAGGTGCCCTTTGGTCCACTTGAATATCCCGAGAGAGCTTCAAGTTGTATCTGTGCTGAGCCCTGGCCACAGGCAAATAGGTGGGTGTTGTGAGGACACAGAAAGAAAGATCCATGTCTGAGAACCACTTGGGGACTCTGGAGAAAGGAATGGAAGAGTGTGACATGGCCCAAGCAGTGCAGAGTGGGTAGGGTGGTCTGGGGCTGTGGGAGGGGTGGAGGCCTGAGCAGAAGAGAGAGATTGTGACAGACTTCCTGACAGCTCAGAATGGTTGCCTGGTTACCTTGTTGCCTTGCGATGCCTAGTAGGTGGTTGGGTTGTGGGCTCAAGCCAGGGCCTGTTAGGCAAGTGAGCAGATCGGGATGGAACACTTCTTCTTTTGACATGTCCTTGTTCTCACATCAGCGGCATGGTTGATCTGGCTCTGCATCAGGATGGGAGATGTCTGCGGCCTTCACGGGGCATCTGCTGATGTTGATCCTCCCCGCAGTGTCCAGGTGGCAGTGTAAAGGAAGGAACACACCTGGGTCCACAGGCATGCACACCTGGGAAACGGGAACCCTCACCAGTGCGCACAAGGCAGCCTGCCTTTGCCTAGTATCCAACCGGGAGCCTTCTACTGCCAGGTGAGAAGCCAGTGCTGGGCTCAGTGGCCTCTGAGGCAAGTGGTCCTCTGTTTCATGGCATCTGTCAAAGTTCCCCTGTTCCCTTAACCGGGAATATTTGTCGTGCCCATGGTCACAGGTGTCAGCACACCCAGAAGAAGAAGCCTGGAAACTATCGTGTTTACCATAATGGGTGGCGCTATGCACAGAGCTGCTAGGTCTTCCATGGGGCATGGCTATACTCTTGGTGTGTTTCTAAGGCTCCTTCCCTAGGGTCTAGATTGGACTGAGGGTTTCTGTTGAGTTCCCTGAGGGTAGCCTACAAGAACACATCCTCTCAACCATTCTCCAGCCCACAAGCCCTTCAGGGGCTGCCGTGTGTCCTAAGTGGTGTGTGTGTGTCAGGGAGGTGCATTGTTTCCCAGGAGTCCTCCTGACCTGTGCTTCCTCCTCCTTCACATCTCCCCTCTTCATCCCATCCTACCTCATCCTCCCATATACCTACCTCTCAAAACCCCCGTGGTCCCTCCATGGATACAAGCAGGCACCCAAGCTCATACCCGCTTCCCTTTGGGAAATCCTGAAGCCCGCCCAGAAATGCATCTCAGGCCTTCTAGGAATAAAGGCTTGATGGCCATGCAAGAGTCTTGTAACAGCCTGTTGCTTTTTTTGACTCTGCAAGGTCTATCATGTTGAGCTAAGAAGGGCCATTTAAATATTGACCTATGGGCTTTCAAACTGACAGTAGGAAATGGAGAGAGGGCAGGAATATAGTGTAGATTTAAAAAAATGAATTTTAAGCTGAGTGGTGTATCACATGCTACATAGTCCCAGCACTCAGGATGCAAAGGCTGACAAGCCTTATCTACAAAGTGAGTCCAGGAAATCCCAGGCTACACAGAGAAACCCTGTTGAAAAACATAATTGAGTAGGGTGCACACCTTTAATCCCAGCACTAGGGAGGCAGAGGAAAGCGGATCTTTGTGAGTTTGAGGCCAGGCTGGTCTACAAAGTGAGTCAAGGACAGCCAATGCTGTTACACAGAGAAAACCTGTTCCTAAAAAGAGAGAGAGAAAAAAGAGAAACAAAACACACAAAAATTTAAACATATGAAAAATTATTAACATGGCTTAAAAGAAAACTGAAAACAATATGAATGCTTTAAGTTTAGTCTTATTTACATATTTCTAAGTAGGGGACTGTGTTAGAAAGCATTTTCTATAACATAAGATACTTTTAAGGTTTAATTCATATAAATGTTAAATTGTGATATATATTAAATATTATATTAAAATTTAAAAGTGCTTTTTGGATAGGTATATAATTGTATATTTGCTTATGTTTAGGTTTAAAGCATGGAGAAATAGTTTGTTTTAAACTATTTTAGCACAAATTACCAAACATACCATTACATTAATTAGAATGCCAGCAAATCAAGGATATGTGATATTGGAAGCCGTTGAATTTCTTTGATGAATATACTACATGTGTGTTTTCAGTAAGTTAAGCTTTCATAGTTGCCTTTTTAATGCAGAAAACGAGTTCTTTTTACTTTTTCAAAAGGAACAGATATGTTTTGAAATATGGAGCCTTTTGTTTTGGAGCAACTACAGGAAAGAAATAAAAAAGTGTGGATTTTACTTTGTCCAGAAGTTTAGCGTTAGTGCAGAATGAATTATTTTGGTGTGTGTGTCTTGTATATATGTGTGAACACCATGTGCTGTGTGTATATGGGTAATCAATATTTTTCATGTTATTTTTACATATGAGTCTAAATATCTTGATAAGTAGTTTAAGTATGATATCAAGGGAGTTCCAGGGATCTTACTATTTCCCCCAGCACGTGGTTTACATATTATTTTTATATGAATCAAGGAAAGAAACTCAGGTTGTAAGGCTTATAACTATGCTTGTTACTACCCAAATTCTAGAATGGATAATTTTTTAAAAAAACACTTTCTCCAATACTATGTATAACAATTCTTTTTTCTTCTTCTTCTATGAGAAAAGATTTCTCTGTAGCCCTGGTTTTCCTAAAACATACCTGCTAGGCCAGGCTGGACTCCAGCTCTGCTTCCCAAGTGCTGGCATTAAAGGCATGTGCCACCAGTGCTACATACAATTGTCCTTTATCAAGACTTTCAAAGGAGTATATTCTTGGTGTTTTTTAATGACTCTGTGTTAATACATATGACTTTTTAAAAAAAATTCATTCATTTATCTATTTATTTTGGTTTTTAGAGACAGTCTTTTTCTTTGTAGCCTTGGCTGTCCTGGACCTACTTGTAGACCAGGATGGCCTTGAACTCACATAAATCTTCTTGTCTCTACCTCCCATAGTGCTGAGATTAGAGGTGTGCACCACCAGGCCTGGCCTTATTTTTATTTGAATTACATGTATGCATGTGTGTCTGTATAAGGGTCTATGCATGTTATGGCGGGGAATTCATGGAGGACAAAAGAGAGTATAGCTCTGGAGCTAGAGTTACAAGTGTTGGTGAATCACTGGGGTGATTGGGATTTGAACTTGTGCCTTTGCAAAAATAGTACATTCATTTTCTAACTGATGAGCTATTTCTCCAGTCACTGTAGGCTGATCTTAATTCAGAAGATGTCATATACTTAGGTACAGGGCATAATGTAGAATCTTGTAACATGAACGAAAACTAAATGATATTTAGTAATGATCACGTTCATTCATAAGAGCTTTTCCTTATTTTGCGGTTTATGTGAAGTAGAGACACTTTTTTTTTTACAATTTATTTATTTTATGTATATGTGTGTACTATCTGCCTGTACACCTGCAGTCCAGAAGAGGGCATCAGATCCCAATATAGATGATTGTGAGCCACCGAATGGTTGCTGAGAATTGAACTCAGGACCTCTGGAAGAGCAGCGGTCAGTGCTCTTAACCACTTAGCCATCTTTCCAGATCGAGATGGATTTTAAAATGTAGACCTTTGGGTTTAAAGGACATCGTATATGTTTGATATAGTATGTTTTTGAGACATTTTCCATTGTTCCAGTTATTTGACATGATATGTTTTAATGCAGTTTTTTCCTTCTGAATTCTGTTCTTTTTAATTTTATGGTAATGATGTTTTCTTTAGAACAGCATGATATTCTTCATGGCTTAGAAACCATGCCAGGTTGTAATCATGTGTATTATGTAGTCACTTATATAGCTATAGAAATGTTTTTATCTAGTTTATTCATTTGTTTATTTTACTTTTTCTTAGGCCTTAATGTTAAAAGTGAAGCATGCCAGCATTTTTTTCAAGATGTTTTAGTTGTGTCTTTTACCAGAATCCTTATGGATGATGTGATGAGTAGATGGAGGTTTGAAATTCATGTGAGTTTTATATATGAAGGGAACTCAAGTTTTATGTGGTGATTCCTGAGTCTACTGCTAATAATGTTTTGATTACTGATAGGCATAATGCAATTAGGAAGGACAAGATCCTTTTGGGGAGAGCTTGCTTGGGGTTTTAAATATAAGACCTGGGTTTTTATAACTTGCCCCCTGGAATTCTAAGTGTCTTCTATTTACTCTATTTCTGATGGTATTGATTCTAAGAGTTATCCACTATTGGGTTTATCTTTAAAACATACATATGCAGAATAGGAAATGGTATCTTAGTATAACTGTAACACTAAATGATAAAATAGCATAACACTTTTAATATGGAAATAAACAAAGAAACTTAGGTTTTCCATTACCCTGGGAGATAGAAGGCTGACTTCCCCTAATAAATGTAAATTACAGATCAGTACTCACACATTTTGAAAATTCAAATTTTAGTTTTGACCATGATGGAGTCAAACTGAATGTTTTTTTGTTCTCAACTGGCAAAAGTAAATATAAACACTCATGGAATAAAATAATTTAGATTACTGTTGATCCATCCTAAGATTTAACTTTTCTTTGAAATCAATATAGATGTCTTTTTAACAAATTATTGAATGGCAAGGCAGTTATTTATAAAATAATGTTAACCAGAATTTGAGAAATTTTATGGGTGGAATTTAACTTAAATATTTCAAAAAATAACCAGGATATGCGTATGCACATTTACTTGTATATATATATATATATGTGTGTGTATACATATGTGTTTGTATACATATGTATATATGTATATGTGTGTGTACTGTACATGCAAGTGTATATATGTGCATGTTTATGTGTGTGTATATGTACGTGCATGTAAGCATATATATATATTTCTGCATTTTTGCCACTAATTTACCAAAACGTATGAATATGTTTTCAGTAGATTCTCAGTTAATACCTTTGTTGATTCACTCACATTAAACTCAAGGTAATACCATCCTGAAGAAAGTGTATAACATACTGATTGATTCATTCATTCATTTGTTCATTCATGGAGAGGTAGATACATGGACTGCCAACATTTTGTCTCAGGCAACATGATACTTGGTATTTACTTACTCAGAGATTCCCTTGAAATAGACAATATAAACTACTATAGAACAAATGTTGTGTTCATAGTGTTTTAAGTGTAAATGTATATTCTTAAAACAGCAGAAAATATTTATAGAAGCTGCAAATACAGATTAAAATTCCTTTTTTTTTTTTGATGGGCGGTGGTGGTCCATGCCATTACTTCCAACACTTAAGAAGCAGAAACGGGCAAATCTTTTGAGTTTGAAGCTAGCCTGGTCTACAAGGCGAATTCCAGAACTGCTAGGACTATACAGAGAAAGTTTGTTTCCAAAAACCAAAGGAAAAGAGAAAAAAGAAAAAGAAACTTCCTTTTTTTCATTTCATGAAACACATACACTTAGGCAATTATTTTAATTTGATTCCCTAATAGTACATTTTCTAAAATTCCCTAAAAGTAAGTTGTCTTTAACATAAGCACTGATAGCCATAAACATCCAACCTTTAGAACTGTCTTTACTCTCTGCCAAAGAGTCTGGTATATAATTTTTATTTTTATACCAGTCTAGTTTTGTTTTTTAAACTGATCCCTTGATCATTTAAGAATATATAGCTAATTGTATAACTATTTCAGCAGTTTCCCATCTTGATAGAGTTTATGATCTTTTTATAGGGAAGGAGATTGCTGATTCCTATCATTTTGTTTGGTGTTTTCCTGGTTATTAAGAGTATTGCTTGTTTCTTTTTTCCTCCTTTATTTTTATTTATAAATCCTTAGTTTCCTTTTGTGATTGAGAATTTTTCCCCTCTTCTACTGTCTGTCTTCTTGATGGTGGTAAATTGTGTTATTTCATGCTTTTCTCTAATATAGTAATTTCTACTGAGCTACCTCCCATTCATATTCTCAAATACT
Organism: Acomys percivali; assembly: GCA_907169655.1. Classification (NCBI taxonomy): domain Eukaryota; kingdom Metazoa; phylum Chordata; class Mammalia; order Rodentia; family Muridae; genus Acomys; species Acomys percivali. The sequence continues at coordinate 14,723 of CAJRSG010000673.1, forward strand.
TCCCAGTGTCCTTCTTCCCGGCCAAATCCTCCATACACACAAGCCATGTGCTTCCTCTCCACCTCACCTATGGCAGCAGCCTCCTTCCTACCATTGCCCTTCCCATTCCCAATGTTCTCTTCTGGTCTCTCACCGCTTCCCTTCCAAGATCCTCTCTGTCCCAAAAGCCTATGAACCTAAGGGAAGTCCATTCAATTCACCCTGCCTAGGAGATTTGCCCTTTTAACGGTCAAACGGGAATAAGATTTTAGGCAAGATAACAAACATTTTGGGGATATGTGAGTCTTCTCATTTGAGCAGCAACCAGACTAACCCCCAAGAGAAGAATGCGTTGTGAATGTGGAAATGGGAAGGGAAAAGGAAGAGGTGTGTAGTCCAGCTGTAAAGTGATTATATAAATTGAATAATGAAAAAAAACCTGAAACTGAAATAACAGTACAGGTTGATTAAAAAAGTAGTAATATTTGTAAATGTGTGTGTAAGCAAATATAATTATACTATTCTATATATATTTTTGTAGTATAATATTCTAGAGTCAGTGTATCCATTTGAACACAGTTTAAACAATGCACTAGTTCATGCTTAAACACCAGAGGACATTACTGTACTAGTACATTCCTGTAAAAGCCAGAAAAAAAATCAGTGTACAATAAAAATATGAGTTATGTTTTGTTTACCCTTTTAGAGAATTAAGGTCTTGCTACAAAAAAAGTTGGCTCCAATACCTTGCACTAATGATACAGGTTCTGCTAAATGAGAAATCCTGCCCATTTTGTATTGATTGGAGAACAATAAGAAGACAAAGTACAAGTCATTATAAAATGCATATTTTCATACCCCAAACATCATGTATGGTCTAAACCATCATATGTGACAACCTTGAAAGAGATTCTCACACTTAAAACCAACGTATGAGCATGTAATTAATGAATCTCTACAATTTACAAACTACACTGAATTATTTAGGATGACTATCTATACCGATGATTTAAAACATCTCATGCAAATGTTTCAGAAATGCTAATATAAAAGAAGTATTGAATCTGGATTTTAGACAATCCATTATCTTACAAAATCAAAAAATGTTAAATGATTTGGGCATGTAATATATGTATACATTTGGAGGATTCTTCATCATCTCCATTCTATTTTTGCGTTGCATCTTTGATTAATTATTATCTGTTTACATTACATCTGGATATCACGTGTCCCCCCTTCTCCATGTCCCTCCCTCTCATCTCATCTCCTGTACCTTACTAACCATCCTGCCCTTCTTCTCAGAAAAGGGGAGGCCTCACATGGACATCACCAACCATGACATAGCAAGTTGCATCATAATAGGCTCATCTTCTCCTAAGGGTAGATAAGGCGGCCGTGTTAGGTGATAGGGATCTAAAGGCAGGCAATATAATCTCCATTCTCTGCTATGGTTGGCAAGAGAATATTTGGATTAAAATTTATGAGAGTGTAATCATACAATTGAACACTAATTACCTGTTGGTACTGCTTATTTGAAGTGAACTTCACTACTTTCTTATTGGTCTATGACATCATGAATCTTTTGGTTCTAAAAACAACCTTTGAATGGATCTACCATGTGCTGTGGTTGAAATAAAACATCGTCAACACTATTGTAGGTAGACTTCCTGGTCTTTGTAATCTTCCTTTAGAAATGTTTCTGTGCATCATTAACATTTAGCAAAACCATCTCACAATAGTGATTTCAAATCTATGATAGGCTACAAATGGTCACATCTATAAAACAATAATCTACTAAAATAATAATATTGACCCATACTTGTTTGATGTTCAAACCTTATATTTTAGAGAAAGAAAATTATAATAGAAAAAATTTCCTATAGAAAATTCATAGGTTCCATTTTTCTTTATATTTTCCAGCTCTGGACTTTATGATCTGTTTTAATAGTGAGAAGTTATTCTAGTTTATCATTGGTCTTTACTGAGTGGATTATAATTATCTTTATAGTGTTGAAGCAGTGTGATAGCAAGCAGGTTTGCCCATGGAACCTATTTTGTAATTGAGAGTCATGAAGCTAGATCTGAACATGAGGGAAAATCATCAAGATTTAGTCATCTATTTGAAGAGAATAAAAAGAAATTGTTAGCATATCTGATTACATCCCACTTAAAAAATCTGAATGTATGTCTAGAGAATAATTCTAAATTAGAATAAAATGTAGGAAAGCTGTCCAGCTGTTATATGATAAAATAATGAATATTTATTTTTCACCTAGTCCGGTTAATTAATATATCATTGTATTTATTACTATGATTTTAGTGATATTAAATAGTCATGTAGTAATATATGCTCATAGTAGGAACAGAGGCATGGAGGATGTAGCTATCACAGTTTTTTCTCTACTCCATTATAAAAGACATAAAGATAAGTTAGCATTGTTGACCTTAATCTATTTTGATATATCTGTATATAACTTCACCAATCTTATCATATCAATATTCACACAGTATGAGTTGCATGTATGATATAGTAATGTCACATCATATTCCAACACTGATTTCTTGATGTATTTCTTCAAAAATATCAGACTAAGAGGATAAGGAATGATCAACACTGATGATTCACAATCATGCAAAGAGAGGAACTGCTTAAATGTGTCATTATTACAAACTTTCTCCAGGTAGTGACTGCTCTGAGTCTGTAGAGGCAGAAAGAATCGATAAAAAGACAGCAGCTCTCTTACCTGCTGCAGCCTGTTGCATTTATGCTTCTTGGAAGCCCTGAGATGAACCATCCATATGCTGGCCCAGGTATTGACGTTAATGGTATGGATGGTGGTCACTTTTATTCCTGTTTAACTTATAAGAAAATATGAGTGTCTGAGAATATGAACTCACCTTACTCTTTAGATTTCATAAATTTCTGTTTTTACATGCTTGTAGTGCTTCAATGTTATTTTTAATTAGGAAATTATACATTTTCCATGATATGTTCAATTTCTTTTACTCATTACTGTAATTTAGCTCATTTATACGACTTACATAGAATACTTGTCAAATAAAAGTTCACTGTCATCGGTGATTTCAGTTATGAGTTTTAATAACTACAGCCAGAAGTGTGAAAGGACTATACTCTTCTGTTGTTCAATCCTATGAACTCTTGGGTCTAATTTATTATGTATTGCCATTTTAGGAGTTATTTCACACAATGTGACTTCTGTCTTGGCAGTAAGTGCCAATAATTTGCAGAAATTTTCTAGTGTGCAGACACCGAATATATGTGGTTGGTTCAAAGCTTATCATCCATCTACAACTCCCAAGAAGAATAAAAATGAGAATTAGTGATGAAAAGAAAACAAAAAACATGTAGTACTGAGCATTTGTACTGTGGAAAAATGGCCATTTCTTCATCATAAAATAGCTAGAGTTGAAAGAGTAAGTCAAAGGTCCTTTTAAAAAATTGTCTCCTCACTGGGCTCTATTCTTATTAAAAACCCCTGTCAGCTGCCTTCCACAAGATTCCATATGAGAAATTACTATCTTAAGCAGTTATGACCAGAGAAACTTCTCTCAACTTGACACTGTGGAAATACTTGGGATTGAGAGTTGTACAAGATTCACACTTTAATGCAATGAAACACAGGTCTAGTGGGACCAGCACGACCACAAATCTCACTGAAAATACATAGTGAAATTAATGCTTCATTCATATAGCATTAGAAGCATATTGCACTATTGAATTGGGCTTCATGAAAATAAGGTCTGTTATATAGGAGGAAATGAATGGGACCATAGGCAGTTTCCCTCATTTTCCTACTTTTCATATGCAGACTTCTGGTCCTCTACTTTTTCACACTCGTATTTAGCATGAGAACAACTGGTACTGTAATATTGTTTTCAGTGTAGACTTGGTCAAAATTTAACTACTCCATAAAGACTTGCACATCCATATCATAGTCACTAGTCCTAAAATTTCTATAGTATTCAAAGCCAGAAGGAATCCAGATCTTGTGCTAGTATAATCAGATTTGCCTAATTCAAGCCCTGATAATAAAACCATAGAAGTACAATGTGTGCATCAGCAAGATAATTTTGTGTCAGGGTGGTGTTTTCCAAGGAAAATTTAGTGGGTCTTAAACAAGGTATACCTCTGGCCCTGTGTTGTGCCAACCTCACAAGTTAGCTGCCTAGCATAAGTCTACGAAGTTGTTATTCACTACCTTTGTCGATTTTAACCAGAGGATGTTCTAAAACCTACAGAGTGTGCAATGGTCTGATGGTTGAAGTTTATGTAGGATTCTCATTTCCATGGTCCTGGGATACAACTCTTGTGGAATTGGAAGCATATCAATGCTCAGGGACTGTACATGTTTAAGGATGAATAGAACCACACATTTAGCAAGAAGAGAGGCAAAATCCACAGATTATAAAAAGAGGCAGTTCTTCAGTCCTGTTGCTATGCAGTTGTAAAATCCTAACATGAAAATTGTTGAAAGAACTCCTGCTGACATCTCTAATTCAAGCTCAAGTTTGACCCACAATTCAATCAGTCTTCCTTCCTGATACTGATGCTCATGGTCTCACATAATGTAGAAGGCAGATGTATGAAATAGAACAGCTTCCAGAGTCCAATAAGACACCTGCTTCTTCAACAAATGCCTACTCTAATCAAGGGCTTAAAACTTTGTTGAAAATTGGTACCTAGTGGAAAATCCATCCTGTTGAGGCTCCATCTGAGAACTTGAGTTTCTCAAACTAATGTTAAAATTCTCAGGGGCAAAGAAATCCTCCATAAATCATTAAACAGTTTACCTATAGCCTCAGCTTGTTTCATCAACTATCATATCGTGGGACTTAGTTCCAGAGTCAGGCTACCTTCTGAGGCATTGATTATGGCTTGCAAATCAACATTTCATCATCTATGTCTACGTTTTAGGAGCAATTTTTATCTGTACTTGGGTTGAACAAATATCTCATATGAACTTAGGTCATTTGTATTTGAATTATCTTACAGAATATGAACTATTTGTACACACATAGGAATATTACTTCATCTGTTTTAATCACATTTATACCTTGATATGTTTGAAGTTAAATATAAACCTTACAAAATTTAGTTAACTGGATCATTTAAAGTAAATACAGCTTGTTAATTTATAATATTGATGAATCACCCATTAATGAATCCATTCATAAAATAGTACACATATTTAAATGACCTATACCATAATATTTCAGTAGTTTTTTTATAGACATTAAGATAACATTTTAGAGGTAATTTTTGGTTTACATTTTATCAATAGAATACCCAGAGTAAACATTCATTGTGTCCCAATTACATAGAATCACACTTAGCATTGTTAAGTGGCAGGTATATTATGTATAACTATGGAGGAGGCATATTTGCCTCATCTTGGTAGCCACAGATTCTTTATGGGAGCAATATTTTAGACCAAACTCCTATAAAGGATAATGTGACGATGGAAAATGTTTCACATACTCTATTACCATAAACATATTGACCAGAGAAAGATTTGTCCTCTTAAAGCCTTAATCCCATCTTCCCATAATGGATCCAAATGGCAATGCCTTTTCCCACAAAACACATACCCTCAGGTCTCACTATACTCCGTGTTTCCTCTGCTCCTCAGATATTCTCCTCCTAATGATTGTCTTGATATTTTTCGACAGGGATCAAATTAGGGTTTTTTTTGTGAGATATTTTTGTTGGCATTATGAACTGTGGAATTAATGATATGAACAAAAACATCACAGCATGTAGTGAATATACATAATAGCAATGCAGAATTAATAGAACAGAGGTGTAATATATTTATTAATAATCATGACAAATAAGGGAGTAGCTTCAGATTTAAAAGTATCTAAAATATATAATCCATGAAAAGCAGAAAGACAACCAGCAAAATAAACTTCAAATAGAATATATCTTAAACTTTCCAGTATTCTACCAAAATAAACTTTATAGAACATTATGCAACCGACTTGTCTTAGCATAGATATTAGTATTATTATCCTGGATTAAATCCTTACATTTTAAAACACTATTTCTTTATTTAGTTTTTACACAAATTCTTTAGCACAACTAATCAATCGCATCAGATTAAAATAGCAAGAAGCAATCTTTCTAATATTATTTTCCAAATAATTATGTAATAAAAATTTAGGGAGTATGTTGTGGTAAAACTTTTCCAACTCCTACCAAGTATTAGGATTTCTGGTATGAGTTCTTTGAGAATAGCTATGATTTCAGTGTTGTTTAAATACTTACAAGCATTTTCTCACTTAAAAACCATTTTTCTCAAATGAACTCTGGGATAGTAATTCCCTATCAAGTTAGACTCTTACAGGAAATCTCTATGTGCTCTAATGTTTTAGCTTTTCCTAAAGTAGTGTACCTCCAGTTTGCATGATCTGTTGTCTTTGAAGATATGATTTCTGGGTAAAAAACATTGCATTCTTTACATTAATAAGGTATGACTTGGGTAAGTATTCTGTGGTGGGCTTGAAGAGTTTAGGACTCCCAAAAGTATTTCCTATATTAAACTTATAAGGTTGCTTTCTAGTATGGATTCTTTGAAGAACTTGGAGAGCTGAAGACAAGGTAAAACACTTGCCACAGTCTTTATATTTGTAATTTTTATTTCCAGTGAGGTTTCTGTAGTGAATTTGATGACTTGAGGAGTTGGTAAAGGATTTCCCACACTCTTTATATCTGTAAAGTTTTTCTCATGTATGGATTCTTTGATGAACTTGGAAAGGTGAGGATGAAGTAAAGAATTTCCCAGATTCACTGTATTTGTAAGGTTTGTCCCCAGTATGAATTCAGTGGTGAGCTTGAAATGATGAGTACTATGTAAATGATTTACCACTTTTATTATATTTATATGATTTGTCTCAGCTATGGGTTCTTTGATGACTTTGGAGAGATGAATATTGCATAAAGGATTTCCCACACTCATTACAGCTGTAAGGATTTTCTCGAGTATGGACTCTTTGATGAACTTTAAGATTTGAGGACATTGAAAATTATTTCTCACAGTTATTACATTTATATGGTTTGTCTCACATATGAATTATTTTATGAATTTGGAGATTTGAGTACTGGTTAAATAATTTCCCACACTCATTACATTAATAAGGTTTAGCTCCAATATGGATTCTTTGATGACGTTGGAAAGTTGAAGACTGAGTAAATGATTTCCCACACTCATTACATTCATAAGGTTTATCTCCAGTATGGATTCTTTGATGACGTTGGAGAGTTGAAGACTGAGTAAAGGATTTCCCACACTCATTACATTTGTAAGGTTTATATCCAGTATGGATTCTTTGATGACCTTGGAGAGTTGAAGACTGAGTAAAGGATTTCCCACACTCATTACATTTGTAAGGTTTATCTCCAGTATGGATTCTTTGATGACGGTGGAGAGTTGAAGAGCAAGTAAATGATTTCACACACTCATTACATTTGTAAGGTTTATGTCCAGTATGGATTCTTTGATGACCATGGAGAGTTGATGAGGAAGTAAAGGATTTCCCACACTCATTACATTTGTAAGATTTATGTCCAGTATGGATTCTATGATGACGTTTGAGAGATGAAGAGTAAGTAAAGAATTTCTTACATTCATTACATTTGTAAGGTTTATCTCCAGTATGGATCCTTTGATGATTTTGTAGAGTTGAAGAGCAAGTGAAGAGTTTCCCACACTCATTACATTTGTATGGTTTATCTCCAGTATGAATTCTTTGATGAGCTTGGAGAGTTGAAGACTGAGTAAAGGATTTCCCACACTCATTACATTTATAACGTTTATCTCTGGTGTGGATTCTGTAGTGAACATGAAGAGTTGAGGAGTTGGTAAAGGATTTCCCACACTCACTACATTTGTAAGGATATTCTTGAGAATGAATACTTTGATGATCCTGGAGAGCAGAGGATGAGGTAAATGATTCCCCACATTCATTACATTTTTGACATTTTTGTCCAGTGTTAATGCAGTGTTGAGCTTGATGTTTTGAGGACTGTGTAAATGATTTCTTCCTCTTAGTACATTTATATGTGTTATCTCCACTGTGGATTCTTTGATGATCTTGAAGTTTTGAGGACTTGGTAAATGATTTTCCACACAGATTACATTTATAAAATTTGCATCCCATATGTATTCTGTGTTGACCTTTAGGTTCCTTACATAATATTTTCCTATTTCTGTGCAGAATAGAATTGTATTTCAAAACTTGTTTTGAACCTTTTCCCTGCGGAGCCTCCAGTTGTGAAATGATGAGTGGCACAGAATGAGTTATCTCAGGAGTAGCCAGAGGTTCTTGATCTTTTGTTTCAGAAATGAAACACATGTATTTTTCACACAGATCATTTCCATAAAGACACGTTTTATGAACTTCACTGTCAGGTGAATATTCCCAGAACTTCTTTCTATCCAGCTCTGAAAGGCCATTACAAGCAAATATCCTTGGTATTTCTTTCAGGAAAGAATCATGGGTACACTCCTTTGGGAATTGCTTCTTGGTATGGTTAGAAGACAAAACTGAAACAAATGAATGCATATCATTATCTGATATTTCAGATGCATATTAATGTAATATAGATATATATTACATAAACTGGCATTAAACTGGGGATCATAGCAAAATGGTACAACACAGAACTAAAGCATTTTTTCCAAGGAAACAAATGTCCTGATCATAATGGATGTTACTAGATACCTCATGAAACTATCATATATTTTGTAATATATATTAATGTCTTCATTATGTATTCATTGGAACAAGAAGAACACTATGATGGGCAGATCTAGGCCCAGGGGTTCTGCTCGATATATGGCACCAAAGAAGGACAACATGTGTAGTCATCATCAAACCCCTACCCAGACCTATCCTTGGGTCAGAATATTCTCCACAGTTAAGTGGAGACTGGGTTCTGACTTTCACATGAACTCTGGTGCCCCTTATTTGGCCATGTCCCCTAGATGTGGAGGCCCGATGGCACTCAGAGGAAGGATAGCAGACTACCAAAAAGTAAATTGATAACCTAGTATCATATTCAAGGGGAGGAGGTCCCCATCAGTCACAGTCATAGGGATGGGGAATCAGGTGAAAGAAGGTAGAAGGGAGGAATGGGAGGATGAATGGGATGGGATAGCAATTGAGATGTAATATGAATATTTTATTTTTCAATAAAAAAACAAACAACGCGGGATTCCAAGATGGCACCGACCAATAAGCCACGTATCTGAGCTACTCCAAGGAGACCAGGGACATAAATGGAGCACTCTTTGAACAAGAAAGTCTATCAGGGGCTCCTGGCCCGAGAAAGCCAGGCACTCTTACATTTTCAGGAGACAAAACATGGGTCTTGCTTGCAGTGTCTAATTGCTGACCAAGTGCGACCTTGGTCCTTCCAGGCATATAGTTCTGGAAGAGGTTGAACACCTCTACAGGGTAAAGCTGTCCTAAAAGACAGCTACACCTCCAGAAGATCTGATTTACCTGGGGTCTTGACTACAAAGCCACAGGAAGGACAGGCAGCTGGGATCAACCTACACAACCAGAACATTTGTGTGCGGAAAGTCTAGGTCCCAAAACTGCTGATCTAAATTACAGTAGTAAAGTCCAAACCGAAATCTGCTATGGCTGACTCAGCCTGGAGCCCACAGTACAGAGGAAAATTACCAGGAGGTAAAACGGATCACCTGCCTGTTCCACGGAAATACTCCCTGATACCCACACGCAAGAGCACCTGACCTATAATCAGTCATCAATTAACCAATCTCAACCAATGACGGTCACTACAAAATATCTTCCAACATCAGAGCCATCAAAATGACAAGAGGACAGCAAAAGAACGGTAACAAAAACCAAAACAGTTTGCCATCTTCGGATCCCAGCATTCCCAATGAAAACAACCTGGAGAACCTAACAGCAATGGATAGTCAAGAAAATGACCTCAAGTCCTTAGTAAAGAAGATGATAATGGAAGAAACAAATAAAATCTGTAAACAAATGTAGGAGGAGGCAAACAAGAAGGCTGAAGAGTTAAAAGAGTCATATAGAGGCACTCGAAGAATTTCAGAAAAATATAAATATCCAGAAGTAGGATATCATTAAAACAGTCCAAGACATGAAGATAAAAATGGAAGCTATGGTACAGAAACACACAGAAGAAAAACGCAATCAAGAGGCATCAGCGAAGGAAGCAAGCATCTCAGAGGTGGCCTTATCTAACAGATTACAAGAAATGGAAGAATGAATATCAGGACTTGAAGATACAATTGCAGAATGGAAACAACCATCCAGCAAAATGCTAAATCTGAAAAGTTCCTGACACAGAGCATTCATGAAATAAAAGACAACATGAAAATATGAAACTTGAGAATAATAGAGATAGAGGAAAGAGAAGGAAACCGACTCCACATCCAGAAAATATCTTTAATCGAATAATAGAAGAAAATTTCCCCCAATTTGAAGAAGGAGATGCATACGAGCATACAAGTGACCTACAGAACACCAAATAGAATAGACTTGAAAAGAAAATCTTCCCGCCACATAATAATAACAACACAAGATATACAGAACAAGGAAAAATATTAAAAGAGGCAAGAGAAAAAGACCGAGTAACATATGAAGGCAAAACTATCAGAATTACTCCTGACTTCTCAGCAAAGACAATGAATCCCAGAAAGACCTGGACAGGGGTTCTGCAAAACCTAAGAGAACACAGATACCAGGCAAGACTACTATATCCAGCAAAGTTATCAATAACCATTGATGGAGAAGACAAGATATTCCATGACAAAAACAAATTCAAACAGTACCTAGCCACAAATCCGGCTTTACAGAAGTGAATAGAAGGAAAACTCCACCCCAACTGGTCAAACTACAACCAAAACTACACAGGAAATAGGTAATTACACCATTGCAAAATCACAACTTCACAAAATCTTGATTGTTATAAATACCAAAAATGAAGGGACTCACCAATCATTGGTCATTAATATCTCTCAACGTCAGTGTTCTTAATTCTCCAATAAAAAGACACAGACTAACGGAGTGGATGCATAGATACGACCCAACATTCTTCTGCATTCAAGAAAAACTTCTTAATCAAAGGGACAGATATTGCCTCAGAGTAAAAGGTTGGGGGAAAATATTCCAAGCAAATGGTCAAAAGAAACAAGCTGGGGTAGCCACTCTAATATCTAATAAAATAGACTTACAACCAAAATTAATTCAAATAGATGAGGATGGATACTTTGTACTCATCAAAGGTAAAGTCAACCAAGAAGACATCATGATTGTGAACATCTGTGCTCCTAATACAAGGGCTCCCACATTTGTAAAAGAGTTATTTACAAAGCTTGCCCCACTCATCAATACCTACACATTAATAGTGGGAGACTTCAATACCCCACTTTCACTCAAGAATACGTCTTTGATTCAAAAATTGAGCCGAGAAATAACCTCATTAACCAATGTCATGAATCAAAATGATCCAACACATATCTATAGAACTTTCCACCCAAACACAAAGGAGTATACCTTTTTCTCAGAACCCATGGAACGTTCTCTAAAATTGATCACATAGTTGGTCACGAAGCAAACCTCAACAGATACAAGAACATTGAAATAATACCTTGTGTCTTATCAGATCACCAGAGTCTAAGGCTGGACTTCAACAACAAAAGAAATAACAAAAACATACTAACCTGTGGAAACTAAACAACTTTCTACTTAATGACACATGGGTCACGGAAGAAATAAGGGAAGAAATAAAAGACTTCCTGAAATTCAATGAAAATGAAGGAACAACATTCCCAAATTTGTGGGACACATTGAAAACAGTGCCAAGAGGAAAATTCATAGCACTACGTGCCTTTAAAAAGAAAATGGAATCATCCCACATAAACAACTTAACAACACACCTGGAAGGTCTAGAAAAAAAAAAAGAAGCAGAAACACCCAAGAGGAGTAGACGACTAGAAATAATCCAACTCAGGGCTGAAATCAATAAATTAGAAACAAAGAGAACAATCCAAAGAATCAACAAAATCAAGAGCTGGTTCTTTGAGAAAATTAACAAGATAGACAAACCGTTAGCCAATCTAACTAAAAGACAGAGAAACATTATCCAAATTAACAAAATCAGAAATGAAAGGGAGACATAACAACAGACACCGAAGAAATACAAAAAATCGTAAGATGCTACTTCAAATGCATTTATGCCACAAAATTTGAAAATTTAAAGGAAATGGACAAATTTCTCACCGATTCCATTTACCAAAATTGAACCAATACCAGATAAACAAATTAAATAGCCCTATTTGGCCTATAGAAATAGAAGCAACCATTGATAGTCTCCCAACAAAAAAAAAAAAGCACAGGGCCAGATGGTTTCAGCGCAGAATTCTACCAGACCTTCAAAGAGGAGCTAATACGGACACTATTCAAGCTATACCGAAGAGAGAAATGGATGGAACATTACCAAATTCCTTCTATGAGGCCACAGTCACATTGATACCTAAACCTCACAAAGACCCAACAAAAAAAGAGAATTTCAGACCAATTTCTCTTATGATCATTGATGCAAAAATACTCAACAAAATACCCGCAAAGCGAATACAACAGCATATCAAAGACATCCTTCACCATGACCAGGTAGGATTCATTCCCGGCATGCAGGGATGGTTTAACATATAGAAATCCATCAATGTAATCCATCATATAAACAAACTGAAAGAGAAAATCCTCATGATCATCTCTTTAGATGAAGTAAAAGCATTTGACAAAATCCAATACCCATGTATGTTTAAAGTTCTGGAGAGATCGTGATTACAAGGCACTTATCAAAACATAATAAATGCTATATACAGCAACCCAACAGCCAACATTAAATTAAATGGAGAGATACTCAAGGAAATCCCTTTAAAATCGGGAACCAGACAAGGCAGGCCACTTTCCCCATATCTTTTCAATATAGAACTTGAAATTCTAGCCAAAGCAATAAGACATACAAGGAGATCAATGGGATCCAAATGGGAAAGGAAGAAGTCAAATTATCCCTATTTGCAGATGATATGATAGTGTATATAAGTGACCCCCCCAAATCCCAACAAAGAACTCCTACAGCTGATAAACACCTTCAGCAAATTGGCAGGATACAAAATAAACTCAAAATAGTCAGTAGCTTTCCTGTATACAAATGACAAACAGGCAGAGGAAGAAATTAGGAAAACTACTCCCTTCACGATAGCCACAAACAATATAAAATACCTAGGAGTAACTCTAACCAGGCAAGTGAAGGACTTATTCGAAAAAAAAAATTCAAACCTCTGAAGAAAGAAATTGAAGATGTCATCAGAAGATAGAGGGACTTACCTTGTTCATGGATTGGGAGAATCAACATAGTAAAAATGGCCATCACACCAAAAGCAACTTACAGAATCAACGCAATCCCTATCAAGATACCTACTAAGTATTTTGAAGATATTGAAAGATCAATTCTCAAATTCATATGGAGAACCAAAAAACCCTGAATAGTAAAAAGAATCCTATACAATAATAGATTCTCTGGAGGAATCTCAATACCTGATATCAAGCTGTACTATAGAGCAATAGTAATTAAAACAGCATGGTACTGGCAAAGCAATAGGCTGGTAGATCAATGGAATCGAATTGAAGACCCAGAGATGAATCCACACACATTTGCTCACTTGAATTTTGACAAAAAAGCCAAATCTATTTAATGGAAAAATGATAGCATCTACAACAAATGGTGCTGGTCTAACTGGATGTCTACATGTAGAAAAATACAATGAGACCCTTATTTGTCACCATGCACAAAACTCAAGTCCAAGTGGCTTAAAGACCTCAATTTAAAACCAGACACATTAATTCAGTTAGAGGAAAAAGTGGGGAAGAGCCTGGGACACATAGGCACAGGAAACAACTTACTGAACAGTAAATCAACAGCCCAGGCCTTAATGTGAACAATTAATAAATGGGACCTCATGAGGCTGCGAAGCTTCTGTAAGGCTGGAGACACTGTCAAGGGAACAAAGCGACAGCCTACAGACTGGGAAAAGATCTTCACCAGCCCTACTTCTGACAAAGGTTTAATATCCAAAATATTTAAAGAACTCAAAAAATTAAACACCACCAAACCAAACAACCCAATTGCGAAATGGGGCTTAGAACTTAACAGAGAATTCGCAACAGAAGAATATCAAATGGCCAAGAAACACTTAGAGAAATGCTCGTCCTCGTTAGTCATCAGAGAAAAGCAAATCAAAACGACACAGATTCCATCTTACACCCATCAGAATGGCTAAGATCAAAAACTCAAGTGACACCACATGCTGGCGAGGTTGTGGGGAGAGAGGAACACTCCTTCATTGCTGGTGGGAATGGAACCTAGTACAGCCACTATGGAAATCTATCTGGCATTTTCTCAGAAAAATGGGAATAGGGCTTACTCAAGACACAGCTATCCCAGTCCTTGGAATATAACCAGAAGATGCCCTACCATACAACAGGGACATATGCTCAACCATTTTCATAGCTGCTTTATATATAATAGCCAGAACATGGAAACAGCCTAAGTGTCCCTCAGAAGAAGAATAGACTAAGAAACTGTGATACATTCACACTATGGAATACTACTCAGCTATTAAAAACAAGGAATTCCAGACATTTGTGGGCAAATGGATTGATCTAGAAATTATCCTAATGAGTGAGTTCACCCAGAAGCAAAAAGAGACAAACGGTATATACTCACTTATATCAAACACTAGTCCAAAGGATACATACCATGAAAAATTTAACTTAGAAGGAAAGTGCGTCTGAGGAGAAGTTATCCTATTGAGACTTTAGGCGAGAGTAGCATGGAAGGATGGGGAAATAGTAGGACCCACAGGGTCCTGGAAACCTACAAGAAGAACTTTATGACAAGCAGATGCGGGTCCTGGGGTCCTCCTCAAACTAAGGCACCAGGCAAGGACAATATAGGCAGTAAACTTCAAACCCCTACCAAGACCTAGCCGACAATCATGACATTCTCCACCGTTGAGTGGAGAGTGAGATCTGACTCTCACACGAATTCTGGTGCCCCTTTTCTGACAATGTCCCCTGGATGGGGAGGCCTGACGGCACTCAGAGGAGGGATAGCAAGTTACCAAGAAGAGACTCGATATCCAATGAGCATATACAGGGGGAGGAGGTCTCCCTTAATGACAGACAAAGGGGAGTGGAGAAGGGGGGAAGTGGGAGGGAGGGAAGAATGGGAGGAAACAGGGGAAGGGCTAACAATCGAGATGTAATACGAATAAATTTTTTAAAAAGTCTGTAACAGTGACTCGGAGTGCACGTCCTCCCTCATTCCCGAGTGAGTGTCAAGGCCCCGTGACGCGCGTCAGCAGTAAACCTTGTGGCTTTGCATCAAACAAACAAACAAAAACAAAACAAAACAAAATAAAAACAAACAACACAAATAAAGTATTAATTGGAACAGATAATGTCAATCAAAATTGTTGTAACTATGACACATGAATAGAAACATACTCTTCTCTGTGACACTCAATTGACAATATGGACAACAATCATTATCCTAAACACATGAACAAATTAATGACCGAAATGAGCAACTAAGAATTTTTTTCAGTTTTTCCTCTGAAAGCAAGATTTATCAATGATTTTAAAATCAAAGAGAATATTAATAAGAACACAAGAGAAAACATGATAAAAATTTTAGTGTATCATGTAAAATCCATGCCCGGTACATGAAAAAAAGGGTTTCAAATTTTTCAAAAACATTAAGGAATATTCACTAAAACTAATAAGATCTTTAGAAACCAACGAATTCTTAACAAGTTAAACATCTTTATGTCCCTAAAATCAAATTTGAATCCACGGTAATATATATATATATATATATATATATATATATATATATATATATATATATATATATATATATCTTTATTTTAAATTAAACTATGAAGTTCCAGAACTGACATTTGAACCGTCAAGCATAACTTAAAATAAATTTGTATTGAAGTGAAAATTCATTACATTTACCATTGCTTCTTCCCTCCAGCATCACTCAGGTAACATTCTATGGTCCCTACACTCATTTTCATGTTAAAAACTGGTTTTACTTAGAATTTGTTTCTATGTCTTCATGTTTGGGTTGTGTGTGTTTGTGTGTTTGTGTGTGTGCAGATATATGGATATGTGTACTTACAAGTACATAAAAAGTCCTCTATATGTGTTCCTCATTTTTATCTTTGTATATTGATTCATATATATGAACACTATACTTTAGAAAATCCAGACTGCAGATGAAATGTAATATAATGGGAGAAATGTGGAGTAGTTTCTCAACTAGAAGGGAACAAAAGATAAATATAAAAGAAGAAATATTTTTTTGACAAATATTTAAAAAGTAGCACTCAAAGATGTTGCTACAAGGCATGCATGGTGTGTGAGTATCAGGGACGAAGAGAGAGTGAACCAAGTGTGTAGCCAAGTTGTGGACTCTGAAACAGCATTGCTTGTATTTCCTGGATAAGAGGAGGCATCCTAGGAGCTATGGGCACATCAACCAAGCCCCATATGGCTGATACCCAGGTTCAAGAGGCACACTGTCCCAGGTTTTAGTCACACAGTACCTTCCAGCCTACCCAAACCTGGGTTACAAAAACACATGGCTGCAGCTAGCAAAAACATTTTCTGGGAACCAGGGACATGGTTTGAGTGTCTGGCCTGCAGTTCTAATTTTCTTAATGTTAATATCTGCTGGACAATAGGAGTAGACAGGCTATCATTCCAAAATGGAGGCCTCCAGCAAGCATAGAGACTGAGAATCAGGAGCTCAGTGAGTGCAGAGCACGCAGTTGGCTGCTCAGTGGAGCCGACCCCAAAATGCCAACAATCTCTCATGTCCCCTAAAGAAACACTTGTATCCAAGTTGCAAGAAGAAACAGTTCTATGCTCTGGCCTTCTGAATATTCCTGGAATTCTGAGAAACACACCAGCCTATTTTTCACAGTAATAATAGCCATCTTGAAGAGACCTGCCAGATCTGAGAACCACACATGTCAGACCCTTATCCCAATCACCTGACTATAGGTCCAACTGGGACACAGCCTGATGTGAAACGATATAGGCTATTGGAGGAGATCCAGATCCAAGCATAGGACCAATGAGAGAGAGAGAGAGAGAGAGAGAGAGAGAGAGAGAGAGAGAGAGAGAGAGAGTGGGAGGGAGGGAGGGAGGGAGATATCATGACATTGAGTTAATGAGGAAAGACCTGCTAGTTTGGAAAATGTGAAAGAGAGAAAATCTAAGTGCAAAATATACGATATAAAATCCATTTAAAGGCATAAGTAATGGAAACCCCCAAATAATTAATCAATCATATAAAACAAAAATATTTTCAGTATTTTCAGTAATTAGAACACAAAACAATCTACTAGTTTGTCAAATGTCTATAATATAATGCATTTCAGATCAACACTAATAAGGTAAAAAGTTAAAGATCATATAAGATCCACGCTGTACTATACATTTCGTACTTTGTTCTAAAATAATTTCTTAGGCTGAAGATGTTGTGTAAACAGTCTTAAGGTCTAGAATGCTCCTTGGTTTAGAGTCCTCACATGCTGTGTCATTTTATTTCATCTTACCTGGTTCTTTTTCTTCAATCTCCTCTTTATCATCAATCCAGGGTTCTTTGTGTTGTTCAAGACACGTTAATACCTCTGCTTTTGCAACAGAAATGCCTGTGAATTCAAAAAGAAATACAGACACACGATTCTATGTATCTGTGTACTAGCACAGGATTGTGCCAAATAGGGAAGATAGAAAAGAAGAAAGTATACATGAATGACTTACTAGTTATCAATTCCTTTCAGTACATTTTAGGCCCTTCATAACTCAATATTTTAAAATTCTGTATTTAACTTTCTTTAAAATAACATTGATATGAAAAATTTAAGTAAAATAATAGTAAAAACATGATAACTATGGGATTCAATGTGGATTCACATACAAGTGCTACTGGCTACCAGCACAAAAGTTATGAAAGGTTGAATTATTATTGGGCTAAATGTAAACACGAGGTGAAGGGATGTAAGAAGTTAGCTATATATAAGAAAGTGATCAATACCTGTAAAAACTTATGAGATAAACAAGGAGTGGAAGTCTAGTCAGAATATCAGCTAGTAGAAGCTTTAGACATCCCTAAGATGAAGTACCAAGCATGGAATAAAAATATTCTCACCCACAGACACCAGGTTGTTGTAGTTGTCCAGCGTGACATCTCTGTACAAAGCCCTCTGGGCAGAGTCCAGACATTCCCACTCCTCCTTGGAAAAGTTTACGGCCACATCCTTGAAAGTCAGTAGACCCTGAAAATAAAATTAACAGTATCAACTCATGGCCATTGGATAAATTCTATGTTTGACACAAGGAAAGGTAAGTTAACCATAGAACTTGTTCTGTTATAAATAACTAATATGCATTTTAAAACTAAATAATATTCTGAGAAAAAGACTTTTCTGTCTTCTCTGCAATGTAGCAATATGCCAGCAGCACTGAGCTTGTGTGTGGGGACCCTTGTAGGGATCAAATGACATTAACACCTCACCATGAGGGATGCTATTAAAGTTGCAATCAAGAGGAAGTATGAGAACTACCAAAAGAGGCCCTCAGATGAAATATTCATAATATATTGGCTTCTATTCACTGTTAAATAATGACCCTTCTCACTCTCTGTAAAAATTGAGTGCCTATATTTATCTTTGATAGGAGAAAATTTATAATTATTACAGATAACATTTTTATCTTGTAGAAGTTATCCTGAAAAAAAACACTTGCAAATGAGGTGCTTTAAGCACACCGGTGACATAAGTTTTAAAGAGTTAATAATGAGAATCAAATGAGAAAAGTACTTCTGAAAATCAGCGTCAACATAGTGAAGGTTCAGAAGGTCTGGCAATGAAGTATTTTTGTAAAGACAATCAACTTGTCCCACACACATTCATTTACCTGTGAAAAAGACATCTCTTCTTTCCCCTTCAGAATGTAATGTCCCAGGAAAGTTTACATTGAAATCTCACCTTCCAGATTCCACTCTGTGTTTAAATGAGCAGATTTTCCCTGTCCCTGGTGAAATGGAAGAGAGCAAATCAAGAGTCAAAACTACCACAATCCATTCTTCTTGCCGTTGAAGTGATGCAGAAACCATGACCTCCTACAAGATTTTCCTTTCCTGAATTTAGCTGTTCTGTTTTCCCAGCATATTATGTTTTTCTCTCCAAACCCAGTTGAGCTGCTGCAGTAACCTGCTATATACCTAACAGAGGCAGATTGGAATTTTAAAAGATGGGTAAACACAGCTGTCAGGTAAAATTTCTCTTCACCTTTTCCTCTTTTTTCTTTGCCTGGGATAGCTCATTTAAAAAAATGGCACATATGTTAGCAGTCACGGCCAGAATCTGTGAGGTTCCCCACCTGAAAGTATTTCTTGTCCTGGGTAAGCAATGTAGTTGCCTAGAGCCAAAATGAAAGAAGCTAATCGCTGCCAGATTCACTATTGTCTCCACTGAGATATTACTTTTGGCTTCCATGTCCCAGTCTAAAAATATCATGATGTTGTTGTTTTGAAGAAAGCCCCATGGTTATATTTTCTCACATTTTCCCTTTTATACTGACATTGCTTTTTTGTTCCATCAGCAAAACACTAACTTATGATACCTAAATAAGTTACCTCTGCACCATTTCTACTGCATTTGGCTATTACTGAAGACAGCTGGTCTTTATGTTCTTGTAACATCTTCCTTCTTGATACTTTATGCTAAACTGAGGATTCAAATACAATTATATCATAGGCAACTTTACAAACCAAAATTTTATCATTCAATTTCTAAAAAGAAAATGCTGCATAAAACAGGCAGAATCATTTTGATCTATTGCAAATTTTACCCATACTGTTTCTCATTAGTCTCCAAAGAAACCACTAATAAGAACTCAACTAGTGCCTCAAAGTTTGGTGGGAAGTTTTCATACATTTCCTTTATTTCTCTTTAATTTTGCCAAAAAATTCCATATTAAGGCCATATTCCATTTATGTATGGATTCATAAATTTCAGAATTTGTAGATGTAGGTCTAACCAAGAGAAAGTTTACACACTGTATTATATATCGTTAAATAAATACAAACTACATAGAAAATTGCCTTTTCTTAGTAAAAAAACATACTGTATCTAAGATAATCTAGACTTATGGCACAATAAAGGCAATTAGAAATATACTTTAAAACAGGCTTGAAGTAAAGAAAGATAGAATGTTTTATTTCTTATGGAGATTAGATTTGATATGGATCCATTGTGAGATAGAAAATTATTGGTTTAATAATTGGGTGGCATCTTTATATGCAATTGCCTCCAGTATACTCACCATTGAGGCTGAGTGTGGTTGCACATTCTTTAATTCTGGCTCTTGTGAGGCAGAGGAAGGATTTTGAGAAAAGACAAATCTTGAAAGCACGCTCCAGACTGTGGATGTACCTTTATTCTTCCTACATTATTTAACACAGTAAATTATTAAGCCATTAGTTTTCTTTAACCAGTTAGTTCCCAAAGGACAGACACAGAAACTGTGGTTTATGTTTAATCTGCAAGCACTAGGCTGCGCAGAATGTGAGCTATTCTAATCTTAATACCCTTAAACCCAACACGTAAACCATTACCTTGACAGTGTGATAACTCCCGGGTGTATTATCTTCCCTCCATCTCTTTTTTCCCCACCATCCTCCTCATGCTTCTCACCCAGAAATTCCTCCCTTCCACTTCCTGTCCTTCTGCCCAGTTGATTGGCCAAACAGCTTTTTACTGGCAGCTTTTATACGCACTCAAGGCATTCCTTCATATCAGGATGCATAGAAAGGTCCTGTAACAAAAGAAACAATCAAACAACACACACACACACTCACACTTGTTAATCTCATGCATAAATTCTGGACATGTCAGATATTAAGTTCACCAATAACTGAAAAGAATTCTGAATTTTTCTCCATTGCTAAGAGCCAGGGAGAAGGACTGTAGCTCCTCTGGATGGAAGGATTCATCTCCATGTAGGACCTCCTTGAGTTATTACTCATCTTCGAAATCCATGTACATTCTACCTCTCATTCATTACATGAACATCCTATGATCCCCTCAGGCTGACCATGGGCTAAACATCTTTCACACAAACCCATAGCTGTGGTCAGAGGACTTGATTGTCCCTGTAATTTCCTGGGTCCTTCTCACATCACTTATTTATCAGGATCTGCTTCTGTATTTTCAATTTACACAGAACTCTGTGAGCTGCATGTGTTTCTCAAGTGCATCTGTCACACAGCCTCGCTCAAATGGTGTCACTACATCCCAAAGAGTGCGGGACAGGATTCTTCATAGTCGTTTAAGGATAAGTCTTAGCACCAGAGACAAATAAGCACACAGACCCTGTGATCCTGTGATTTGCTAGAAACAGAACCAAAAGAGCCAGTGTCCCGAGATGAGTCTCTCACCCATCACAGGTCAGAGCCCTCTGGCCCTCAGTGCCACAATTCTACTTCACAAAACCAGCAGCCAGAGCCAAACTCTGCCTCAAGTACACAATGTGTGTGGTGGGACCTTTTACCTCCTGCTCTTTTCCTCCTCTCTGCTCTCCCCAGCATGACATGAGTCGGCTTTCACCAGACTACTGTTCATTTTCTTACCCATGACAGCCTTACTCACGTCAAACAATGTTCCATGCCTGTGGAAAGTCAAGTCACCTCCCTGTTCTAGAAATCACATTTGTCCTCAGGTGTCAGGCACATCCCAGCTTCCTTTCCTCTGCAGAGCCACTAATTTACAAAGGACGATGAAGGCTCTATTGCCATGGACTAGACTTAAACAGGAAAGGCAATACTCACTGCAAAGGAACATGACTTTATGAAGATACAGTGCTGAGATGAAGTGCATTTGAGCAGAATTGCTAGTATGCGATCGACAGATATATTTCTACCTGGGCAGGCCTTGAAAGTAATAGAAGTCACCAGATGCAGATCAGACAACCTGTCTGGGTACCTGGGGATTATTATCCTAAATTAGTAGAGATGAAAGGACTGAAGGCCCTTCTGAGAGGTACAAGGAAGGGACATGCAGAAAAGAACAGGGCACCTGAGAACATCAAAGAGTTTAAAAGGTGCAAACCAAGTGTGGTGGGCAATGAAGTTCTCCCTATGGATTGAGTGGATATAACTGCAAAGGACAGGGCTGAATCCTACAGGCAGATGCTTATTCTAACAGATACAGATATCTCCACTGTATCTTTAGAAGAATCTGCCACACTACTTTGGGGTCAGTACAAGTGTCTGCCACAAGCTGGGACATATAACCAGCTGGATGCTTCAGGATGAGAGCCATGAGTGACCTGGCAGATGTGCAACCAATAATGCAGTGGAAGGAAAGAACAGTGTAAACACTGCTGTATTTGGAGGACAGAGATATCAACCTGGAAAACAAGGACAAGTCCTATTCACATGTTGGGAATTAAAGACCTTTCAGTTACTCATTGGGGGCTCTCATGGCAGTGTCAATAATACATATGTCCTACGTAGGGTGAAACCTAAACCACTGGAGGATCCCTGCCCTCTGCACAGTGGGGCCACCTGGTAGCCTCTGGAGATCCTCCCAGTGTTAAGATAAAGGCATGAACAGGGAAGGTCATATTCAACCCTGCCCAAATCATAAAACATCAACTTCAGTACAAGTCGTTCTCTGGGCTTTAGAGGAAGAGGACTTCGTTTTACCCACTTCCCTTCCTACAGATGGGATATAAGCCAGGGCTCAGTGGGGGTAGACTGTAGGACTGAGCTGTAGGCTCATAGTTCCATATCTACACATTAGTCCCATAGTTTCAGGATGTTCCCTGATCTGAGCTGATCCATTCTTATTACTCCTGAGAGTCAATATCTATCTGAACATGTAATAGGAAAGCCAGAGTCCATCCAGTCTATCTGAAGCAACCAAATTCCCTGAAGCCCTCAACAGACCCTACTCAATGGCTCCCAATATCTGACGCTTCTGAAGTCCAGCCACTGTACCTTCTGCCTCCATGCATCAAAGCTTCTTGCTATGGAATGGTAAGTCAGCATTGTAGAACATGTTGACATACATAATTCCCACAAGAAAAGATTCCTGGGTGTGAGAAAAATGTAGAAAGGGGACAAAAGGCATCACCCTACGACCAGGCCTGTCACTTCCTATGTGCTGCAAGTTTGGCAAAGAACTAGTCTGTCTTGTGGATTTCAAGAGTCCAACCCTCATCATATTAGATGCTGGCTATTTGCCCTAAGACCTTGTGATGTGGCTCTGAGATGAGTATAGTCTGGATTGTCTATCCTTGTGAGCTGGGGACTACAAATTCTTGGACACAGCCTAGAGAGTTCAGTTACCAGTATTCATATACTCAAGCTCCCTCTCTTGTGTTTCTAGCCCTTTAAGGACCTCCCATTTCCACTTGAGGTGTCAAGGACTTCCCTATGCAGAGCACAGAGAGGAAGACAACAGCAGAGAAGATTATCATGGAGAACCCAGGGATCCTGAATCAAAAAGATGTCTGGGGAGATGAGGAACCTTGCTAGTTTATTTTTACTATTTTTGCGTATTCCTAGAAAATAAAGTTTGGAATATGCCCATAAAACTGTTTTTGTATGTGTCATGAATAGTAGTAGATAGACAGACTCCCATTCATGATCTTAGAGCCATTATCAGTCGTACTGGGCAATACTGAGCCGTGTAACCAACAGTCCTCACACTAAGATGAGCACATAAAGTTGGGCTTAGCACATGTCAGCATGTGCTTTTGCTCTCTGTGAGTACTGAAGACCAGAGACCTAGGGCAACACCCACTCCCACAGCCACCAAGGCAGGTCCACATAATGTCTAGGGGACTATGAAGTATGGTCATCTGTGTCTCACAAAAGAAGATCAAAATGTGTGTAAGCATCTCTTATAACTCCCAGGGACAGCACCTGGGCTTGTTCTACTGCCTCTGCCCAAATTATATGACCCACAAACCAGAGGAAAAGGACATCAGACATCAGTGGAACCTGTACTTGCTAACAGACTTGAGACCTGGGCTCCATGCTTAAACCTGGTAGTCCTGACAACATGAGGCATTTGGATGTGGAATTGTTAGCAGGTTCCAATGGTTTGTTGAGGACTGGACACTAATCTGATAAAAATGGTGGTAAGGCAGGAAAAGGAAGAAGGAAAGACCACAAGCTTCTCTCTCTCTCTCTCTCTCTCTCTCTCTCTCTCTCTCTCTCTCTCT
>CAJRSG010000689.1:0-11055 GCA_907169655.1 Acomys percivali
ATGTCATCTTGGTTGACTTTACCTTTGATGAGTATGAAGTGTCCTTCCTCAACCCTTTTGATTAATTTTAGTTGAAAGTCTATTTTGTTCGATATTAAAATGGCTACGCCTTCGTGCATCTTGTGATCATTTGCTTTGCATATTTTTCCAACCTTTTACCCTGAGGTAATGCCTATCGTTATAGGTGAGATGTGCTTCTTGAATGCAGAAGAATGTTGGATCTTGTTTATGCACCCATTCAGTTAGTCTGTGTCTTTTTATTGGAGAATTGAGACCAATGATGTTGAGAGATATTAACGACCAGGGACTGCTAAGAGTCATAATTTTGAAGTTGGTTCCAGTCGAGCGTTTGTGTAGTTGTGTTTTTGCTGGGTAAAGTAGTCTGGCCTGGCATCTGTGGTCTCTTAGGGTTTGCACGATCTCTGTCCAGGCCCTTCTGGCTTTTATGATCTCTGCTGAGATGTCGGGTGTAATTCTGATAGGTTTGCCATTAAATGTTATTTTGTCCTTTTCCCTTGCAGCTTCTAATATTTTTTCTGTATGTTTTGTGTTTTGATTATTATGTGACAGCCAGTTTTTCTTTTCTGGTCAATTCTATTTGGTGTTCTTTAGGCCTCTTGTATGTCTATAGGCATCTCTTTCTTTATATTGGGGAAATTTTCTTTTATGATTTTGTTGAGAATAGTTTCTGGACCTTGAAGTCTGATATCTTCTCTTTCTTCAATGCTTATTATCCTCAGATTTCTTCTTTTCATGGTGTCCTTAAATTCCTGGACGCTTTGTGTCACGAGTTTTCCAGATTTGGCATTTTCTTTAATGGTTGCTTCAAGATCTGTGATTGTATCTTTTAGACCTGAGAGTCGTTCTTCCTTCTCTTGGATTCTGTTAGAAAAGCTCAACTCTGTGTTTCTCACCTTAAGACAAGTAACATATCAGAGGTCTTGCCCCACCCCACCCCCACCTCCACCCCTCACCACCCCCTTCCGCGCTTTCCCTCCCTGGGACCACTCACCCCTCCTGGTTCTAGTCACCTTCTGGGTCTCTAACTGCCTCACAGTGTCTCCTTCTCATAACAAATGACTCATTGTGAGGGGATCACCTAAGCTAAAGCCCTGCAGGTCCCTACTTCTGGAACTTCCTGGCTAGATGGTAGATGGTGCTGGTCCTCATGTGGGCCTCTTTGGAAAGCTATGGGGACCCAGCTGGGGATGTAGCTCCCCCAAAGAGCCTCCAGCAGGTGGGGAGGGTCTGTTTTCTTCTTGTTATTGTTGTTTTGTTTGAAACAGGGTTTCCCTGTGTAGCCCTGTCTGTCTTGGAACTCACTCCATTGACCAGGCTGGCCTTGAACTCAGAGATCCACCTGCCTCTGTTTACTGAGTCCTGGGATTAAAGGCGTGCGCTACCACATCCTTCAGGAGAGTCTGTTTTCTAATGATGGAGATAGAAGCTGAGGCTGAACCCCGCCTTCTCACTGTCCCCATTGTCCTTCCAGTCAAGGTCACTTCTGCCCTGACTATTCCTTCATCTAATCGATAGGCCAGTTAATCAGTCAGCAGCACTCGGGGAAACTAGAAGTTCCTGGCCAGGCCTGGTGGTGGGACAAAACCCCAGGGTCTCCAAGGACTCCCAAAAGGCTGAGGCAGGTCCAAGGTCAGCCTGATGAGAATTTCCACACAATAAACAGTAAGAGACTGGGTGGGTGATGGGGGGGGACAGAAGAGTGCCAGCCCATAAAGGTGCCTGCTGCCCTGACACCTGAGTTCCATCTCCAGAGGGATGAAAGTGTGGAAGGACATATGGCACGTGGCAAGCACACTTGCACACACACAAGAAGAAAGAAAAGGGGCTCTTGGGGGTGTAAATTAGAGAATGCTGGCTGTTCAGGCTATAGTGAGATATTGTTTGTACATAAAGAAAAGCCAGGGGTGGTGGGGCATGCCTTTAATCCCAGGAGAGGCAGAGGCAGGTGGATCTCTTTGAGTTCGAGGCCAGTCTGGTCTACAAAGAGAGTTCCAAGACAGCCAGGGCTGTTACACAGAGAACCCCTGTCTGGAAAAAACAGAAGTAGAAGAAAGAAGAAGAATAATTCTGGATTCAAACTGCTCACTGTGTCCAACCAGAGTCTTAGAACCAGGACTGTGCCAAAAGCTCAGCTAGAGTCTCTGGGCCCAATCTATCTGCCTAGCACGCTGAGCTCCACCCGAGTTTCCATAGCGGAATTGTGCACCGAACTCAGCCAGGGACTCTGGACCCACACTGCACACTGAATTCAGTCCGGGACTCCAGGCATAAACAGCGTGGAGAGTCTAGCCAGAGTCTTAGGGCCACCAAGCCTGTGCACAAAGCTCAGGTAGAGTATCTGGGTCCAATCTGCCTGGCAAGTCCAACTAGTGACTCTGGGCCGAATCTGGGTGCTGAC
This sequence comes from Acomys percivali, assembly GCA_907169655.1. NCBI lineage: Eukaryota > Metazoa > Chordata > Mammalia > Rodentia > Muridae > Acomys > Acomys percivali. The sequence goes on from CAJRSG010000689.1 coordinate 2,420, forward strand.
GTCAGCCTGTGTCAGTGCCACAGAACTGTCCACTGAGCTGAGCTAGTGTCTTGGGCAGAACTCTTCACTGAGCTGAGCTAGTGCCTCGGGTGGAAGTGAACGCTATGCCCAGCCTGCTTCACAGCAGGAGAACTGCGGCTGAGCTGAGCTAGCACCTTGGATGGAACTGAGTGCTCTGCCCAGCCTGCGTCACAGCAGGGGAGGTGTGGCTGAGCTGAGCTAGTGCCTTGGGCAGAATTGCTTGCTGAGCTGAGGCAGCTTCTCCACGGCACTGTGCACTGAGCTGAACCAGGGACTCTGGGGCTGAAATGTCAGCCGAGTCCAGTTTGGGTCTCAAGGCACCGCGCAACCCAAATCCTGCCCAGAGTCCCCTCTCCTGCAGCAACTCTTATCTAAAGGTTTATAATTTCCTTATTGGATGTGATGTTTAAAATTTAAGTTAAAATGCTTGTTTAGAACATATATGTATGTATATGTGTTTTTGACACAGATGTTTTTAAATAACAACCATGCGAATCACATGGACTGTAGCCTTTCATGTGATTCTACCATCTTGAGATAGCCACATGGTATAAGGCAATAATTTTACAACACTTGGTCCTAATGAGCTCTCTGCTTGTTATGAAGGTCAATTCAGATTAACAGACTGCTGTATTGCAGACTTTGGAAATGGGTAATTCTAAAAGATACTTTTAAGTTAAAATTTATTAATTTTAGAGCTATTCAACTGAATTATTTACACTTAAAATTTTGGGTTTTGTCTTCTAAATTTGTAATTATTATGTTCTACCTTCATTCAAAAGGGTAAAAATTGCTGCCTTAGGAATATGTTTGGCTTTATTTTCTGAATATGGCTATGTTTTTAACTGCCCAGCACAGTCTCCAACACCATGTGGCTGGCCACCATGTGGATTCAGTGATAAAATGAGTGAGGCCATAGCCTCACGGCCATCTCATCTAACGGAAGTCCCATGGCTGAGATCCACCTTGCCATAGCCTCACTGTCATCTTGGCTAAGGGCAGTCACATGGCTGGCAGCCAGTTTGGTTGTGGGAGACTCAACCCTCTTTATTGAAGGCTGCCAACTGCATTCAGTCGCCTTGCTCAGCACCAAGAGCAACCTCTGTCCTTTAAGCTAGCTTTTGCTATTCAGTCTTAATGATAAAATGTGAAAGAATCAGCAAGATTGCCAGTCCATCAATGAACTATATCTATGATCAAAAGTTTGTTTTTGTTATGTTGAGATTACCCTGATTGCCAGACCTCCCAAAAAAGACCATCAGGACTCAATACCAATGTAACAAACACAGAGTATTGTGTTGTGGGCTCAAAGCTTCAGATTGCTATCCGTCCTGATGCAGTGGGATGGAAGAATGATGCCGGAGCTTCGGGGGTGATGGTTTTATAAGGAGAAACTGTGATTAAGAGTGGGGGGGGGTCACAGGGAAGTAAGGAGGGATCCATGGGCAGGGGTTGTGAGTCTCAGGAATGTGGTCCTTCAGGCAAGTTGGGTGGAGGCTGATCTCCAGGAAAAGTTTTGAGTTTGAGGAATGTGGACCTTTGGGAAAGTTAGGTCCAGGAGGCTGAATCTCTAGGAAAGTTGTTTTATCTCAGAGGATCATTGGGTATTGGTTGTATTTAATTGTTCCAGTGGGGTTTCTGGAGAGTGCTGGCAAGGCCATTTTATGGCAGTGCACGATCCTTCCCGAAATTCAGGAAGGAGTGAGGCCACTGCAGGACAAACACTCAGATTACAGCATTAAGTGTAGAATGTACATTGTGTGTGGAACATGGCATCAATATTGTCCCTGCACTTTGATATTAGTTCAGAAATACATTTAAATTTGTACTAATAACTGATGCAGTTTATGGTCACCTATATCAGTGAATCAGTTTCCTGATAGTTAATGAAACAATTCCAAGACAGTAATGCCTCATTGTCTAGGTGAGGTAGATGGTTTTTGGTTGTTCAAAATTAAGGTTATATTTTGATTACAACATACTATGTTTCAACTCTTTTAAGGTATTGTGCCTATGTAAGTCTAAAAATGCTATATGCAGTTCCAGTCCTTTTAATAAGCTGCTATCACAAACTGTTTAGGATAATTAAAGCTTATGGTTTTGTTAGGTATTAGCTCAGTTAATCACAGGTATTTTCTAGAACAATAATATATAGCTAATAACAAGGAATTTAGACATACTAAAATTAGACAGATGTTGTCCTCTAGCATTTATCTGCAGATTATAGATAACATTCCTTTTTATGTCCATAAAATGTAGTTTAGAGCAAATAGCTAAAGACAGACAAGGATTGAGCACAGACATGCTGGTCCTCAAGCTTATGAGAGATCTACTGAATATGGCATTAAATATATTTAAACTAATCATTACAGAGAATCTTACTTCTTAGAAGTAATCCTCTAGGACTCTGAAAAGATTAGGCATGGCAGATGACTCCAGTTCTGGATTGTGGTCCCTAACCACTGCCACAACACTTCAACTAGTCCCAGGCCTAGCATGTACTGTGGACAAACTAGACACCCAGAGAGTCATTGGCTCATGCTGCTGAAATACGAGGTAGGTCAATATCTTCTGTGCTCTCCTTCCACAGAAACAGCCTCTGATCTTCTGTGCCTCTGTGGCTGATGGCCAGACTGTCTCTGCCCATGGTGCCATGTTCCTACAGGAGATGACTGGTGCAACTGTCTAGGTACTAGGATATAACTAGTCATCTGTCATTTTGATTGGAACATATTGTCTAGGTTACAGTTTATCCTTCTCAGGTCTCTGATTACATTCGTAGCTAAGCTAATGGTAGATTGACAGCTAGAGGACAATTTAATCAACTGTTAGTACAATAGTCAATTTATTGGCTAGTCAAAACTACTAGGTACTAGGTCTCTTTTCTTATTTAAAAAGACAAACAGGCTTGTCTTGTTCACAGGCTGCATGTTAAATGGAAAACAGTTTTTAGTATAACTTACCTGCTTGTGTCTCTTAGTGAATAACTGGATGGAAAAAGGTTTAGTTTATATAAAGTCTGATAATCTGAAGGTTTAAGTTGGACAAGTAAAGCATTTGAGGGTTTGAGAAAGCATTTAAAGATTGATACATGCAAGATAAAATGTTAATAAGAAAGTATTTCAAGTTGAAATACAAGTGTTTGAGAGTCTGAGAAAGTGTTTAATATTTGAAGGTCTAAGAAAGTGTTTAAATGTTGTTAAGTGCAGGTTATAAAAGTTAAACAACCTTTAAAAAGTTTTAAGGTACATAAGTACAAATTATAGATTTAAAATGAGATCAATAAGCTGGTGGAGTACTGGTTGCTTATTATTCAGTCCCAAGCTCAAGATTCAATTTCCCTTTGGTTGTATTCAGAATATAGACTTAAGGGTGCTTCTCATCATGCTAAAAATGAGTCTGTCCAATCTGTGTATCAAGTATTCAGGACTGAGAAAAGAATGTTCATGCATTTACTGGGTTTCAAAGGCATAAGCCTACTCTAGCTGTCTTATAGACACATTTTTAATTTCTGTCCCTAGTCTGTATTTGTTTCAGCAGATTTTTACCTGGATAACAGAATCCATCCAGAGCTGCTGAGATCTTGACCTGCTGGAAACTGATGTAAACCAGTGCTGCAGATATGACTACTCCCTGTTTCTTCAACTGGATCAGCTAAACAGATGCTTTTGATGAAGTGCCCAATTAGCCTCTGACTAGCTTTTCAGCCTTTCTAGGCCCTGATAACAGCACCCCTAATATCAGCAAGAAGAAGTTACAGAAGAGAGTGACTTTGCCCATTTTCCCACTTTATAGGCCAAAATTCTAAGTCAAGGGCAACTCTCTGGCATGCAGGACAAATGGTTACAAAAAATTAGACTCTTAGTTCTTTTTAAACCAGTCATACTTTGTGTCCTACCTTATACCAAATGAAGATTGGGTTCCATCCAGCTAATAGCCATGAGGACAGAATATCTGGCTCCTGCATTCTTAACCACTTGCTATCGTTTATTAGGGAATGTATAAATATGGTCCAGATCATGATGCTTAGACAACAATACTCAAGGCTCAATGATGGAACGGCCCTCCAACAACATGAATTATGATGGTCTCAGTCTCTTAAGATTAAAAGAATAACATAAGAGATGGAGGAATGAAAAGATAGAAAGGTTGTTTTTCAACCCTGGCCACTCAATACCTTCTGAGATAGCCTCAGGGCTGTTCTATACTTTCCAAGAAAAACCTCACCCTCATATTTGTCCCAAATACCTCACAGAACATGATGTCCCAAGCTGTACTCTTGTCACCTCGGGGATAAAATAACTAGTAACCAATCATTCTAAAGAGCATTCTTAAGAACCAACCATGGTCCAACAACTCTACTTAAATGCCAATTCTGCTTCTGTAAGGGTATAAAAGAGGCAGGCTTTGCTTATCCAGGGTTTCTAGCACAGTGGAGCTTGGTAAACCGCATAATGATGGATCAATAAATCATCCCTGCAATTTGCATCAGACTGGACTGTTGTGTCTCATTGGGTTCTGGGAAGTAGGACCTAGGCAGGAAGTAGGACCTAGCCTCCAGGTCTTACAGTGTCTCTTCAGGTCCATTAGTAATGTAATGACACTGAAATCTTTTACCAACTTTATTCCACATCCCCAAATTGACTGTTCTTTCTTCAATATACCACAGACATAGCTCATTGACAAAATATAAAATTTCATCCAATTGTTCAGTATTTACCCTTATTCCTCACGTTTGAAGCTTATTTTCCAATGTCTTTCTGAATAAATCTTTGCTATTGCTGTGTCCCATTTTTTTTTTTGCTCACCTTGCCATTTCTTGGTAAGTGGGCAAATGTTCCATTTGTTTTTTCGAGGGGCCCCCTCTCAATAGTTTCCTGTAAGAACTTCCTTAATCCTCTGGGTAGTTCCCCATAAGAACTTCTCTATTTCTGTCAAAGGAAAACAATCCAAAAGGAGCCTAAACACAAGAACTCCTTCAGCAAAGGTCAACAACTCGAAGGTCACAGCTTGCAGCCTAAGCAGGGGATTTCTAACATGGATGAATTTAGCATGGCTCCCCACAGACATTAAATTTGATTTCATATATTGTTTATTCTGAATAATGCTGAAATAAACATGGCAGACAAGTGTCTATGTGCTATGTTAACTTATGAAAATACATAATGTTCCATGAAAGGTTTGATGGAGCATAACTTACTCCTACATTTGTTTTATAATGTAGTTATAGCCTGCTTATCACACTGGAGCCCTCTATTTCAACTTACAATAATAACCCTCTACTCCCATTAACCTATTTGGTCATTATTATTTTATAATTTTTATTTAGATTACATACTGACTGTTTTCTTCTCACTTGTATCTTCCTGTTCCCCCTCCCTCTTTCATCCTATTCCCTTCCCTTAGACCTGTAACAGAAGGGGATCTCCTTCTTCCTCCTCCCATAATCATAGCCTATCAGGTATCATGATAGCCTGCATCCCCTTCTTCTGAGTGATACCAGGCCTTCCAATGAAGGGGAAGTGGTCAAATCGGGGGCATCAGAGTTCATGTCAGAGGTAGTCCTCACTCTCATCACAAGGATGGAGAATGAGATATCCATTGACTATATCTAAAAAGAGGTCTAGTTTTCCTGACTGCACTGACTTTGGTTGGTACAGCAGTTTGTGTAGCATCGCCATCCCCTTTGTGTGTCTAAATCCACAAAGCTTCATTCTTCTTGTGGGGCTCCTGGAGCCTCTGGGTCCTTCTGTCCCTCCATTATTCCATACCACTCTCTCCTGGAGTCCAGTAGATAGTCCAAGCATCTGTCCCAGTAACCTGCTAGTGGAGACTCTCAGAAGACATCTGTATTGGGCTAATATCCACTTATAAGTGAGAGTTTGCCATGTGTATATCTTCTGGGTCTGGGTTATCTCACTCAGGATGATCATTTCTAACTAAATCCATTTGCTTACAAATTCCAAGATTTCCTTGTTTTTAATAGCTGACTACTAATTGTGTAAATGTACCAGTTTATTTTTCCATTCTTTGAATAGGGTACATTTAGGTTGTTTCAAGATTCTGGTTATTATGAATAAGGATGCTGAGAGATCCAAGATGGCGGCGAGCAGTGTGGACCGTGTTTGGAAGCTCCAGTGAACAGTTCGGGGAATTGGACAGATTTCTGAGCCAGGAACACCAGGATCCCGACACCACGGCAGCAGAAGTGCTCCACGGTTCGGAAAAACCAGGGTGCGGAGGACCTGCGTGCCCCTACACACGGGAGGAGTGCGGATTTTCTCGGATCAGAGCAGCGGCGGCACGGGCGGCGTCAGCAACACCAGCAGCAGCGACTGAGGTTTGCAGCTCAGAGCCATCCAGTGGAGGCGGTTAGTGTGGTGGCTGGTGGGAGTTGCTGCGGGAGAGGGGACACTGGACAGGATTTGGGTCGTGTGGTGCTTTGTGACCCAAGCTGGACACGGCGGACAGTTCAGCCCCAGAGTCCCGGGTACAGCTCAGGGCGCAGTGCTGTGGAGACACTGATTCAGCGCAGCGGGCAATTCTGCCCAAGACAACAGCTTAGCGGAGCCACGGCTCCCCTGCTGTGACACAGGCTGGGCGGAGCACTCAGTTCCACCCCAGGCCCGTCTCTGCACAGCCACAGTTCACCTGCTGTGACGCAGGCTGGGCGGAGCGCTCAGTCCCACCGGAGGCGCTAGCACACATCAACGAGCAGTTCTGCTCAAGACATTAGCTCTCCTCAGAGGGCAGTTTTAGGGTGCTGACGCAGGCTGAGGTCAGCACGCAGATTCAGCCCAGAGGCCCTAGCTGGACTTGCCGGGCGGATTAGGCCCAGGGATTCTTCCTGAGCTGTGCACACAGGCTCGGCGGCCCCAAGACTCTGGCTGGACTATGCACGCAGTATAGGCCTGGAGGCCAGGGCTGAATTCACCGTGCAGTGTGGGTCCATAGTCCCTGGCTGAGCTCTGCACACAATTCTGCCCCAGAGACTCGGGTGGAGCTCGGCGTGCAGTTTAGGGCCACAGTTGCTAACCGTGCTTGGCAGACAGATTGGGCCCAGAGTCTCTAGTAGAGCCTTTGGCACAGTCCCGGCTCTAAGACTCTGGTTGGACACAGTGTGCAGTTTGAATCCAGAATTCCTGGCTGAGCTGCGCGGATGTTTCGGGCATGAGTCAATAACTGACCACAGCAAGCAGTTTGGCCAAACACCCCTAGCTGAGCTTGGTGCGCAGTCCTAGCCCGAAAATTCTGGCTGGTCCCTGTGTGCATTTTGAGCCCAGAATTCCTAGCTAAGCTCGGCAGACAGTTCAGGCCCTGAGATACTAGCTGAGCTCGGACGGTGGTTTGGGACTAGTTTCCCTGGCTGGACCTGGCAGGGAACCCAGAAGGCTGTGGATACCTTGGCCTGACCCAACGCTCATCCAGAGACCCAGAACGATTACAGGACCCACAGCACAGGAGAGCTGAGGATCACTGGCTGTGAGAGCCCAAAACGCCAGGGCTAACCTCCTGCCATCCACAACAGTGAAACATAAGAGCTTCCAACCTACAGAAACCGTGAGAAAACAAGTGAATCTATCATCAGACTCCCTCCATCCAACTCGGGAATCTACCCAACGAAAACAAAGCCGGCAAGATGTCTAAAGGACAGCGTAAAAGCATACGCAAAAAACCTCAAAACAACATGGCGTCTCCAGTTTCCAGCTATCCCAAAGAAAACAACCCAGAGAGCTCAAATACAACGGAAATACAAGAAAATGACCTCAAATCCTTAATAAGGAGCATATTAATGGAGGAAACAAATAAAATTCGTAATCAAATACAGGAAGACGCAGCAAAACAGGTGAGAGACATAAAAGAAGCACATAGAGTGGAACTGGAAAAATTTAAGGAAAATGCAAATAACCAGATGGAAGAAATAATTAAAACGGTTCAAGCTCTGAAGACCTATAAAGAGGCAATGGAAGAAACTCAGGAATATACAAACAATCAGATGAAAGAAATAAAAAAATCAGTTCAAGATCTGAAGACAAAAATAGATTCAATGATAAACAGACAGACAGAAGAAAAACGAGAACGTGAGATCTCAGAGAAGAAGGCGAGCAACACAGAGGTGAGCCTTTCTAATAGAATCCAAGAGACGGAAGAACGAATTTCAGGTCTAGAAGATACAATCACAGATCTTGAAGCAACCATTAAAGATAATGCCAAATCTGGAAAACTCCTGACACAAAACATCCAAGAAATTCAGGACACCATGAAAAGAAAAAATCTGAGGATAATAGGCATTGAAGAAAGAGAAGATATCAGACTCCAAGGCCCAGAAACTATTCTCAACAAAATTATAGAAGAAAATTTCCCCAACCTAAAGAAAGAGATACCTATAAACATACAAGAGGCCTACAGAACACCAAATAGAATTGACCAGAAAAGGAAAACTGCCTGTCACATAATAATCAAAACACAAAGCATACAGAACAAAGAAAAAATATTAAAAGCTGCAAGGGAAAAGGGCCAAATAACATTCAATGGCAAACCTATCAGAATTACACCAGACTTCTCAGCAGAGACCATAAAAGCCAGAAGAGCCTGGACAGAGATCCTGCAAACCC
>CAJRSG010000704.1:0-10868 GCA_907169655.1 Acomys percivali
TTCTTAACTTTGAACTCATCACAAGCATCTTTTGGCTATGCAAAGTCATTACTTTTAAGATTATATGAGGTGAGGTGTCAAGTCCGGGCTTCATAGGGCTCAAGTAGGGATTGGTTGTTTGATTTGTTTTGCCTCGTTTTGTTTTTCAGAAAGCCAAGGACTTGAGTGAACATCGCCAAACTTTTATTGGTGGTCGAGAAAGTGAAGTAGAGAAGGAAATCTCCAAGGCGCAGGACAGAGTTCTCATGGAAACCGTAAGACCTCTGTCTGTAACTCTGTGCGTCTCGGGCTGGCTTCCTATTGGCAGAGATGTAATAATGATTCTCTAAATCTCCATTTTCTAACAGCAAGAGCAAGATGTGTCCCTTGTTGAAACCTGCCTTCAGTCCCTGATCCCTGACCGCTCTGAAGAAACCATCTGAAGCTCACTGTAGGATGACGGGGAGCATTAGCTGTGCTAGGAGGATGTTAGTAGTACTCAGTGCAGCTCTTTCCCTTCACTGTGTTTGTTACAAATAAGACAGGCTGTGTCAACCCCAGCAGCTCTGAGTAGCACCAGTGAAGTGCAGAACCTCCAGCCCCATGACTGCAAGGGGGGGATACCTTTTCCCCAGGAATTGTATTTTGGAAGCAAGTGTCATTTGATTTTTTTCCTTGGCTCCTTTGGTTCTCTGTCACTTCCCCAAAGGGAATGTTACCTTGCTTATTTTAGGAAGAAGTGAATAAAGATGGGACCCGTTTCTTTCTTTGTTTCATTTTTTCTTCTGTGCATGCTCTCATTTAGTCATTGGGTCATAGGGCCAGGTCTGCTGCAAACGGGTCTTTAATGGAAATCCTACCCTACATGCCTCTCAGACTTGCTGAACATACCTCAAGATTGTGTGTTCAGATGTGTTAAACTGTTTACACGATCCCCCCACAGCAGAGCCCAGACCTACGAGATAGGGTTTGAGCTTGTTGTGGGGCTCTGGTGTTTCCCAGAGACATGCAGACTCATCTCAGCGCTGTATCCAACACTGGATGAAAGATACCTGCCCTTGCTTTTGGTTTGTCCACGCATATCTGAGTAGGCATTTATGGCTTTGGTATTTTGGATGGGTATTTACATGAGCATCTTTTGTAGTGTACTTTATTCATGTTTATTTCTCAGCCTAGATGTACATCTAACTCTGAATTAAGATTTATTGTTTCTTTTCCAGTGCCTATTTCTTAAAGCCTTGAAATCTTTTGTTCAATCCATTTCACGTCATCTCATAATTTACTTATAATGCTCCCATTTTTGTGTTTGTATAGCATACTGTTAAACAGAAAACTTGTCTCAAAAGAGTGATTGTCATGTTTTTTCATACTCCCCATTTTCATGTTTTCCTATGAATGACCCTTCTCTTCTTGTTTTTTAAATTTAATTGAAATTTGAACTTGTCATTTTACAAATAAGTGACATCTGCGGTGTAATGTCAGCATAGTGTATATCCAGCCACCATACTCAAACTTTTACTTCATTCCAAATTTGCTATCTTCCAATGAGCACTGTTCCTAAAAATCTATCTTCTGGTTTCAGGTCCCTGTGTGTGCATGTGTGTGTGTGTGTGTGTGTGTGTGTGTGTGTGTGTGTGTGTTTTCACACATGAAAGGTAATAGGCTTTTCTGTATCAGCTTTTTTTCTCTCTCAATGCCTTACAGCTGCCTCCATGTGACTACAAATGGCAGAGTTTCTTTTTTTTTTTTTTTACTTTCACATTTTTTTTAATTAATTAATTCTTGTTACATCTCTATGGTTATCCCATCCCTTGTATCCTCTCATTCTCCCCTCCCTCCCATTTTCCCATTATCCCCTCCCCTATGACTGTTCCTCAGAGGGATTACCTCCCCCTGTATATGCTCATAGGGTTTCAAGTCTCTTCTCGGTGAACTGCTGTCCTTCCTCTGAGTGCCACTAGGTCTCCCCTGCCAGGGGACATAGTCAAATGTGAGGCACCAGAGTACATGAGAAAGTCATATCCCGCTCTCCACTCAAGTGTGGAGACTGTCCTGTCCATGGGCTAGATCAGGGTAGGGGTTTAAATTTTACCGCCTGTATTGTCCTTGGCTAGTGCCTTAGTTTGAGCGGGACCCCTTGGCCCAAATCTGCCTATCATAATTTTCTACTTGTAGGTTTCTAGGACCGACTGGATCTTTCTACATTGCTATTCTCACATGGTTCTCTTATCTAGAGTCCCAATAGGATGTCCTCCCCTCAGTCCCAGTTTCCTGGTAAGTGAAGGCTTTCATGGGACATGCCCATTGGGCTAGTATGCAGATATAAGTGAATATATACCAATTGAGTCTTTCTGCTTCTGGGTTAACTCACTCATGATCATCTCTAGCTCAGTACATTTGTCCACAAATTTCAGAAATCCCTTGTTTTTAATAGCTGAGTAGTATTCCATAGTGTATATGTACCACAGTTTCTTTATCCATTCTTCTACTGAGGGACATTTAGGCTGTTTCCATGATCTGGCTATTATGAATAGGGCTGCTATGAACATGGTTGTGCAAATTTTCTTGTTGTGTGCTGGTGCATCTTCTGGGTATATTCCAAGGAGTGGAATAGCTGGGTCTTGAGGAAGCCCTATTCCCAGTTTTCTGAGATAGCACCGGATAGATTTCTGAAGTAGTTATACTGGTTTGCATTCCCACCAGCAATGAAGGAGTGTTCCTCTCTCCCCACATCCTCTCCAGCATGTGGTGTCGCTTGAGTTTTTGATCTTAGCCATTCTGATGGGTGTAAGATGGAATCTCAGAGTTGTTTTGATTTGCATTTCCCTGATGACTAAGGAGGTTGAGCATTTCTTTAAGTGTTTCTCAGCCATTTGATATTCCACTGCTGAGAATTCTCTGTTTAGTTCCAAGCCCCATTTCTCAATTGGGTTATTTGGTTTGGTGGTGTTTAATTTCTTGAGTTCTTTATATATTTTGGATATTAGACCTTTGTCAGATGTAGGGTTGGTGAAGATCTTTTCCCAGTCTGTAGGCTGTCGCTTTGTTTTCTTGATGGTGTCTCCAGCCTTACAGAAGCTTCTCAGCCTCATGAGGTCCCATTTATTAATTGTTGTCATTAAGGCCTGGGCTGTTGGTGTTCTGTTCAGGAAGTTGTCTCCTGTGCCAATATGTTCCAGGCTCTTCCCCACTTTTTCTTCTAAGTGACTTAGTGTCTCTGGTTTTATGTTGAGGTCTTTAATCCACTTGTATTTGAGTTTTGTGCAAGGTGACAAATATGGGTCCAGTTGCATTTTTTTACACAGAGACATCCAGTTAGACCAGCACCATTTGTTGAAGATGCTACCCTTTTTCCATTGAATGGATTTGGCTTCTTTGTCAAAAATCAAGTGACCATATGTGTGTGGATTCATATCTGGGTCTTCAATTCGATTCCACTGATCAACCAGCCTGTTGCTGTGCCAGTACCATGCTGTTTTAATTACTATTGCTTTATAGTACAATTTGAGATCAGGTATGGAGATTCCTCCGGAGCACCTTTTATTGTACAAGATCATTTTTGCTATTCTGGGTTTTTGTTTTTCCATATGAAGTTCAGTATTGAACTTTCAATGTCTTTGTGTAGGTATTTTGATAGGGATTGCATTGAATCTGTAGATTGCTTTTGGTAGGATGGCCATTTTTACTATGTTAATTCTCCCGATCCATGAGCAAGGAAGATCCTTCCATCTTCTCATGTCATCTTCAATCTTTTTCTTCAGAGTTTTGAAATTTTTTTCAAAAAAGTCCTTCACTTGCTTAGTTAGAGTCACTCCTAGATATTTTATATTGCTTGTGACTAATGTGAAAGGTATGTTTTTCCTATTTCTTCCTCTGCAAGCTTGTCATTTGTGTATAGGAAGGCTACAGACTTTTTTGAGTTAATTTTGTATCCAGCCAAATTGCTGAAAGTGTTTATCAGCTGTAGGAGTTCTCTGGTGGAATTTTGAGGGTCACTTATGTACACTATCATATCATCTGCAAATAAGGATAGTTTGACTTCCTCCTTTCCCATTTGGATACCCCTGATCTCCTTTTGTTGTCTTATTGCTCTGGCTAGAACTTCGAGTACTATATTGAAGAGATATGGAGAGAGTGGGCAACCTTGCCTTGTTCCCGATTTTAGAGGAATTTCCTTGAGTATCTCACCATTTACTTTGATTTTGGCTATTGGCTTGCTGTAGATAGCCTTTATTATGTTGAGGGAAGTGCCTTGTATCCCCGATCTCTCTAAAACTTTAAACATGAATGGGTGTTGGATTTTATCAAATGCTTTCTCTGCATCTAAAGAGATGATCATGTGATTTTTTTATTTTCAGTTTGTTTATATGGTAGATTACATTGATGGATTTCCGTATATTAACCATCCCTGCATGCCTGGAATGAAGCCTACTTGGTCATGATGAATGATATCCTTTATGTGTTCTTGTATTCGTTTTGCAAGAATTTTATTTAGTATTTTTGCATCGATGTTCATAAGAGAAATTGGTCTGAAATTCTCTTTCTTTGTTGAGTCTTTGTGAGGTTTAGGTATCAACATGACTATGTCCTCATAGAATGAATTTGGTAATGTTCCATCCAATTCTATGTTTTGGAGTAGCTTGAAGAGTATCGGTATTAGCTCGCCTTTGAAGGTCTGGTAAAATTCTGCACTGAAACAATCTGGACACAGGGGTTTTTTTTGGTTGGAAGACTATCAATGATTGCTTCTATTTCTGTAGGGGAAATGGGAGTATTTAGCTTGTTTATCTGTTCTTCACTCAACTTTGGCAAGTGAAATTGATCAAGAAAATGGTCCATTTCCCTTAGATTTTCAAATTTTGTGGCATATATGCCTTCAAAGTAGGATCTTATGATTCTTTGTATTTCTTCAGTGTCTGTTGTTATGTCTCCCTTTTCATTTGTGATTTTGTTGATTTCAATACTGTCTCTCTGCCTTTTAGTTAGGTTGGCTGACGGTCTGTCTATCTTGTTGATTTTCTCAAAGAAGCAGCTCTTGGTTTTGTTGATTCTTTGGACTGTTTTCTTAGTTTCTAATTTGTTAACTTCAGCCCTGAGTTTGATTATTTCCCGAATTCTACTCCTTTTGGGTGTTTCTGCTTCTTTTTTTCCTAGGGCTTCCAGCTGTTTTGTTAAGTTGCTTATGTGCGATATTTCCAATTTCTTTTTAAAGGCACTTAGTGCTATGAATTTTCCTCTTAACACTGCTTTCAGTGTATCCCACAAATTTGGGTATGTTGTTCCCTCATTTTCATTGAATTTCAGAAACTCCTTGATTTCTTTCTTTGTTTCTTCCCTGACCCATGTGTCATTTAGCAGAGAGTTGTTTAGTTTCCACGTACGTGTAGGCTTTTTGTCGTTTCTGTTTTTGTTGAATTGCAGCCTAAGAGCATGGTGATCTGATAGGATACAAGGTATTATTTCAATCCTCTTGTATCTGTTGAGGCCTGCTTTGTGACCTACGATGTGATCAATTTTGGAGAAGGTTCCATGGGGAGCAGAGAAGAAGGTATATTCTTTCTTGTTTGGGTGAAAGGTTCTATAGATATCTGTTAGATCCATTTGACCCATGGCATTGGTTAATGATGTTATTTCTCGGCTTAGTTTCTGTTTCAATGACTTATCCTTCAGTGAGAGTGCGGTGTTGAAGTCTCCCATTATTATTGTGTGGGGATCGGTGTGTGGTTTAAGTTTTTTTAGCAGATCTTTTACAAATGTGGGTGCCCTTGTATTGGGAGCATAGAAGTTCAGAATTGTGATGTCATCTTGGTGACTTTACCTTTGATGAGTATGAAGTGTCCTTCTGCATCTCTTTTGATTAATTTTGGTTGAAAGTCTAGTTTGTTTGATATTAAAATGGCTACGCCTGCTTGCTTCTTATGACCATTTGCTTGGAATATTTTTTCCAATCTTTTACCCTGAGGTAATGCCTATCGTTATAGGTGAGATGTGTTTCTTAAATGCAGAAGAATGTTGGATCTTGTTTATGCACCCATTCAGTTAGTCTGTGTCTTTTTATTGGAGAATTGAGACGATTGATGTTGAGAGATATTAACGACCAGTGACTGTTAAGAGTCTTAATTTTGATGTTGTTTCCAATCGAGTGTTTGTGTAGCTGTGTTTTTGCCATGGTATGGTTACCTATTTCATGAGTAGTTTTGGTTGTAGCTTGACCCTTTGGGATGGAGTTTTCCTTCTAGTACCTTCTGTAAAGCTGGATTTGTGGATAGGTACTGTTTGAATTTGTTTTTGTCATGGAATATTTTGTTTTCTGCATCAATGGTTATTGATAGTTTTGCTGGGTAAAGTAGTCTGGCCTGGCATCTGTGGTCTCTCAGGGTTTGCAGGATCTCTGTCCAGGCTCTTCTGGCTTTTATGGTCTCTGCTGAGAAGTCTGGTGTAATTCTGATAGGTTTGCCATTGAATGTTATTTGGCCCTTTTCCCTTGCAGCTTTTAATATTTTTTCTTTCTTCTGTATATTTTGTGTTTTGATTATTATGTGACGGGCAGTTTTCCTTTTCTGGTCAATTCTATTTGGTGTTCTGTAGGCCTCTTGTATGTTTATAGGCATCTCTTTCTTAAGATTGGGGAAATTTTCTTCTATGATTTTGTTGAGAATAGTTTCTGGGCCTTGGAGTCTGATATCTTCTTTTTCTTCAATGCCTATTATCCTCAGATTTCTTCTTTTCATGGTGTCCTTAATTTCTTGGATGTTTTATGTCAGCAGTTTTCCAGATTTGGCATTTTCTTTAATGGTTGCTTCAAGATCTGTGATTGTATCTTCTAGACCTGAGATTTGTTCTTCCATCTCTTGGATTCTGTTAGAAAAGCTCACCTCTGTGTTGCTCGCCTTCTTCTCTGAGGTTTCACATTCTCGTTTTTCTTCTGTCTGTGTGTTTATCATTGAATCCATTTTCATCTTCAGATCTGGAACTGATTTTTTTATTTCTCTCACCTCATTTTTTGTATATTCCTGAGTTTCTTCCATTGCCTCCTTATAGGTCTTCAGAGCTTGAGCCATTTTATTTATTTCTTTCATCTGGTTGTTCACATTTCCCTGAAATTTTTCCAGTTCCACTCTATGTGCTTCTTTTATGTCTCTCACCTGTTTGGCTGCGTCTTCCTGTATTTGATTACGAATTTTATTTGTTTCCTCCATTAATATGCTCCTTATTAAGGATTTGAGGTCATTTTCTTGTATTTCCGTTGTATTTGAGCTCTCTGGGTTGTTTTCTTTGGGATAGCTGGAGACTGGAGACGCCATGTTGTTTTGGGGTTTTTTGCATATGCTTTTACGCTGTCCTTTAGACATCTTGCCGCCTTTGTTTTCGTTGGGTAGCTTCCAGAGTTGGATAGAGGGAGTCTGATGATAGATTCACTTGTTTTCTCACGATTTCCATAGGTCGGAAGCTCTGATGTTTCACTGTTGTGGATGGCAGGAGGTTAGCCCTGGCGTTTTGGGCTCTCACAGCCAGTGATCCTCAGCTCCCCTGTGCTGTGGGTCCTGCAATCTTTCTGGGTCTCTGGATGAGTGTTGGGTCAGGCCAAGGTATCCACAGCCTTCTGTGTTCCCTCCAAGTCCAGCCAGGGACACTGCGCCCGAACCACCGTCCGAGCTCAGCTAGAATCTCAGGGCCTGAACCATCTGCCAAGCTCAGCTAGGAATTCTGGGCTAAAAATGCACACAGGGTCCAGCCAGAATTTTTGGGCTGGGACTGCGCACCAAGCTCAGCTAGGGGCTTTTGGCCAAACTGCTTGCTGTGGTCAGTTATTGACTCATGCCCGAAACATCCGCGCAGCTTAGCCAGGAATTCTGGATTCAAATTGTACACTGTGTCCAACCATAGTCTTAAGAGCCGGGACTGTGCCAAAAGCTCTACTAGAGTCTCTGGGCCCACCCTAGTCTCCGGGGCCGAATTGTGCACCGAGCTCAGCCATTGACTATGGACCCACACTGCACGCTGAATTCAGCCCCGGACTCCGGGCCTATACTGCGTGGATAGTCCAGCCAGAGTCTTGGAGCCGCCAAGCCTGTTTGCACAGCTCAGGAAGAATGTCTGGGCCTAATCTGCCCAGCAAGTCCAGCTAGGGCCTCTGGGCTAAATCTTCGTGCTGACCTCAGCCTGCATCAGCGCTCCAAAACTGCCCTCTGAGGAGAGCTAGTGTCTTGAGCAGAACTGCTCGTTGATGTGCGCTAGCGCCTCTGGTGGGACTGAGCTCTCCTCCCAGCCCGCGTCACAGCAGGTAAGCTGCAGCTGCGCTGATCTGGTGCCTTCAGTGGACCCGAGCGCTCTGCCCAGCCTGCGTCACAGCAGGTGAACTGCAGCTGTGCTAAGCGGGCGCCTTCGGTGGGACTGAGTGCTCCACCCAGCCTGTGTCACAGCAGGTGAACTTGCGGCTGAGCTGAGATGGCACCTTCCGTGGACCTGAGCGCTCTGCCCAGCCTGCGTCACAGCAGGTGAACTGCGGCTGCACTGAGATGGCGCCTTCGGTGGACCTGAGCGCTCCGCCCAGCCTGCATCACAGCAGGTGAACTGCGGCTGCGCTGAGATGGCGCCCTCGGTGGACCTGAGCGCTCCGCCAAGCCTGCGTCACAGCAGGGGAGCTGTGGCTGCGCTAAGCTGTTGCTTTGGGCAGAATTGTCTGCTGTGCTGAGTCAGCGTCTCCACAGCACTGCGCCCTGAGCTGTACCCGGGACTCTGGGGCTGAACTCTCCGCCGAGTCCAGTTTGGGTCACAAGGCACCACGTGACCCAAATCCTATCCAGTGTCCCCTCTCCCGCAGCAACTCCCACCAGCCACCACACTAACCGCCTCCACTGGAAGGCTCTGAGCTGCAAACCTCAGTTGCTGCCGCTGATGCCGCTTGTGCCCCTGCTGTTCTGATCCGAGAAAATCCGCACTCCTCCCGTGTGTGGGGGCACGCAGGTCCTCCGCACCCTGGTCCTTCCGAACCGTGGAGCACTCCTGCTGCCCTGGTGTCGGGACATTGGTGTTCCTGGCTCAGAAATCTGTTCAATTCCCTGAATTGTTCACTGGAGCTTCCAAACACAGTCCACACTGCTCGATCTGCTGTACTAGGATGGTCTGATGAAATTCTTAATCTCCATTTTGGCACAGGAGGGCATGACAGTGTGGTGAGATCACAGGGAAGTGGGCAGCTAGAAGAGGTAGTGTCAGGGCTGAGACCGATGGGACAGTGCAGAGCTACTCCAAGATGTGACCCCAGCTGAAATTGGGAGTGGTGTCCACGCTCTGCGGAGGCACATGCAGCTGCCGCTGTTTGGAGCAAGAAGTAGGCGGTAGCTGTGACCTCCTTGCCCAGAGCACACGAGAGGTCGTCAGCTCCAGGCACAAGGAGGTTGCTGCAGGTTCTATCTGGCTGCCAGCCCTATATGCGAATAAGATCCTGTGGGGTGAAACCAGCTGCCAAAGAGGTATGCTGAGGGTGGGGCCCAGAGAGACATAAATCGAGGGGCAGGGTAAGCCAAGTGTCAGATGCATGCACAGAAAACCAGTATGTGGTGTGGAGTTTGAGCCTCGGGGATATGGCCTCTTAAAACCTCAAAGTCAGGGCAGCCAAGGCCGTAGGTGGTGGGATGCTTCAGGTTCAGGCAGGCTAGGTTACGTCTTGTTCACCTGTACTGAAGGGGAGCCTCCTTGTCAGACCTTGCTGACTATCCAAGGACTAATCTTGAGTTGTGATCCTAGATGAGCCTAGGCCAGGCATGCTGCCACTGTTCTGTCTGCATCCCTAACCTGACTGTCTCTGCTCCCTGGTCTCCTAGGCAAAGGCCATCCCTCTGACGCAGCTGGCCCAGACAGCTTCAGACACAGGAGGTGCATCCTGTGGAGCATGCCTCACGCAGGTCCTCCTCCTCTTCCTCCAGAGAGGCCTGTCAGTCCTCCTCTGCCTTCCCTGCCTGCCTTCCACACCTGGCCCCAACACCACTGTGTTCCTGCTGCTAAGCCAGCCTCCCCTTCTGCCCCTACTCCCACATCATCCCGGAAGGAAAAGTTAGGAAAACCAGCCTGTATGTAGGTCACCCTCGCCTCTCCACCTCCCCTCCTGCCTGAATTCCACCCCTCTTTCCTCCCACTAGAGCAACCTCACACTCGGGCCCCCACCTTCCACTCCCACCTCCTGCCCCAAGGAAAAGCTAGGGAAACCAGCCTGTGGGTCACCCTGGACCATTCCCAGCAAATGTGTTTCTTCAGCTAGGCCCAACCCACCCTCTGCCCCCACCTTCCAATCCCACCTCCTGCTCAAAGGAAAAGCTTGGCAAACCAGTGTGTGGGTCCCCCAGGAGTACTCCCATCCCCTGTATTCCTTCAACTGGGCCCAACTCACCCTTGGCCCCCTCCCCACCCCACCCCCGCTTCCACTCCTAACTCCTGGCCAAAGAAAAAGCTAGGGACACCAGCCTGTGGGTCACCCAGCAGGACTCCTAACCCTTGTTCCATCAACTAAGCCCACACTGCACCCTCCTCCCCGACTATCACCTGCCTCAAGGAAAAGCTAGGGACACCAGCCTGTGGGTCACCCAGCAGCTCTCCCACATCCCGTGTTTTTTACTAGGCCCAACACATCCCTCTGCCCCCACTTTCCACTCCCACCTCTTACCCAAAGGAAAAGCTAGGGAAACCAGCCTGTGAGTCATGTGGGAGTACTCCCAATCCCTGTGTTCATTTCACTAAGCCCTCTACAACCCTCTGCCCCATCTTCCAGTCCTAAGTCCTGTCCAAAGGAAGAGCTAGGGACGCCAGCCTGCGGGTCCCCCAGCCACAATCACACCCCCTGTTTGTTCAGTTAGGCCCAATGCACCCTTGGCGCCCAGATGCTGACCAAA
>CAJRSG010000751.1:2628-18213 GCA_907169655.1 Acomys percivali
AATAATAATAATAATAATAATAATAATAATAATAATAATAATAATAATAATAATAATGCTGAAGTAAGTGTGCTTTGGGGCCATAAATGCAGTCTGTCCTGTGAACCTTCTATGGGAACTGGAGAAGAGCCTCAGTCCCTCAGACATGGCATAGAGTGTCTATTCTGTCTGTGATGTTATTTTTGCAGCTAATACCATAAATTTCACCTACACTGTTCCTCCTTATCCCCACTGAGACCCTCTCTGTAGGTGGAGGTTAACACAGGAGTCCCCACTTCATCAAGAAGATTCCAGTTTCCTTAAAAGTGATTGGATGCTCTGAAATCCTATGCTCATGCTCTAATGACCAGCATGAAACCCTCTAGGGATTTAATACTTTACCCTCAGGTACTGTCCCGTTTGTTTATTCCACAGAACTTTGCTTTCATCAACCTACTTTCTCTCTGAAATTCAAATACTTAGTTGAGGCCAGGCAGTGGTGGCGCACGCCTTTAATCCCCAGCACTCGGGAGACAGAGGCAGGCGGATTGCTGTGAGTTCAAGGCCAGCCTGGACTACAAAAGGGAGTCCAGGACAGTCAAGTCTAAACAGAGCAACCCTGTCTCAAAAAAAACAAAATACAAATACTTAGTTGAGATATTTTAGATTGATTTTAGCATAGGAGACCACGTACATCACTTTTAATATTTACTTTTTTAACTAATTCATTTATTTTACTAAATTTTAATGACTTACTTTGGAGACAGGGTTTCGGCATACAGCCCAGGTAGATCTGGAACTTGCTCAGCCCCTGTTTGCAGAGCATTCTCTATGCTGGCATTACTGACATTTTATAACACCCACAGTGGTCAGAACCCAGGCTTTGCTTCTAACAAATTTAGTGATGGTACCAAAGAGATCCACTGTGGGACATTGAAAGAAACATTCCTTAATCGTGACCATTTATAATAGAAGACAATGACCCCAGACTCATACAGTGCTGAGTGCAAATGAAATTCCTGTAGAAACTTGAATCTAAACAGCTCTTGACGGGAAATTAGGCTCAGGCCCAAACAGGCTGACTGCCAACCTCAAGAACAGCACATATACTGGGCCAGAGATGTTTCGATCACGTGTCCTGATGGAACCCGTTTGTTGGAAGAACAGCGGGGGAGAGGCTGTCAAGTAGATGCAGGGGGAAAGGGCAGTGTGAAAGCCCAGGGTGGAGCCGGGCGTGGTGGCGCACGCCTTTAATCCCAGCACTTGGGAGGCAGAGACAGGTGGATCGCTGTGAGTTCAAGGCCCGCCTGGTCTACAAAGCGAGTCCAGGACAGCCAAGGTTACACAGAGAAACCCTGTCTCGAAAAACCCAAAAACAAAACAAACAAACAAACAAAAAAGAATAAATTTAAAAAAAAAAAAAAAAAAAAAAGAAAGCCCAGGGCGGACACACCTGACTCTACACAGCTTCCCCCTGTCACCGTAGGCAATGGAATTAGCACAGCAAACACATATTTCATAAAGTTCTGAGCTTTGTTTTTATCCATCTTTTTACTCATCACTCAATCTGGCAAGACGTTGTACAGCCATATACAAACGCTTAATTAAAGACAGAAGCACAGGGGCTGGGCAAGATGGATCAGCGGTCAAGAGCACTTGGCTGCTCTCCCACAGGATCCGACTTCAATTCCGAGCACCCTCGTGGCCGATCATAACTGTCTGTAATTCCAGTTGTGGCGGTCAGACACCCTCCAGGGACATACATGCAGGCAAAGCACCACTGAACATAAAAATAAATGAGCCATTTAGAAACAGAATCATCAAGTCGTATCTTAGCGAAAACTAAAATTAAATCAGGATGGCGGCTTTTCAGCCTGCAGCGTTGGAACGGGAGAGATGACTGGAGAAGGAATGGTGATCGATCTGTGTGGCGCTTACGGCTGCCCAGGGCTGGGCGACACTCACCACCTGCTCACAGGAGACAGACACACTCACGGGAAGACACAGGAAGAGAAGTCATCAGTTCATGAAGCCACGTGGGAGAAAGAGAAACCAGGCCTGTGCAGCGAGGCTTGGTCAGCTACCTTATCCTGTAGGTAAAGAGAACAAGGAAGAAATTCAGAAATGCCGGGCATGGTGGCGCACGCCTTTAATCCCAGAACTCGGGAGGCAGAGGTGGGCGGATCGCTGTGAGTTCGAGGCCAGCCTGGTCTACAAAGTGAGTCCAGGACAGCCAAGGCTAACACAGAGAGACCCTTGTCTCGAAAAACCAAAAAAAAAAGAAAGAAATTCAGACCCGTGTTGTTAAGCGGTGACACTCTGAACAGCCCATCACAACTCAGTGGTCCCAATCCCAAAAGGTGCCACCATCCAATGGTCATTTCTCTGATTTTACCCCCGTCACAGACCACTCCCTGTAAAGTGTCACCTACTAAAAGTGAAAAGGCTGAGCATCTAAGGAACTTTACCTCCCAGTGTGGGGGAGGGGAAATGAGACCAGGTCAAAGCCTTTGAAGATGGGACTAATGGAGGAGGGATGGGCAGGCCAAGACCTTCCATAGCCTTCTGTATCTATTACAACAAGTATCTCAGCGATAAGCCTCCGCTTTAATTACTGGAAATCCTGTATGTATTTACCTCATTTTTTATGCTGGGGAACAAACTCTTTTATTAGAGGTCATGGAGGCAGCAGGGTCTAGAGGATCTAGAGAAATCACCTGATTCTTGTATCAGATATGTTCCTAGAACTGTGACTGCTGATCCAGAGAAAGGTGAGAGAACATGGTGTGAGACTGCACATGAAAAGGACTAACTGGACTCCGGGTGTCTGCTCTAAACAGGAACATTTCCCTCTGGCCTCAGTGAGATGAGCATCAGGTCTCCAACACCTCTCTGACACAGGTGACAACTCTGTCCATGATTTTCTGTAGGCTTCACAATGGAGTTAATGTCAGCACTTCAGCCTAAGGCTGATTACACAACTATGCGGGTGAAATTAGCTCTCATGGGGCAGGCACACCACAGCTTGGGCTTGGTATTCCCAAGGAGACATAAACTCAGACCCTGCTCTTTCCTTACCTTTAGATCTCCTCTTCCATATAAGAAAAGTCACCAAGCTCCTGTGAGCAAAGCGCCAAGAACCAGAGCAGTAACAACGGCCATGATGGGGATGGTGGGATGTGGAGGCTCTGGGAAGGGAAAGGAGAGGAAGCAAGAGTGAGGCCTCTGACCTCCAGCTCTCAGTCTTGACCTTGCTCCAGTTCCCCTAGAGGATCCCCACTCTCTCAGTGAATAGCCTCTGTGCTCACTCCCAGTGCTTACCCCATCTCAGGGTGAGGGGCTCAGGCAGTCCCACATGGACCACATGGCATGTGTAGCTCTGCTCTTCCCCAGAAGCCACCACCACAGATGCCCATTTCTGGAAGGTTCCATCCTCTACTGGCCTGGTGTCCATTATCTCCATGTCCTGGGTCTGGTTGCTGCCATGCCTCTGCCAGGTCAGGGTGATGTCAGCAGGGTAGAATTTCAGGGCCCAGCACCTCAGGGTGATTTTCCTGTCAGGTCTGACCTTATGGGTCATACACATTTTTGGAATGTCTGAGGGAAACAGATTGGAAAATTCAGGCATTTTCATTATTCTATCAATGCTCATATAACCTTGTTGTAATGGAGAAGAGAGTTGGCTTGAAGGAGAGGTGCTGACCACACAGCCGCCTAAACTCGGGATAAGGATGGGGTGATCTAGTCCTTGGAAAGTTTCAGAACCAGCATGGTCCAGAACAGAGAAGACACTGGATCTCCCTCTAGGAATACAAACTTCTGGTTCTGACTGGGTGGAGATGACAGACTCAGAAACATTGGGCTCAGACCCCAAACTCATTGTACAAGGACAGTGAACAGGCCTGAGAGAGGCCATTGTCCACAGTGCACATGGAAGGAACTGCTGCTTAACTGAAAGACTGAACTGTCCTGAGAAGGCTTAGCCCTCTGGTGACTCTCTCTCTCTTTCTCTCTCTCTCTCTCTCTCTCTCTCTCTCTCTCTCTCTCTCTCTCTCTCTCTCTCTCTCTCTAGTTGAATCAGGAAACCCACAAGCACTCTTTGCCCTTTGATGCAAGACTGAGTGAGGACTCCAGCTGCTCCCTGATGAGGAGGAATCCTCAGAGGACAGGAGCTCCAGGCTCAGGGCAGATGGGGCAGTTTCTGTCCTTACCTGTTCTCAGCAAAATCTCCTTCCCGTAGTCCAGCTGTGTGAGGAGTGTCTCCATGCATTCATCTTTAACATAAGTCTTCACAACTTTTGCAAAACCTGACTCCTCCCACTCCTGCCTGAGCAAATCAGCTGCCTTCCCAACTGTGGTCCAAGTCGTCAGGTCCTCAGGTCCCCATTCAGTGAGATGTAATCATGGCCGTTGAAGGTTAGTTCGTGGATTCCATGACTGAAGTAACCTCCAGGCAGCACATCACAGCCGTACCTGCTCTGGATTGTGTGATATCCTGGGGAAGGCCACACTGTCAGCCACTCCAACAAGTATGATCCCTTGGTGTGGCCCTCCAGAGTGTTGGTCCCTCCTAGATGGCCTTTGTAAATAACCATATTTGGTCTTAAAAAAAGGACAGTGTCCCCTGGCTCATTGGAACCTAGTCACCATTCGTCATCCTTTCCAGAGGCAAACTTTGAACACAGATAACTGGGCATGGCAACTCCTTGGAGCGCCCAAAATTTGAGGACACTCACCCGTTGCGCTATAGTTATAAATGTGGAGGATTTTCTTCAGCCAGTTTCTGAAAACCTTGGTCTCACTCAGGACAAGCTCTGTGCTCCTCTCCCAATACTCTGTGTTGTGCTGATCCACCTAAGGTGCACAGTGCTTCCACTATCGGAGTCTCTGCTCTGCTGCTGAATCTTTCAATCCGAACGTTGTCCACGTAGCCAACACCGATGAGCTGGGGCTCCCGGGTGCCAGGCCACGTCAGGAGAGTTTGGAAATAGCCATAACAGTGTGAACCTAGGTGCAGTGGCCTCTTAAATATCTACCCCACACTAGGACCCCATGCTGCTCCACAACACAGACTCTGGGGATAGCTGGGGGTAGGGGGCAGGTTGCAGAACAGAACAAAAGGTTCTGACTTGGCTAGGGAGAAGACAGACTTCCCTGATGCTGCACCCACTAGGTGTGGACTCCTTTATTGAGAGTGAAGACTGAGTCTCTGCTAGTGTGTGTTTATCTTTTTTATTATTGTTATGTATACAGAGCTCTGCCTGCATGTACATCTGCAGGCCAGAGGACGGTATCAGATCACATTATAGATGGTTGTGAGCCACCATGTGGTTGCTGGGAATTGAACTCATGAACCCTGGAAGAACAGTCAGTACTCTTAACCGCTGAGCCATCTCTCCAGCCCCCATGTGTGTGTTTATTTTATAATCTTGGTATGAAGGACCCTGATTGGTTTATTTAAGAATTCCCAGTGGTAGCGATAGAGGGCGTTAAGCTTGTGTCATGGAAAGATGAACTCCTGGAAGAGAAATCTCTAGGGCCGTGCAGCCCCAGCTCAGATCCAGCTCGGGGACCCAGGATCCGAGGAGCAGTGTGAGGGGACAAGTTGCTTACCCTGATCATTGTCCCCTCATCTAGGCACAATATCCTCCGAGTCCAGCCCAGAGGCCATTGAGTCAGTAAAGCTCAGACACTGAGTTGTCAGGATGTACAATCTCTTGTAAACTGATTGTCACTCAAGGGCACTGACGCCTGTGTGGATTATATCAATCCATGACTGAGAATTCTGAGATGTTTGCTTCACTGAGCACATTAACAATAAGTTGTGCATAAATATGTTCCCAAAAAGAAACAACTATTACCCAAAATGTAATGATATGGTGAAAATAACAGATGTTTACATTTCTGTCTGTCCTCACCCTCACGTTTCCCTTGGATTCTGATTCTTTTTAACCTGTTAGCTTTGCATGTGCAGTTAGGAAATGCAGCTTCACAGAAATGCTCAGGAAGACTATGTTAGATTTACTTTTATTTATGTATATGTTTGTGTACCTGTGTGTGCAAATGCCATTCACTCCATGTGGATGAAGGGAGTCCATATTGACAGACATACATATCTGGAGGATTATGACAAGCCTGCAGACCCGAGATGTCATTGTCCCATGCACAGGGATGACACTGGGTCTTGCCTACTGACCTGTGTACCTCACATTCCTGTCTCTATTTGGTACCCTGTAGCAGCAATGATGGGATGTGTGTGGCTGTCTGCCTGTACTGTCCCTGTTATTCCTTCCCCACACATTACACTCATGACTGCATCCTGGGACTCTGCACCTCACTGTAATCACACAAAGTACCTGTGGTCCACTTTGCCGAAAGTGATGAACCCAGGGTCCAGAAGGCCAGACTTGGACAGAAGGTGTAACAAAACCCACAGATACTGAATATAAGCCTAGTGGTGGCAAGCGATGTCCCTTCTCATGTAAGACACCCAATGGGTGCACATACAGGCTGGCCTGGAAATCAGAAACCTTTTCCACATACACCTTCCCAGTGCTCGGATTAAAGGAATGCACCATCAAGCTGGCCCTGACCGGAGATTTTTTCTTTTTTCAAGACAGAGTTTCAATATGTAGTCATGGCTTGTCTGCAACTTGCTCTTGAACCTAAAATGATACATTTTCCTCCAGAGTGCTATGTTTAAAGACATGAGCTGCCACAGTGCCTCACTGTTGATTTTTTTTTTTTAAGATTTATTTATTTATTATGTATGTATACAGTGTTCTGCCTACATGTACACCTGCAGGCCAGAAGAGGGCACCAGATCTTGTTATAGATGGTTGTGAGCCACCATGTGGTTACTGGGAATTGAACTGAGGACCTTTGGAAGAGCAGCCAGTGTTCTTAACTGCTGAGCCATCTCTCCAGCCCTCACTGTGGATTTTTAGCTTTAGTGGTTCACTAAACTGATACAGGTGGTGGTGGTGTTCAAGGTTGATTACAGTGTAAACTTGAAGCATCAATGAATCCTCTATAATCAACCCCATTCATGTTGATAGCAAAGTCTTGTACATTGAGTGGTGCCATCTTAATGTTATTTTGAAAGCAGAGCATGATTTGACCAGCTCACAGATCTATCAGTGTTCACACATCTTAAAAAATTAATATCAGGCTGGAGATGTGGCTCAGTGGTTAAGAGCACCGCCTGCTCTTCCAGAGGTCCTGAGTTCAATTCCCAGCAACCACAATTGTGACTATTATCACAAACTTTATTAAGAATTAGTTGGGGCTGGAGAGATGGCTCAGTGGTTAAGAGCACTGACTGCTCTTCCAGAGGTCCTGAGTTCAATTCCCAGCAACCACATGGTGGCTCACAACCATCCACAATGAGATCTGGTGCCCTCTTCTGGCATGCAGTACATGCAGGCAGAATACTGTATACATAATAAATAAATAAATACTAAAAAAAAAAAAAAAAAAAAAAAAGAATTAGTTAAGTTTATGATGTGGAACTTAAGTCATCAGAAATGAAACCTCAAAGCCCACACCCAGTGACACACCTTTTCCTTTCAAGGTCACACTTCCTGATGCTTTCAAAATATTCTACAAACTGGGAACAAAACATTCAAATATACAAGCCTATGTGGGGGCATTTTTGTTCAAACACCACATAAATGTGTATGTCAGTGAGTCCAGGCTAGACTCAAAAAGAGCAAAATTATCTGAAGATGATAATAAAAAATTCCCCCCTGTGGCTGGAGAGGTGGCTGCACTGTGTTGAGGACCAGAGTGGGAGTCCAAAATCTAGGGGCTCCCAACCTGCTGTGCATCCTCCTCCAGGGTTTCTAGCGCCCTCTTCTGGCCTCACAGACAACTGCACTACCAACACTGACACACAGATACACGAACATACGCATAAACAAAAATTAAAATAAGTCTTAAAAATATTCTTCCTGTTTATTGCTAGGAAACTGCACTTTTTTTGTTTTGTTTTGTTTTTTTGTTTTTTGTTTTTCGAGACAGGGTCTCTCTGTGTAGCTCTGGCTGTTCTGGATTCACTTTGTAGACCAGACTGGTCTCGAACTCACAGCGATCCGCCTGCCTCTGCCTCCCGAGTGCTGGGATTAAAGGCGTGCGCCACCGCGCCCGGCTACAAAACTGCACTTTCTACACTGTACATACTACAGAAAGTTTTTTTTTTTTTTTTTCGAAACAGGGTTTCTCTGTGTAGCCTTGGCTGTCCTGGACTCACTTTGTAGACCAGGCTGGTTCAAACTCACAGCCATTCGTCGGTCTCTGCCTCCCAAGTGCTGGGATTAAAGGCGTGCCCCATTACGCCCAGCTCATACTACAGAAAGATTTAAAAAGAGAGTCAGACTCCAAGGATTCTCTAGTGGGAAAGATGAGGATAAAATCTTGCAGAAAGGTTAACATGTATTACTTTTATCATACCATTGTCATTTGGAAAATAAGTATCACTTTCTTGAACACTCTAGCTACAAAGAATTTGTTACTAATGTGTTCTATGAAGCAAATGTCTCAAATCTCACAGTCCCACATGGTGAGCATGCACTGATATAATGTCCATAATCATGAGGACACTTGAGTGCTGATCAATCTCTCAGACTCTGTGGAGGTCCTGACATCTCAGTATTTGGTACTTGCTGACTCAGCGGCATCTGGTCTGGACTCAGAAGGATGCTGTGACCAGGAAAACGGGGAACAGGAAGAGCAGTTTGTCCACAGAACCTGCCCCAGGTGAACAGGCCCGGAGCCGGATTTGCGCCGGGGAGGCAGGGCCCTAGACTCTTGCAGAAGTCTTTCCGTGACACAAGCACAGAGGTCTGTTTCACCACTGCTGGGCGCTCTTAGAGCGGCCAATCAGCCGCATCCACGTCAAGACTGTAAACCGAACACACGCTAGCAGAGACTCAGTCTCCAAGTTTGATTCAGGATGATGGCTGTTTTTTACTTAGGCTCTCTTCCTGCCGCTCCAGGCTGCGCTGGCCCTGACCCAGCATCCAAAGTGCGAGCGAGGGTGTCAGAAGAAAAGGAACTAACCTGCAGTAGCAAAAGAAATCCACCCATCAGGTAGAGCACCAGGGAAGCTTTCTCTCCTCCGTAGACCGCCCAGAGCCTTGTGCTTCCTTCTCCACTCTGCACTCTCAGCCCTGTTCCCTGCTCCTCACGCCACCTCCCCCTACTACAGACCCAGCCCTGCATGGGGTCCTGGGAGGAGGCCTGGAATTTCACCATAGGCTCAAACTCTCAGCCCTACTTTTTTTTTTTTTTTTCTTTTTAAGATTTATTTATTATGTATAGTGCTCTGCCTGCATGTTCGCCTGCAGCCAGAAGAGGGCACCAGATCTCATTATACGTGGGTGTGAGCCACCATGTGGTTGCCGGGAATTGAACTCGGGACCTCTGGAAGAGCAGATGTTAGACATTGATCGCTAGAGTCTATTCTGAAAGCCCGATTGAGAGCCAGAGTCCTGAGTTGGTGCAAAAGCAAAGGAATTTATTAAGCTGAAGCGTCAGGGCCCACCATACTCCGGGGGAGATGGAAAGACCCCGTTCTGTAATGGCGGAGGGTTTAAATACCTTACAGACTCAGACCTTAGTACAAACATGATTGGTTAGTTGACCTTTAAAATTCTTGGTTACTAGTTATTTTATCCCTGAGGGGGCAAGAACTCAGCTTGGGACATCACGTGCTGTCAGGTGCTCGGGACAGGTATGAAGATGTGGTTTTTCTCGGATAGAATGCAACAGCCCTGAGGCCGTCTTGGAAAATACCGAGTGGCCAGGGTTGAAAAACAGCTTTTCTGTCTCTTCACAGGCCACACACCGTAGCTGGGATTCCAGGACAGAGCCCTGCTTGCCACACATGGTGCAGCAGGAGCTGAGTATTGGGAGAGGCAGACACAGAGAGCTCTGAGACTCACAAAGCACCTCACGGAAGGAGTGAGGAAAGTGCTCCACATCTACAGCCAGTGAGCGAACCCCAATCACAAATCCTGACCTTTGAGGTCTCCGTGGAGTCTCCCTGGTTGTCATGTTCAAGCTTTACCTCCAGAAAAATACGAGCCAGGCAGACTTGCAAGATCTAGAGAGACACAGGACACTGACCTGGTTTAAGCCTCTAAGGGCAAAATTAATGCTGTTATGCCGAGATCACCCAGATTGCGAGGCCCCAAAAAAAGACCACCAGGACTCGATACCGATGCAACAAACACAGGGTCCTGTATTACAGGCTCAGAGTTTCGGATCACAGTCCTTCCTGATGCAGCAGGTTAGAAGAGTGATACCAGAGTTTTAAAGGCAGTGGGTTTATAAGGAAAAACTGTAATCCGGGCGTGGTGGCGCATGCCTTTAATCCCAGCACTCGGGAGGCAGAGGCAGGCGGATCGCTGTGAGTTCGAGGTCAGCCTGGACTACAAAGCAAGTCGTGGACAGCCAAGGCTACACAGAGAGACCCTGTCTCGAAAAACCAAAAAAAAAAATAGGAGTGGGGGTCACAGGGAAGGAAGGACCAAACCGTAAGCAGGGGTCGTGAGTCTCAGGAATGCAGTCCTTTAGGCAGGCTGGGTGTGGACCGGATCTCCAGGGAAAGTTGTGAGTCTCAGGAATGCAGATCTTCCAGCAGGTTGGGTCCAGGAGGCTGAATCTCCAGGGATCGTTGGGTGTTGATTGTATCTTCTGGAGAGTGCCGGCAGGCTTAGTTTATGGCAGTGTGCGGTCTTTCCCAGAGTGCAGGAAGATGGAATCACCTGGAGGACAGCTTTCTCACAGACCATGGCATTAATTGTAGAATATAAATTACATATAGAATGTGGCATTAATTTTGCCCCTACGTTGACATATTCTATATGTAACGTATATTCTGCAATTAATGATGGTCTGTAGGAGAACTTGTCCCCTAGGTGACCCTTCCCCCTGCGTTCTGGGAATGACACCTGCCAGCAGTCCCCAGAAACTCCACCGGAGCGATTACATACCATTAGCTCCCAATGTTCCTCTGAGATAAAAAGACTTCCCCCTCCAGACTCAGCCTCCACCCAACCTGCCTAAAGATCAACATCCCTGGGACCCACACCCCCTCCCCACACCCACTTCCCTTCATAAGCTCATTGCCCTTGAAGCTCAGGGTCACTCTCCTATCCTGCTCCATCAGGAAGGAACGTGATCCGAAGCTCTGAGCCCGTAATACAGGACCCTGTGTTAGTCGCATCGGTATCGAGCCCTGCTGGTCTTTTGGTGTTGGGGGGGGGGGTCTCGCGATCTGGGTGATCTCAGTATTACACTGAGCAATCTCAGTATTACAAGCCCAAATCTGGAGGTTAGAAAGGTTACCTGAGTGGGCCGTACTCATTGGATGTTTGCACCAGTGACTGAGCCCAGTGGGAGTGACTGAGAGACGGGGCTTGGCGAGGAAATCACACAGGCCAGAGTCAGTATGGCTTCAATGTGCTGTCTGGAGGGACTGCTGCGCCCAGGTCGATCCCAAAAAATGAACCAGAAATCACACGAAACCTGCTTGTAAGAACAAGAGGATTTTTTTTTAAATTCAGCTCTGAGCTGAGTCGCACCCGGTTCCCCCAAATCGAAGGTCTCAGGGGTGACCCCTTGGCCTTGATCTGAGAACCTTTCATCCTCTCCATGTCCTTTAGGCAGAGAAGGGCACCAAGACCACCCATGGCTTAACTTCTTTTCTTCTACCCAATGGGACGGGTCAGTTGCTAGGTAATGCCATCTCTGATGAGGCTAAATCACCCTATCTCTTTAAGTCTGTTTTTTTTTTTTTAATTTAATTTTAATTTATGTGTGTTGGTGTTAGGGTGTCTGATCTTGGAGTTACAGACAGTTGTGAGCTGCCATGTGGTTGCTGGGAATTGAACCCTGGTCCTTTGGAAGAGCAGGCGGTGCTCTTAACCACTGAGCCATTTTTTTTGTTGTTGTTGTTGTTTTTGTTTTGTTTTTGGGTTTTTTTGCGACAGGGTTTCTCTGTGTAGCCTTGGCTGTCCTGGACTCGCTTTGTAGACCAGGCTGGCCTCGAACTCACAGCCATCCGCCTGCCTCTGCCTCCCGAGTGCTGGGATTAGAGGCGTGCGCCACCACAGCCCGGCCACTGAGCCATTTTTTAAAAGAACTTTGTCAGATAGGCCTTTTGTAGTGCCGGTTGCTTGTTAGGGAGGTGTTAGCTCAGAAGGCTTCTTCTCTATGCTGTTAAAGCAAGCACTTTCCAGATAGGTCATTTGTGGCAGGCACCAGTTTGTGCTCCCTTCTGTGTTAAAGCACTTCTCCTGTTCGGCTCTTTCTTCTACACGCTTCCTCTCAGGACTGCCATGAGGGCACTGTGAGTTAGCCTACACAGCCACGATGGCATCGCCCCAACAAGCGCTTGGACCACAGTTGGCAAGGCAGCTGACATCCTCGGGCGTGAGTGGGAGGGGGGCTAGGACTTACCTGAAGGCACCACCACTGAGTTGCTCCTCACACAGATGGACTATGGGGAGGAGATTTTTCTAAGAACAGGTAAGGTGGAAACTCGACCATCTGCTCTGAGGCTGTTGCTCCTGTCCCCTGAGGCATTCTCCTCAGCAGGCCACAGCTAGAGTAAAGACTCTGTCTTGCTTTGAAAGAAGAGTGTCCCTCGGTTTCCTGACTCGACAGAGAGAGAGAGGAGAGCCTCTCCAGAGGGCTCAGACTTCTCTCTCAGGACAGTTGAGTCTTGTCAACTAGCAGTAGGCCCCTCCCATCTGCACTGTGACCCATGGGCTCTCTCAGACCTGTTCCCTATAGGCACACAATGACTGTGGAGGTCTGACTACAGGGTTGCTGGGACTCATTGCCACCGTCCCTCTCAAACCCAGAAGTAACTTTTGCTGCAGAGAGATCCAGAGTCTCCTGCTCTGTGCTGGCTCGTGGTGACTCGGGAACTTTCCAATCATCCAGATCACGAGTTTAGGCTGCTGTGTGGAATTTGTACCCTCCTCTACCCAGAATGCAAAATGACTGAACTTTCTGATTTTTTTTTTTTCTCCCCAGACTCACCCTAGACTTATTTGACCCATCAGGTCAGAGTGAGAGGTGACATCACTTGAGGATCTGGGCCCCGGCCTTGCTGACTCACCCTGACCTGGCAAGAGATACGAGAGCAACCATACCTAGGTCATGGAGATGATGGATACCAGGCCTGTAGGTATGGAACCTTCCAGAAGAGGGTAGTTGTGGTGGTGACTCCTGGGCAAGAGTAGAGAGTCACATGTCATATTCACCGTGAGAAGATGCCTGACCCCTCACCCTGAGGAGATGTATGTAGGACTGGGAGTGAGCTCAGAGCCTATTCACAGGCAAATGGAAGCCATTTTGAAGAACCTATTCACAGGCAAATGGAAGCCATTTTGAAGAACTGGAGAAGGGTTGGACTGAGAGCTGAACTCAGAATCCTCTCCTTTCCTTCCCCTCTCTTGTCAGAGGCTCCTCAGCCAACCACGTCCCCGTAGCCACCTGTTCCTGCCCTGCATTGGGAGCTGTGGCTCACAGAGCTGTGGTGGTGTTTCCGGCATGGAGGAAGAGGATTAAAGGTAGGGAAGGGACAGGATTGAAGGAGAGATAAACATGGTTTTTTTTTTTGTTTAGATCACAAGTGGGGGGATGAGAAAAAGACTTGTGAGAGAGCAGGTGGTGTTTATCCCCTTAAAAGTCGAACCACTGGGCTGGAGAGATGGCTCAGCGGTTAAGAGCACCGTCCGCTCTTCCAGAGGTCCTGAGTTCAACTCCCAGCAACCACATGGTGGCTCACAACCATCTATAATGAGATCTGATGCCGTTTTGGCTTGTGGGTGTACATGCAGGCAGAGTGTTGTATACATAAATAAATATTTATAAATAAATAAATAAATATTTTTTAAAAAGTCGAACCACCATGTGGGGGAGATTGGTTGTTAACCAGCTGAAAAACATCCTTGAACAAATTCTGAGAGGAGGTATAAATGTGAGCCACAGACAAGAGGTGAGGCCTTTGGAGACTTGGGATAGTTTTGGCTGTTCATCGCTCCACTTTGAGACGCTCCTAGAGAGAACCACTCCAGGAAAGGCTTTGGGGCTCCAGCTGAGGTTCTAGGTTCTGGTTGCTCCAGGTTCCAGCAGAAGAAATCCTGCTGATTACGCCAGGAGAATCGTTCCTTGGAACTGATATCCTTACGGTTTCATTATTGTATTCTTTAAAATCCTTTCCCTATTGTTTAGGTCGTCAGGTTATAAGTGAGGTCCTCTCGGTTAATAAGTTCGTAATAAAATATAATTGTTAAGAAAATCGAGCCTACACAGGATCTAATTTCTTGTAGCTCTGGGGATTTCAAGCCTGAGCTATGTATGTGCCCTGACCCATAAGAGGAAAGTGGTATCCACAAATAGGGGCTTACTAGGCTCGGGTCCGTGTGTGGATATTTACCCTATTGTGAAGCACACAGGAAATATGACATATTCATCATTCTGAGGAAGGAGATAACAGAGTCCTGACTCCCAGCAGAGGTTATGATGAAGGTCCTACTTGCAAGGGGCATCCAGGAAGCCGGTTAGTCCTCTTCACCTGCAATCCAGCATTGTGTTTCTGCATCCTTCCCTGGGTCTACAATAACCCTTCTGGAAACTGATAGAAGGACTAGGAGACTCCTCTGGATCTCCATGAAGTTGTTGCCTCTCAGATCTCTCACAAAAGGTTTTCTTCCCAAAGGTCAAATATGAGGAACCTATGCTCAGGACAGCAGCAAGGACTGTGGTGCCTGATCCCTGGGGTTTGAGGTAGAACACACAGGAGCCCACAAGGAGCTCAGGCTGTCATTGCCCCTCCATTAGTACCTTCTCCTGTCAGGTTTCATCTGGTCATGTTTGGCTTGGTCTGTTAATGCCTGGCTGGTGCTCTGAAGAGGAAGGACCAGGGTGGGGTCTCTGGGGCTGGATGTAGATGCTCCTCCAGTTCGCTTCATCTCTTGGGTGGCCAGAGCTGATGGCTCAGACAACTGATCAGGATTGAAAGAAGAAAGAGAAAAGAGAGCCCAGAGTTCTTTCTCTAGGGACTGGCTGTATTGCAGCTGAGGAGGAAAACTTAAAGTGATCACAAATTTCCTATGGCTAAGGCTGTAAAAGTGGCTTCTGGCTAGAGACTGCAGGGGGTTGGTAAAAGGAGGCTCTTTAATCTATAGATAGGCCTCCTTGTGGAGATCTCCAGAAAGCTAGTGTGAACGTAGGCTCATTAGCTGTAGAAGGCTGATGGCCCTGAGTCTGCCAACTTATTTGCAAATCTACAGGGAAATAAGAAATAAGAGAGAGAGAGAGAAAATAAACCACTCACACACATACATACATTCAAGAGAAAAGGTGGATGAAATTAGGCATCTCGACTTCAACTGAAGTCAGGTTTCCCAATCTCAATTTATTGTAGATGACCATACTTATACTTCTGAGAAAAGGGCATTACCTCATAGTTGAAAAAAGGCAATTAATCATGAAAACAGATGAATTCTAAAATACAATAGGTTACATGTTTTAAATCTAAACATTTCTTATCTAAGTATCCATTACAGAAGTTCACAGTGAGTTCAG
>CAJRSG010000751.1:18223-54440 GCA_907169655.1 Acomys percivali
GGTTTTTTTTTTTTTTCTTTTAATCTGATTGGAAAATACAGTCCACTAATCAAGGATCATCTTTTCTGAAAAAATAAAAGCACTCCTTGAGCTGGTGACTCCGTGTAAAGGCACTTGTTGCCTAAGGATCTGAGTTCAAGCCTCTGATGGTGGAAGGAGAGCCTGTAGGCTCAATTTTCTTAACAATTATATTTTATTACGAACTTATTAACCGAGAGGACCTCACTTACAACCCGACTAACCTAAACAATAGGAAAAGGAGGTTAAAGAATATAATAATGAAACCGTAAGGATATCAGTTCCGAGGAACTATTCTCCTGGCTTCATCAGCAGGATTTCTTCTGTTGGAACCTGGAGCAACCAGAACCCAGAACCTCAGCCAGATCCCAGAGCCCCAAAGCCTTCCCTCGAGTGGTTCTCTCTAGGAGCTTCTCAAAGTGGAGCGATGAAAAGCCAAAACTATCCCAAGTCTCCACAGGCCCCACCTCTTGTTTTTGGCTCACATTTATACCTCCTCTCAGACTTTGTTCAAAGATGTTTTTCAGCTGGTTAATAACCAATCTCCCCCACATGGTGGTTTGACTTCTAAGGGGATGAACACCACCTGCTCTCTCACAAGGCTTTTTCTCATCCCCCACTTGTGATCTAAACAACAAACATGTTTATCTCTCCTTCTGGAGACCATTCCCCAAGTTGTCCTCAGACCTCCACACAGGTGCTGTGCAACACTCGTTAGACTAAGCCAGGATGAGTGCTCAGTGTGTGAGGATCTTGTACCACAGTTGCCACAGAAGAGTACCAGCCTGAATGAAGAGGGAGGGGCTCATCCATTCAACAACTGTCTACATGGCAAACATGGATGCGCCAAAGGGCCAACAGGCCCGTATTGCTAGCAATGTCCTAGTGGAAGAGAGACGGAAGACACTCGAGCAGAGTAAGTTTTCCTACAGGACATATCAAGTGCTAGGTAATAGGTAATCCAAACTAAGGGTGTGAGACAAGGAATGTTATTGTTTTACCGGGGTGCTCAGCATAGGCACCCCCTGGGAAGGTAGGCTGTGAAGAAAGATCTGAAGGACAGCATGGAAGAATTTGCCAGATGTCTACAGGAAACTGTTGTCGTTGTATTGTTTGTTATTTGCATTTGTTGCTGTGTTGTTAATAAGCAGGAGGACCATCCTGTCTTCGTTCTAGGGAGGAAGTGGCTCCAAGGATGCGTTGAGTGGTGGTGTGGAGAGGAGATGTGAGGCACGCCCATGTCTTGCAGGTTGGAAGAATATAAAGAATCCTTGCTTTAAGCATCGCCATATTGAGCGAGGTGGTAGGAAAAGGGTTAGGGAATAATCCAGTCCTCCAGGATGGACATGGCAATCACGTCAGTGGGCATATGAGCAACTGACCGGACCAGCGGGAAGGACTGAATTCACCACCGTTTGAAGGACCTTACGGTGTTTATTAATGCGTTGGCTCTAATGGTACAAACACAAGAAGCAAAGGAGGGGCACTGATGTTGATCGTGTAATTAAAAGATGCCGTCTCAGCTGAGTGTGGTGGAGCGCGTCCGTAATCCCAGGACTTGGGGAGTTAGAGGCAGGCAGGTCTCTGTGAGTTCAAGGCCAGCCTGGACTACAAAGCGATTCTAGGGCAGCCAAAGGCTACACAGAGAAACTCCATCTCAAAAAAAAACTGGGGGTTGGGGGAGCTGTCTTCCTCAGCAAGAAAAGGAAAGGTTCTGTAAAGGGCCACATGTGCAGAGGGGAAATGACAGGTGCTTGACGTCGAATGTCTGATCTAAGATGCCCAAGTGAAATTCAGGGTCCAGAGTAGTTATGGCACACACACTTGGAAAGTGGAGGCAGGAGCTTCAAGTCCAGCCTCAGTTATAGACTCAGTCTATAAATTAATAAATGAGAACAATTAATTAAATGAGGCGGTCATGTTGATGGGCTACAAATACTGAATACCTCTAGATGAAACTTCTGGGCTAGAGAGACTCTGAGAGTAGTATCAAATTAATGACATTCAAAGCAGTTTGGACTGATGAAAGCTGAAGAGAGTGATGGAAGGAGAAAGGCAACACTGAATTCTCTCCTCCAAAATAAGTGATCTAATTAGACTAGAGGTGCAGAGATGGCTGCACAGTTCTGGTGTCATGCCAGCAATAGAAAAAAGCAACTAGTAATTGCAATATACACACACACACACACACACACACACACACACAATCATCTTTTGGTGAAGAAAAGTAATAGGGAAGAGGAAGGAAATCAAAGAAAAAGTAAAGGTATGAAAAACAGAATGAAAAGAAAAAGATGAGAAGGGGAAGTAAAAATGAAGAGATAATGAAAGAAAGAAAAAGTAAACAAAAGGTTGGAAGTGAATAAGACTGGAAAGAGAATGGAGGAGAAAAAGAGAAAGTGTTGTGTGTCTTAGTAAAATAGGAACAAACATCTATTCATTCTTGATTGGGCACCAACGGGAGACCAAGGATGATCCCATTGGTGCCTCAGCGCCTGGCTGTTATGGTGTAACCAACTGCTTTCCAGCTGCAGATGCAGCTTACTGAGCCAGTGAGTTTACTGGGGCTGCCCACAGGAGTATTGTTGAAGGTTACTTACAGGACCATGGACAATTCATCACTGAGCAGTTCACCCCAGCACAGGTGGCAGCTCATGAAAGCTGAATTCTCATTATTCCTACACGGCTGACCAGTAGTGCGGACGGTCAGTCTCTTCTCCCCAGCAGTTCTGACTGCTTGTGTGTTCTTTTTTATTGTTTTGTTTTTCGAGACATAATTTCTCTGTGTGGCCTCGGCTGTCCTGGACTCGCTTTGTAGACCAGGCTGGCCTCGAACTCACAGTGATATGCTTGCCTCTGCCTCCTGAGTGCTGGCATTAAAGGCGTGCGGCACCGCGACCGGTTGCTTGTGTGTTCTTGGAGAAAAGTCTTTGTGAATCTTGAAAGAATCAAGAAGTTCCAAATACCTCTCCCCAGAACAGAATGTTCCTACACAAAACTCTACTTTTTCATCTGGTTCCTTCATTCTCTTGTGTGGTGCTGTGCTGCCTCTAAGCCTTAGGAGCGGATGGGATGACAGACGTGCAACTTCCCTGCTCTGTGAGTGGCTAAGCATTGGGCCACTGCGCGCCACAATTAAAATCACTTGTTCTCAGGACCCTAACCAATTATCAATCTCTGGGGCAAATCACCACTTCAAAGAGGAACTTTCCCTCCAGGGCCGCCTGAGGCTGACAGCAACAAGAATGTGCATAAGGCACTTTTACAGGTACATCGCATCCATTTAGCAAAACAACAGCAGTGTCCTCCCCACTGGGAAACAGCAGAGGCCAGGAGGGGATGCTCCGAGGAAGCCGCGTCGCCCACCAGACCCTTCTCCGCCCGCCCTGCTCCGGCTCCTGCCCCGACCCTGGAAGGTGGAGCCGCCCTCAGCCTCTTGCTTCCTCCGGGGTCACACTCGCACCCCCTGCCTTTTTCCGTACATGCTTTGTGCGGTTGACAGCGATGCGACTACCCCTAGAAAGGAACCTTGGGCGCCGTGGCTGGAGAAGAGGCCCCAGGACTAGGAGCAGCAGATGCGGATCGCCACGGCCAGAGCGTATTTTTTTTTTTTCCCTAATAATCTGAGGGCTCTGCTGCACTAGTACAAGCAGAGCGAGGAGGGTAACACCTGGACGGGTCACCTCGCCCTGTGTGGCTTGGGCAGCCCCAAATAGTCTACCCGGCGCATAATCCCAAAACTATTGCCGGGCGCTCGTCCTCGACCTCACAGAGCTTGAGAAATCACCAGCCTAAGGAAAGGCGCCTAAGCGGTCGTGGTCCTCCCTTCCCCACCGGGCGAGGCTTAGGGCAATGGGCGGGGCGGGGCCTCTGGAGTTGACTGCTTTCGTCTTCCAGGGTACCACACCACCCAGTGCAAGCGCGGCTGCCCAACCGGGCAGCGATAGGCGTTTCCTCTGCGGGTACTGCAGGACCGCCTACGATGGCACCGACCTTCCCTCTCTGAACGAGGACCTCCGTTCCTGGGGTTCTGATTACCCAGCGCAAATATGAGGAGACAGTGCACCACGGGGCTTACCTGAAAGTTACATGCATGGAGTGGCTCTGCAGCCATCGGGAGAAGTGGAAGGAATTACTGCAACGTGCAGGTATTGAGTGGTAGCGGACACCCTCTGGACCCCTGCAGACCTCCCTCCTTCCGGCCTCTCTCAAGGACACCTCCCTTCCGTCTAGTGTAGCCCTAGTGTAGCCGGGATGAATCTTCTTGGCTTCTGTCTGGGCAACTAAAGGAGCCCTCTCTTGCTTCCATCAGTAACTCAACCAGCAGTTTGCTCAAACCCTGCAGCAGCCTTGGGCATTACTCACTTTGTTCTGTACTCCAGTGTTTGGAAATCTGGTCAAGTTTTTCTGAGTCATTCAGCCAACGCCCAGGTCAGAACGCAATGCTCTTATCAGATTGGAGCCTGCTACTCGGGGCAGGTTCAACCTGATCTTTTTTCCCCCAAGGTAGAGTATCCTAGACACCTGGGGCTTTCGTGCCTCCTCTCCACCCTCAAATGTCCAGTCCATCCTCAGGAACTGTCACCAGCCCGCTGTTTCCATGAAGGTAATACAGTCTCTGAACCTCTGAATTCTCAGATCTCCCGAAGACAAAAGACCCATCATCCCAGACCCGAAGGAGACCTCACCCTGACCTGGCAGAGATGGGGAGGAACAGAGCCAAGACATGGAGCTTGTGGAGGAGACCAGGCCTGCAGGGGATGGAACCTTCCAGAAGTGGGCAGCTGTGCTGGTGCCTTCTGAAGAGGAACAGGGATACACATGCTATATGTACCATGAGAGGCAGCCTGAGCCCCTCACCTTGAGATGGGGTACCGAGGTTATGCTGTCAGGGGAAACAGGAGTTCTCTGGAAACCTTAGAGACGAGGCCCCTCCCTTTATTTCCCAGCCCGCCTCTTTAGCACAGACTGCACTGCTGGAGTCACTACTGGCCTGGTTCTCCTTGGGGCTGTAGTCACTGCTGTGGTGTGGAGGAAGCTACCAAGGATGAAGGTGAGAAGATTGGGGTCTGATTTTATTGTGAGTATGTGTGCCGTGGTGTACGTGTGTAGGTCAGATGACGACTTTGTACTTGGTTCTGTCCTTCCACCCTTATGTGGGTTCTAGAGATCAAAGCCAGGCGAGCAGGCTTGCGCAGCAAACGCCTTTACCCACTGGGCCATTTGCACTCTGTGTTCTTGAGACCAGTAAAAGGCCATTAGAAGTCTGTGCGGCCTCACTCAAGGAAACAGACTTCACCAGTCCTGTGTGCTAACGGTATTTTGCAAATCGTGTGAAAACAAAAAACAAAGTATCTTTCACCAAGATAACTGCGGCCCTGGGGGCCTGGCTCCCACACCTGCAGATCAGAGAGCCCTCTAGAGACGCTGGCTTTCAAGAGGACAGGTTCTCTTGCAGTGGCTTTACCTGGCCCTACCGTCCTGTGGTCTACAGGAAATTCAACCAATTTCCCCATGACCTAAAGGGCAGGGAAAGGAAGAGGTGAGCAGACAGAGCGGCTCCCGTAACTCATGACTAGCCACTGTGTCAGATCCTTCCTTGCTACATCCAGCCGTAGAAGGAACAGTGTTACAATAAATTGTATCTGTTCGGCCTAGGAAGCCACTAACTGACACAAAGAGGCCGAAAGGTAACTCAAAGCTTCAAGCGGTACGGTGGGCAGAATCTAAACTGCTACTAATCTAACAATAAACTAAAACAAACTACTCTAATCCTCATAACCCACTTATATCCCAAGCACTTGCCAATCTCATCCTCCTCGTGGTGCGCGGGCCAGGAAAGAAGCCACCAGAAAGGCCTGCCCAGGCCCTGTGAGGCGAGGCCTGAGAAAACACCTGCTGCTACAAGCGGCACTGAGTGGGACTGGGACCAGACTTACACACAAGAATAAGAAACATTAAGTTGGGGGCTGAGGGTTGAATTTAGGCCTAAGGCTGGTCTGCCTGCAACATGTGGTCTTCAATGTGTATGTGTGTTCTATACATAGGATGAGGTCTGGGGCTATGGCTGGGGCCCTGTGATCAAGCGGTGGGGGGAGGGGGTGGAAGCTGTGCTGAGTGGACAAGCTAAGATGACCTAGATGCAATCTGCAGTGGACTGAACACCAGCTGAGAACCAGCCTCACCCAGGTTTGCATCTGGGGGCTTCTCTCCCTACTTGAAGCAGACCTCAGACAGCAGAGGTAGGTTCTGGAATGTTTTCAGGTTTTACTTCTCCCAAATTTGAAGCAACTTGGCAGTGTACTAAAACGTCAACTGACCCTGGGATAAGAATTCCAAATACAGATTCACAGACGCTGTTCTCAGTAGACAGGGATACAAACTCACATTTTGCTGACGGGAGCTCAGACAGACTGACATAGTCAGACGCCAGCTGCGGAAAGAGAAGTCAGGAGCTCTTCATGTGTGTGTGTGTGTGTGTGTGTGCACGCACGCGCGCACCTTTGTATGGCTCAGTTCCACAGTGTTAAGCCGTAGAGGAATATCATGAAAAATGTAAGTCGCTGGGTAGCACTGCTGAACAGCTCACTGCACACTCACCAAACACCTACAACATGGTCCCGCCCCTGCCCCTGTCTGACTTCAGGCTCTCCTGTGTCTTAGCATTTAGAAGCCTTAAGAAATGCCAAGAATGTATTAAACAGTCTAATTTAGATTCTCCTTGGTTGGAAAATAGGGCCATCTGCAATCTTCTAAGCCATGCATTCATGTGCTGCAGGGGCAGGGGAAGCAGGGAAGGGGGATCAGAGCACCTGTGACAGCCCGGGCCATGCGAGGACCTTGTGCTGCGGCCGCCAGGGAACAGCACTCGCTGAGGATGATGCACTGTGAAAGCTATTGAACAGGGTGATGCTGTACACTGACCAGTGACTGAACAGCACAGGCATCTTGCGTCCCTGACTTTCACCCTATCGCACGCTACAGGTACTCCGTTTGTACAAATCCTGCATCAAGTGCACGCTTACTTCAGTGTCTCTGTGTCACTTTGTCAGGATTTTGGCACCATTTAAAACTTATTTTGTTATT
The DNA here is from genome assembly GCA_907169655.1 of Acomys percivali. NCBI lineage: Eukaryota > Metazoa > Chordata > Mammalia > Rodentia > Muridae > Acomys > Acomys percivali. The sequence continues at coordinate 25,328 of CAJRSG010000751.1, forward strand.
ACATAAATTATGACAACCAGGCCAGGTGTGGTGGTGCACGCCTGTAACCCCAGCACTCAGGAGGTAAAGGCAGGTGGATCTCCGTGAGTTCAAGGTCAGCCTGGTCTACAAAGTGAGTCCAGGACAGCCAGGGCTACACAGAGAGACCCTGTCTTGGGGGGAAAAAATTACAGAGAGAAGCCGGTGTATGACAACACATACTTTATTAGTTTACATATACATTTATATTGTTACACATATATGCATATACACACAACAAACTACCTACAGCAAGAAGAACCATGAAACAATCAGGAATTATATAAATGTTACATTCATAGTATTTTAGCTATTTGTATTTGGCAGCCTTGAAGAAAACATCTTTCCTATCTTGGTGCATCTAAAATTCTGAATGTAAACCAATCTATCATATTTCGTCTCTATCAACTTAAAACATCTATCTAGACCTAAAAACAAACACCTTAACCCCTAACCAACTAGGCTTAATTATAAAACTAAACTATCTGGTCTTTGACCCCATTAGAGACTTGAGAAAATAAAATTAATTACCTGAGTAAACAGGAAGTGCAGATTAGCAGCTTCCCAAATGAGAAAATGACAGAGACAGTTTGCTGCTTAACAGTCACCCAAAACTCTCTGTAACGTTGGAGCATCATCTTCAGCCTTCTGGCCCAATATATCTGACAGACATATTTGTGAGGCAGGAACTATTGAGGCAACACATACTTTTAAAACATGGTTTCTTAGTAGTTTAAGCCCACTGTTGAGACCTACTGCTCAAAAAATACTCTGTTCAAAATCTTAGCTTCTATGTTCCTTGTCACTCAGGAGCACTCGGAGATACACAGTTAGACTGTCGCTTCCTGCTGGCTCAGCACCCATCCCGCAGCCTCACTTGTGTGGTCATCTTCACGCTCCAATCTTTTTTTTAATTATTTATTATTTATACAGTATTCTGCCCACGTGTGGGCCCGCCCACCACAAGAAGGCACCAGTCTCATTACAGATGGCTCTGAACCACCATGTGGTTGCTGGGAATTGAACTCGGAACCTTTGGAAGAGCAGACAGTGCTCTTGACCTCTCAGCCATCTCCCAACCCCGACATTCCAATCTTAATTACTGAGGAAACACATTTTGTATGGACGCAGCTGCCACACTGACTTCCCTGAGGTACTCCTGCGAAGGAGCCACCACTCTAGATGCCATAGAGCGCATCTGTGACTCAGGAAAGGCAGCCACAATGTGCCAAGTGTAGAAGAAGCTGGCTCCAGCTCCCATCAGTGACTCTAGAGAAGCAGTTCTCACCCGCAGCAAAGTTACAGCTGTGAAGTAACTAAATAAATTCTGGCTGGGGTCCCCACAACATGAGGAGCTGCATTAAGGGTCGCAGCGTTAGGAAGGCTGAGAGCCGCTGCTCTAGGGTGTCAAGGCTTCAGTGGCGGATGAGCAGAGAGGCTCAGCTGGGGGAGGTGACTGACCTGCTCAAACCACACGACAGAACCCAACAGCGAGTTTCTGACAGGAGATTGGGGAAAGTGGTTTCTTGCCCAGTGAGGCTGTGCACACCCATACTCCCGGCATTCAGCAGGCAGTGGAAAGACCTCTCTGGGTGGAAAGATACTCTGGGTCTAGACAGTCACACTCTGTCACAAGTCTGAGGTCCTTAAAATGAAATCTTGGCACATGCTGTAGACCAGTGGTTCCCAACCTTCCTAATGCTGCGACCATTTAAAATACCGCTCCTCATGTTGTGCTGACCCCGCGACCACACCATTATTTCATTGCTACCTCACAACTGTAAATATTGGATATGCAGGATTTCTGATATGTGACCCCTGTGATAGGGTCATTCGCCCCCCAGTTGAGAACAACGCTGTAGACACTGTTCAAAGTGACCGAGTGTTTATACTACTCCACACACCGGCAGATAAGGCAGCAGCTAGGTTTTCAGAGCACTGACCCCAATTCTGAGAGTTGTTTTGCTGTGGGTAAAAGGCCACTAAACAACATTATATGCCATGGGGCAAGGGGGTCAAAGGCAGGGCCTTGATAAGTAGCCCAGGCTAGCTTTGCAGCAATCCTCCTGCCTCAGCATCTTGATCACTGGGATTGGAAGCATGCACCACCATTCCTGGCTTTGCTAAGGAGAAATCTTTTGCAAAACAAACTTAGTTGATAAGACAACACAATTCTGTCTTGTTTCCTTTTAATCTCCTTGCACTGCACATGTGCACAACAGCACATCCCCGGCTGCTGAGAATCTGAAAGGAGGACTCTGACCTTGGAGCTAGCCTGGGCTACCACATAAGAGCTAGCTTAGCCTGGGCTACCACATAAGAGCCAGCTCAGCCTGGGCTACCACATAAGAGCCAGCTTTAAGCAAAGGCCACAGCTTTAAGCAAAGGCCACAGCTTTAAGCAGCCACCACCTTGGTCGTCAACTGTCAACATCAAGGCAAGAACTTGAACCAGAAAAATTACAACTCACTAAAAGCTCTGGTTATTAGAAAGTTTAGCAACAAAATGTTCCGCCTGTGAAGCCCGTTCTCTAACAGGAGAAGCCGGCGGTGAGTCGTGTGATCTGTCTCATCAGGAGGTGGGGCGCTGACTGAGTCACCACAAGAGTTGCTACTCACTCCAGTGAGGCAAACAGAGCTCTGTCTGAGCAAAACAGAGATAGAACAACTTCACTTTTTAAAGGATTGTTCTGGTTCTGTCCTCAGAAGAGAACTGCGACGCTGCAGGGAATTCTACTAGGATGGAAGTTTCAGTCTCTCCTCCCAGCAGAAGCAGTGGAGAGGTGGTGTTATAAAGAAAGAAAATCCCCATCGTTCGATTTCACCAGTGAAGACTCAGAAGCCAGACGCTGAGTGAAAACCCGCTAGCTCAGAGAGAGGCAGAGAAAGCGCCAGCCGACCTTCCCAATCCCCCGACGTCCTGGAAGGAAGAAGCCCTTCCTCTTCCTCCACACTGTCTTAAACACCCTCAACGCCACGTCCCTCCCTTCTGTTTACTTACGTTCACTCCCTTCCGACTGGTTGCTTGCTCTGCCATTCAGCTCTTTGATTAAAGGTGTGTGCTAGGGCTGACCCACACCTCAACTACTTTTTTACAATAAACAGAAGGCTCTTGGGCTAAAGGTGTGTGCTAGGGCTGAGCCACACCACAACAAGAAACAGGTTTTTTCCAGTTCACAGTCTTGAGGTTCACAATCAGATCAAATGTCCTGCAACAGAAATATAGGAAGTGACAGGAATATGGACCTGGTCTGTAGATGGACCTAGAGCTCTTCCTATGAAGTCTACCGGGGCAGCAGGAGGGTGGTGGCAGCACACGTTTATTAATCCCAGCACTCAGGCAGGCCAGCGTGGTCTGTAGAGTGAGTTCCAGGCCAGCCAAAGCTACACAGAGAAACCCTGTCTGGAAAAAAACAACAAAAAACAAAACAAAAGAACTATATCAATGCATAAGAAAGTTATTATAGGGCTGGATAGATGGCTCAGTGGTTAAGAGCACCACCTGCTCTTCCTGAGGTCCTGAGTTCAATTCCCAGCAACCACATGGTGGCTCACAACCACCTATAATGTGATCTGATACCCTCTTCTGCAGATAAAGCACTCATACGCAATAAATAAAATAAATAAATCTTAAAAAAAAGAAAGCTATTATACATGGATACAGACCGTGCCAGGAAACTATACACACACCACCAGCAAAGACGGGAAGACCGCCAATGGCATATGCGAGGAGAGATGAGGCAGACACGTGTAGGAGACACTGAGCAGAAATGTCCACTAATATCTCAGTGAGGTGGGAGGCTAGCGGTGGGATAACGTCTCGGCTGGAGAAATGGATCTAGGTAGGACACGTATGAAAGGTCTTAGACCTTGAGAAGTGATAACGGACATCAGGGATGGCTACAGAAGGTAAGAGGGACAAGGCCGAGCCCTGTGCTCTGGTGCAGGCAGAGGGATCAGAGGCCACACCCAGAGCGAGCAGACTGCTGCGTGGCGTGCCACGTCTAGAAAGCACAAAGAGCAGGAGTCGCAGCACTCACCGGGACAGTACCACAACCAGCTAGTCTCCTGGTAACTCCTACAGCTACAAGGACGTAGATACAGATTCCCAGGCCCTGAGTGTCTCCACTAAAGACTGTTCAACAGGCATTCTTGAACTCACGTGAGACTGATTAGGAAGAGGCCTGTGTCCTTTTAACAGCTCACAAACCACCCTGGTACCCAGACATGCAGGGGTCCAGTGAGATCAATAATGAGTGTAAAAAATCTAAAGCTGCACCTGGGTTCATCACCATGGCAACCTAAATGATGAGAGACTGTATTTGGGCGTTTGGATAGAGCAGTCACTAAAGGCTCCCAAGCAGCAATTTGCATGGTTTTGTTTTTACGTTACATTTTTTTTAAAGGGACATTAAGAGCTGGAAAAACTGACAGTTGGGCGGTCGATTCAGATAGGAGAAGAAAGCTGTTGGTAAACGGGGCAGGAGTAGCCCCCCAGAAGATGCCGACACCCTGAAGTACTTGTCTTGCTAAAGGGGCACAGACACTGGCCAGAGCCTAAGCACTGCATCTAACTGGGAAAGGAACATCGAGGGACCCACTCTGAGCGCCTGGGGCCTCATGTCTGCTGTGACCGTAACCCAATGCATCCCATCTCTACCTCCCCCACAGCCACTTCACTGACTCCTGTGACGGGTCTCACACTGATTTGCCTCTTCTCTCCAGAAGAGCTGAGACACAGACTGCTGCTCCACCCTGCCACACACTTGCTGAAATCCAAGCGCTCGTACCCTAAACATGATACATGCTGCTTCAGGGCCACCAAACCGCCCTGACAACTGCTCAGCAACTAGGATCAAACCATGAGGACTGCTGTGGCTGGGACGAAACCAGCTTGCCAATGTTCACCTATCTGAGGGTTTGAAAGCAAAATTAGTTATTAGGAAATTATTATGGTTTATATTACTAATAGGCACACCCTTACCCAAGGTTTAGGAAAAGCTGAAAAAAACCTTCATTTGGAGGATGTCTCACCCTCCAAATCCCACCACGGAACTAGCCCAGAAGTAAAGGCTTTAGTCAAAGAGCAAGGAGCAGGGCAGTCTGAAAAGACAGAAGCCTTGCAGGAAATCCTGACAGAAAAGCACGTTCAGCGCACGAAAGTGGAACTTGACACATTAACAAACAATCTGCAGCACTCAAGGCTGGCAGCACTCAAGATCTCAACACCGCCATCAAGTCTCGGATAGAAAGACGCTCATTCAGGTTCGGAGGACAGCGTTTCTACGAAACAAAGGCCGTCACTGAAAAACATAGCAACTTTATATAGTATGACACATTCTGGGTTTGTTATTTATTTTGGGGTTTCCTTGGCAATGCAGAAAGCTTGAAAAAACACCGTTGCTATCCAGATGACAAGAAAAACCAAGTAATTGAGAATCCTAACTTTTTCAGAAAGCTACCCAAGTATACTGGAATTCCCACCGCACAGCTCCCAGAGACAAGATGTGAGCATCACCTCACGGAAGGACCGGAGGCCCCACAGAAAATGGGGGAGGGGGCGCGGAGAGGACACTGCAGGAGTGGGCTGGAGTGTCAGTTACAGTCACTTATGAACGCACAGTAGCTGATCTGACGCCACAAATCTGCTACAAGGCTCTCCTTAGGCATCTGGAGGTCCACAGAGGTATTTATTACAGCCATAAACTAACTTTAACTTTTAAAACTACTTGAATCAAATCAGGAATTCCATAATCAGGGATTAAGTCATCTGAAAACAAACAGTGCACCTTCAACAAAATCCTATAGGAAGTTTGCTCAATCAGAGCTGGTCAATACCCAGAAAGTAACAGTTCACACCAGTGCCAGATGGTACTTTTTTGTTGTTCGAGACAGGGTTTCTCTGTGTAATCTTGGCTGCCCTGCAGTCACTTTGTAGACCAAGCTGGCCTTAGACTCACAGTGATCCACCTGCCTCTGCCTCCCTGGGTGCTGGGATTAAAGGCGTGTGCCACCATGCCTGGCTCTAATGCCAGATTTTAGAGAGATGCAGCAAAGCACAATTGACAGGGTAGTCAGGTTGGAAGCAATCCTGGGGTATATATCACAGTACAGACCTTGCAAATACCGGATCACCTCCAGAGATCTCTCATGCCACTGAACTTCCCCAAATCAATGGCCCCTGACAGCGTGTCAGAGGCTGGAAGCAGTTCTGGGGGTGCATCGCGGTACAGACCTTGTGAATACGGGGTCACCTCCTAGACAGCCCACATGCCTAGTGAGCTCCCGTAACAGGGTGGCTCTTGACACCTAACAGTAAATATGATAGCAGTGAAGTGGGGGAAATTAATAACCATCATATTTACTCTTAAAACCATTGGCTAACATCAAAGGGGAGCAAAATAACAACAAGACAAAATGAAACAGTAAAGATAACTTTTTGGAGTAGATTTGTTGTATGTGCCATTTGCAGTCCTAAATCTTTAACCCCAGACACTTTGTAACACTAAAATGGTTTTGGATTTTAAATATGAGGGGGTTTAGATACGCACTTCAGTTGTGGTGGGCAAGTTCCGGCACTCTGGGGGGGAGAAGCAGAAGGACAGAGCTTAAAGCAGCCCTCAGCTACCCAGTGAGCTCAAGTTTAGCCTGGACTACACAAAACGCTATCACCAAAGATGCACTGTGCTTGTGGGGAAAAAAAAAAAAAAAAAAAAAAAAAAAACCTCACAACAAGCCCTCCTCTGAAAGGAGGGCAGACATCAAACTCCACTCCTCCGATTCGAGGTTTGCCAATTGCTGCAGGGAGCAGGGAGGGCGTTATGCAGAAACAGTTTCCTCTGAGACTAGAACCTTCCAAGAGGTTTACAGAGATGTAAAACAGCAGGCCCTTCTAAAGAGAAGCGAAGTAGTGCAGGGAAGCACCGTCAGACACAGGGCAAACAACTCACAACAGCTCCAGGAAGTCCCTGGAACTGACTAGATTGCCCAAATCCCTTCCTCGGGAGTGGATTAAACAGTGAGGCTGTGGAGAGCCATTCTCAGACAGCACAAGTCCTGATGCCTAGGACAACTAAGAACAAGCTCAACAGCCTGGAAGATGCCCACACCAACTGAGCCAACAGCAAAGGCCACCACCGCCCCGCGCCCCACCAGTCGAGCTGTGCGCTCCGGGTTTCTTGCTTTGTGAGCTGTCAACTATCCTAGGGTGAACTTTGGTGACACGGTGTCTTTTGATGAGTCGTTTCTGCTCCTGTAAAAATAACCCCTCACCCACTCTAAATAAAACTCACGCCTCACCAAATCAAGAGCTCAGGGGTTACCCGTACTTGGGTCTGCGTCAGGTCCGCGAGGTGAGCAGGCTTGTGTCTAGCTCCTCAGGAAAGGTCTGTCTCACCACGGAGGGGCAAGCCACCTGAGCTACCGTAAGTGTGATTACGCGTCCCAGCACTAACTCCTCCTGAGTCCACCACACCTGTACCATCGGACGATCCCACCACATCAACTCACTCCCTTCCACAAAATCCTCAGCATCCCAGATCTGGGACACTTCCAGGCAAGTCCACCCACGAGCTCCATCCACTCTCCCGGGGAAACGTAAGCCAAGCACCTCAGAGAGAAAGGCGCAGGCAGGCTTCGGTTCTCACCCAGGGCTTCCTGAACACTGAATCTGACCCGCCGCATCCTACATGCCGAGGACAGACCCGTGAGCAGCAGCACGAGCACGCAAACCTCGCCAGCTTCCCGCACTCCTGCCGCCGCCGGGGAAAGCGAGCCGTGACCGTCAGGCCAAACCGGAGGAGAGAGGCTGAGCAAGGTGCACCTCAGACTGCAAGCCAAGGCAACTCACCTACTCCTAGACCATTAAAAAAAAAAATGCTAGTCGGAAGTGACGTGCGCGCGGAGCCTCTCAGATCCGCCACGGTATCCTACGCCGCCTGGAACACCGACCCTGTCCCCGAGTGGACCCGGAGACCGGGAAGGCGTGGCCCCGTAGCCCGTAGCCAGCAGCCGCCCAGGCCTCTGCGGCTCCCAGCCCCACCGGAGAGGGGGAAGGAGGAACCGACTGACATGAACGCCCGCCGGCTAGCAGCAGCGACGCGCAGCTGGCCCTGGGCTCCGGCGTCCCTCCACGCGCATGCGCGGCCGCCCGCCTCCTGAGGACCGCTCGGGTCGGTCACCGGGGCGCCGGCGCATCTCCGCCACCTGCCGCGGCGAGCTCCCTCCCGCCCGGTGCTCGCGGCGCCCGGCCCTCGCCTCCGGCTCTCCGGTACCGCGGCAGACCCAGCTAGGCCCCGGGATCGCGGCGGTCGGATGCTCGCTGCTGCGGCGCCGCCGCCTCCGCCTCCGCCGCCGCCGCCTTCCATAAGCCGCAGCGCGGCTTCCGCTTCCGGCGAGTATTGTGTGTCGCGCCGCGGGGCGGGGGTGAGGGGAGGAGGAGGAGGAAGGAGGGAGGCAGTGCTCCGGCGGCTCCGCGCCCCGCACTCCGGGACCCGGAGCCGGGAAGGAGGTAGGTGCTGCGCCGCCGCCGCCACCGCCGCCGCCATCGCCATACGGAGCAACCGGCTCCTGCCCGCCGGCCGGCTGCTCCTCACGCCGCTGCTGCTGCACGCCCGGCGAGCGCGTCACTTGCCCGGCCGGCGCGCGACCCGCGGCTGCCTCCGCCCGCCTCGGGCCCGGAGGACGTCTGCCGCCCCGGCGACGTCAGCGCGTCCGGCGTTGCTTGGCTACCCCGCCGTTTCCACCCCCCCCCCCCCCCACCCCCCACCCGCACCCCCCCCCCCATCCCCGAGTCCCGCTGCTTGTGGTCTCCCCGGGGCGAGACTGACGCAGTCTCCACCTCGGGGTCTGGGCTGCGACATTGCTGCGGGCATCCCGCCTTCACGTCACACACCTCTCCCCTCACTTGGGACGCGCATCCCTTCCTCCCCCGCCAAGCACGACGTGTACCCCCTTTCCCTCCCTCCCAACCCCCTTTTCTCGCTGCGGTCCTCATGCTCCCTGATACGGTTGGAGAAGATGGAGACCGGGTGGGACAGGCTCCCCGAGGTGGTACCCAGAGGGGATAAAAGGCAGGACGTGGACGTCTCTGAAGTTACTACTTCTTCTGAGACGCAGTAATGGAGAGAGGGAGGGACCAGAGCCAGAAGAGCGCAAGGCCGTGTTCTGGTTGTCCTGTCTATCCCCACCACTAAGACTCCCAGCTCCAGATCCCCTCCATTCTTCACTAACCCTTAGCCCATTTCTCTTTCACACTGCTCATTTGATAGTTAGATTACATCCTGGTCTCTTATTCAATTTTAGGTGAGGATGTCACATAATGTATAATGATTGGGAAGGAGGCTGAGTCACTAGGCAGATGCGGCCGGTTCCCTCTCTAATTCTAGTAGGTAGAGTGCGCGGAGGGAGGAGGGGGGGGGGGGGGGAGGACATCCAGCTGAACTTATCTGGGTCCGTTTCGGCCCGTAAGTTATCAGGGGATACGTTGCCAACTCCTTAAAACTCTTCCATCTGTACCACCGGTATCCGCAGTTACATGGCCACTTCTGCATCCGTGTGTAGACCTACCAGAGGTTCCTTCCTCTGTTTGGGTGCCTTTGCGGGAAGTAGGGCTATGGTACCGGAGAAATTAACCTTGTACTGGCATGTTAAGGGTAGAGTGTGGAACAGCCTTCTGGTCTACCTCTCGGGCTTGTTCCCAAGTCTAAGGTGTATCTAAGAGCTTTGATTGCTTTTTACCATTGACTTAAACATTCACTGAGACAAGGTGCTCATATTCAATCCAGGCTGGCATTGAACTCCTGGTGCTCCCGCCTTCACCTCCCCAGAACTGCGGTCGTAAGCATGTGCCGCCACCATCCCTGGCTAATTTCCTTCTTTTTTTCGGGGAAGCGGGGAGAGGGGATCGGTTGAGACAAGGTTTCTCTGTGTGGCCCTGGCTGTCCTGGACTCGCTTTATAGACCAGGCTGGCCTTGAACTCACAGCAATCCACCTGCCTCTGCCTCTGCCTCTGCCTCTGCCTGAGTACTGGGATTAAAAGCGTGCACCACCACGCCCGGCTTGTTTTTGTTTTTCAAGACAGGGTTTCTCTGTGTAGCCTTGGCTGTCCTGGACTCCCTTTGTAGACCAGGCTGGCCTTGAACTCACAGCGATCCACCTGCCTCTGCCTCCCGAGTGCTGGGATTAAAAGCGTGCACCACCACGCCCAGCTTGTTTTTGTTTTTCAAGACAGGGTTTCTCTGTGTAGTCTTGGCTGTCCTGGACTCACTTTGTAGACCAGGCTGGCCTCGAACTCACAGGGATCCTCTGCCTCTGCCTCCTGAGTGCTGGGATTAAAGGCGTGCGCCACCACGCCCGGCCCAACTAAACTCGTAACACTTTGGCACTCTCCATGGTTCCCTCCCTCTATAGACAAGGTCTCTGTAGTTCAGGCTGGCCTACAACTCACTGTGCAGCCCAGGGTAGCCTTCGACTGATGACAGTCCCCCTGCCTTGACCTCAGAAATGCTGGGGTTATGGGTTCGAGCCACCGGATCAGGCTCCTATTCGTCTCTTAGAAAAATATGTCAAATTTAGTTAAAGGAGGAGTCTGTCACGAGAAAGCAGAGGTTAAATAGGTCAAGAGATAGGGTCTGTGGATGTGCACTGAATCAGAAAACAAGTGCAGTGTTGGCTGGAAGTCACAAACTGTAAATAGAGCAATAGGTGACACCGATGGGAGATCACCAAGATGGGGCTCCGTGGGAGCTAATGTCAGGACAGGGGTGCAAAATTACAGTAGCCAACTAATACTTTTCTCTTCTCTCCGTACCTCCAAGTTAAATAATGGCAGAGACAAGTCTGCTAGAGGCTGGAGCCTCTGCAGCCTCCACAGCTGCCGCTCTGGAGAACCTGCAGGTGGAGGCCAGCTGTTCTGTGTGCCTGGAGTATCTGAAGGAGCCGGTGATCATTGAATGCGGGCACAACTTCTGCAAAGCGTGCATCACCCGCTGGTGGGAGGACCTGGAGCGGGACTTCCCCTGCCCCGTGTGTCGGAAGACGTCCCGGTACCGAAGTCTCCGGCCCAATCGACAGCTAGGCAGTATGGTGGAAATCGCCAAGCAGCTCCAGACAGTCAAGCGGAAGATCAGGGATGAGAGCCTCTGCTCCCAGCACCATGAAGCCCTCAGCCTCTTCTGCTATGAAGACCAGGAGGCCGTCTGTCTGATATGTGCGATCTCCCATACCCACCGGGCCCACACCGTCGTGCCACTGGATGATGCTACACAGGAGTACAAGGTAGGCAGACACATGATGCCAGCGTGGGGAGCGAGGGAAGCCACTGAGAAAGCTGGTTCTCTGAGTAAAGGGGCTAAGCTCCTGAGGCAGGAGGACTGCCTCTGCTCCTCTGTACTGCCCTCAGCTGTGCTCTGGTCACCTGTCCTCCACAGGGACAGTGACTTACTGCGGTACTAGTGAGTCTTCACACTTGGTAGGTATGGTCTTGAATTAAATAAGTGAAACCACATGAAGATCTGAGAACTATTTTGATTTCTTCACTTATGCCTGTTTGTGTAGGATGCTCTTACTTTCCCTGTTAGTTGGAAATAGCTGACATCATTTAGACTGATACCCAGCACACTAGGCTGAACCTGTCTGTGTCTTCCCATATAATGGGTAACGACCCTCAACACCTAACTTGCCAGTGAGGGCACAAGGTACATATTTAGCAATGAAAGTCGAAGATGGTACTGCCTAGAATTTTCACTCATTCTGCTTAACTAACAAAGTATTTAAAAATATTTAAGATAATTACAGTCAAGTTTTATTTTGTGTACAAGTGGTTAGATTTGAATGGAAGCACAGGTTTATAATCCCAAGACTCAGAGGTGGAGGCCAGAGGACCAGGAACTGAAGGTCGTATGTGGCTACGTGTTTGAAGCCAGCCGGCCGGCTAGAGACCTTATTGTAAAATAACCACAATAAATAAATAAAGGATATGGAGGCACAAAAGTAGCTCCTGGCAGAAGGAGGGTGTAGCTGGCCATGGAGACTGACCTTGGCATACGCACCCTGCATGGATCCCCAGAACAAACAACACCCAGCTGACTGTGACTGTGATAGGCAGCTGTCCATCAGAAAACAGTGGGAAAGGAAACCGTTGATGACAGCGGGGGAGAAAAAAAGTCAGGGGAGCCACAAGCATGATGGTGACAACTGATGGCAGGAAAGGGGAATCTATTAAAAAAACGACATCTCCAGTTCTGGGCAAGGAAGAGAGCTGGGTCAGGAAGTGATGAGAGGGTAGAGAGTGCATGACTTAGGAGCGGAGAGTGTGCGTTAGCAGTCAGCATCTGCCTAGCATGCATGAGGCCCTGGCTTGGACATAAGTTCTTCAAAGGAGGAATGATTAGGGCCATAGAGATGCCTTAGCAGATAAGAAGAGCAGCCCTGAGTTCCGTCCCCAGATGGCAGTTCACCACCGCCTATCACCTCAGTTCCTGGGGTCTGACGCGCTCTTCTGGCTGCCATGGGCACCTCACGCACACACGCTCACACTCTCGAGCAGACACTTAAACATTCATGAGGCTAAAAGAAAAAAAAATGTCTCAACAACAGCAGTAGGAATAATAAGCAGGTTATTACTCTTGAGTAATGGATGTGGCAACTAACTCCAGATGTCGCTTCACCTACTTTCCCAACCCTCAGGAGAAACTGCAGAAGTGCCTGGAGCCCTTAGAACAGAAGCTGCAGGAGATCACCTGCTGCAAAGCCTCCGAGGAAAAGAAACCAGGGGAGCTCAAGGTAAAGGCATCGGTGGCTTTCCCTGCTCGGCTGGGTGCGCAGCTATAAGGAGAGCAACAGCACTTTACTTAATCTACTAGTTAATTGGAAAACTGCTGCTCTCTCAAAATGATATTTCATTAGGTGTATCATTAAAGACTATGCTTAACTACTGAGGAGAATATAAGAAATAAAGGGACAGCCGGGTTAGGTGGCACGTGTCTTTAATCCCAGCAGGTGGATCTCTCTGAGTTAGACAAAGTGAGCCCAGGACAGCCAAGGCTACACAGAGAAACCATGTCTCAAGAGAGAGAGGGGGAGAGGGACAGACGAATCCACAGAGTCGACGTCTGACTCGCACACATGCACTGTGGCCCGCGTGTTCACCTGCTCATTGTGTGTCTACACACATATATGGAGTAACAAGCACTTCACCTCTGCTGAGTCTACGGAGCTCTTGCCCAGTGCACTCTTCCCATCCCGAGCACGGGTGCAGGGACGGTAACTTAGACGGGTGGGAGGAAAGAACCTGGAACGTTCACAGGGGAGATGGAAGGAGCTGAGCAAAGGCTCCCAGAACTGTTGAGTAACATTTTGTTGGTGTGTTTTTAATCATTGCCTATGTGTATAGGATCCCCTAGGGCGGGAGTTAGCAATGGTTACAAGTTCCATGTGGGTGCTGGGGATCTGAACTCAGGACCTCCTGAAGAACAGACGCCTAACGCACTTACTTAAACCCTCCATCCCCACAGAAACATCCTTTTTGTTTGTTTGAGATGGAATCTCACTATGTAGCCTTGGCTGGCCTGGAGCTCACTATGTAGACCAAGTTGGCTTCAAACTCAGAAAGATCCACCTGCCCCTGCCTCCCTGGTGCTGGGACTAACCGCGCAGCATAGCACTTGGCTTAGACCTGCCCCTCGTAGTTAGTAAGCTACAGTAATGTTGACTCATTGGCAGGATGTCTTTCCCTCCTCAGCCTCCACCTGTGGAGTTCTTGGTAAAGCACCATGACCAAAAGCTACCTAAGGAAGACAAGGTCTGTCTTAGCTTACGGCTCCAGAGGGAAAGAGCCGATAATGCAGAGCAGGCAAGGGACAGCAGCAGGAACAAGATGCTGGCAAATCAGATTTTCATCCATACACAGGAAGTAGGGTAAGGCCATAATCCCTCAAAGCCCGCCCCCAGTGACAAACTTCCTCCACCGCAGCTCCACCTCCATATGGTTCTGTAACCTTTGCAGAGGACACCAGGGCGGCCGACTGGGGACGACTGCGCACGAGCAGATGGGGTGTTTCTCCTTTAAACCACGATGACATTTCAACCAAAGTGTAGTTGTTGTTTTTAGTTACAAACTTTTATTTAGTGTCTTTGGAACTGCAGTTAAAAACTTTTATGGCTGTTTGAATTCATCTTTCTCCCTTCTTAGGCCTTTGCTTCCCTCTCACCCCAGTCTCCAGAATTAGACTCATTAACCCTTTTTCAACGCTTGGTAGGAGCAAGACTTGGTGACACATCTAATTTCAGCATTCAGGGGACTAAGATAGAAGGGTTGCAAGTGAGGAAAGCCAAGACTACAGTAAGACTCTGTCTCAAAGATAAAATAATTATTTTTAAAGTGTGCAGGGGCTGAGAGGTATGGCATCAGTTCTCTAACACAGCAGATAGAAAATACAAGTTTATGAACTGGCCACGATGGTGCACACCTGTAATCACAGACGAGGCCGGGGCAGGAATCCCCAAAGTCCAAATCACAAGCTCAGAGCCAGCACAGGCCAGCCTGGGCTATGTAGTAAGATTGCATCTCCTGGGCAGGGGTGGAATTTTATAATTAGCTATGCTGAAATCAAAATTTTAAAGAAAAGGTTCAGATATGATAGCCTGCCTTAAAGCTAGGCGTGGTGGCGCATACCTTTAATCCCAGCGCTCGGGAGGCAGAGGCAGGCGGATCGCTGTGAATTCCAGGCCAGCCTGGTCTACAAAGTGAGTCTAAGACAGCCAAGGCTACACAGTGAAACCCTGTCTCGAAAAACCAAAAAAAAAAAGTTGCCTACCTATCTCAGCAGGGAGGCAGATGCAGGCGGGTCTCTGTGTGTGAGTCCAGGACATCCTGGGCTATACAGAGAAACCCTGTCTCAAAAAACAAACAAAAGATATCCTGCCTACATAACATCATACCAAGTAACATCCAGGAGTAGTTTTTTTCTTTTTTTGTGATGGAGCTTCACCGTGTAGGTCTGGCCGGCCTAGGACACAGACGTCTGTCTGCCTCTGCCTCCTGAACACTGAGATTAAACGTGCACACACTTCCATCTAAAAGTGATTTGTGACAAAATACAATTGTAGTGTTTGATCCTCACCACCCGAAGGAAGGACACTGTGGGGTGGCTCTGCTTGTACCTGTGTGCGACCCTGTCAAATGCAGTAAATATGGGCTCTTTTTAAGGTTTACTTTCATGGGCTGGAGGGATGACTCAGTGGTTAAGAGCACTGTCTGTTCTTCCAAAGGACCTTGGTTCAATTCCCAGCACCGACATGGCAACTCACAACTCTCTGTAACTCCAAGATCTGACACCCCCACACCAATGAACATAAATTGAAATTAAATAAGATTTACTTTTGTAAGCTGGGCGTGGGGCACACACTTTTAATCCCAGCTCTCAGGGAGGAAGAGGCAAGTTGATCATTGTGAGTTTGAGGCCAACCTGATCTACAAAGTGAGTCCAGGACAGCCAAGGCTACAGAGAGAAACCCTGTCTCAAAAAAATAGAAAGAAAGAAAGATTTATTTGGTATGGTATGTGTATGTATTGTGTGTGTGTGTGTGTGTGTGTGTGTGTGTGTGTGTGTGTGTGTGTGTGTGTGTGTGTGTGTGGTGTGCACATAACACCTGTGAACACAATCTCACAGAGACCAGAAAATGACAAGTCAGATCCCCTGGAGCTAGGATTACAGGCAGTGTTGAACCACCTAATTTGAGTGTTGGAACCAGCTCAGGTCCTCTGGAAGAGAGGCAAGCATTCTTTTTTTGTTTTGTTTTTCAAAACAAGGTTTGTGTAACAGAGCCTTGGCTGTCCTGGACTCACTCTGTAGACCAGGCTGGCCTTGAACTCACAGAGAGCCAACTGCCTCTGCCTCCCGAGTGCTGGGATTAAAGGTGTGCGCCACCAGTCCAGCCCTAGAAGCCAGCATTCTTAACCACTGAGCCATCCTCTGGCCCCTGAGAGACAGTCCTAGTGAGTCTAACCCAGCGCTCCTGCTGTAACCGCACTGAGAACCTTGCTCAGGACGAAGGTGAGAAAGCGTCCTGCCGTTGCCCACCTGAGAAGGCAACAGGTGACCTGGAGTTAAAGCTCCAGATCCAGCTCTGCCAAGCGCCTGAGGCCCACAGGCTTTTGTTACACCCACCACTCTTGAGCCTGAGCCCTGACTCTCGCCTCCTGCCCACTTCTCTTTTGAGTCCCATCTCTCCTCTTTTGAGCTGATGCCTCCCTGTCAGTGACAAGGACTTAAGGCTCCTTCACAGGCCAAGGTCATTGCGGGAGGGCACAGAGGGCTAGGGATTCATTAACACTTTGGCCTGTTTTATCTGTTTATCTCAGAATGTTAGGTCCCGCATAGCGGTAGGTAAAAGGCTATTACGGAGGCTGAAGACAACCCAAGATAAAATATAAGTGGCTCTGGGCCTGCAGCATTCCAGCCTCCACACCACTGCAGTTCTAGTCAGTCAGCCTTTGCAGACACTGCTTCCTTCCAGGAATTCTCAGTCACATCAGAAGTGACTTAAGCTGGGCGGTGATGGCGCACGCCTTTAATCCCAGCACTCGGGAGGCAGAGGCAGGCAATCGCTGTGAGTTCGAGGTCAGCCTGGTCTACAAAGTGAGACCAGGACAGCCAAGGCTACACAGAGAAACCCTGTCTCGGGGGTTGGGGGGCCAGAAGTGCTTAAACGGTTTAACATGTTAAGAAGGGGCATGCTGCACATACCTCTGGAGGCTGAGACAGGAGGGGCCCAAGTTCAAGGCCAGCTTATTCTGTATTATAAGACCCTGTTTGGGGAAAAAGCAAATAGAAACAGCAACCAAAACCAGTTCAGCCCTGGGTCTAATACACTTTGCATCAAGTCATTCAGCTGTTGCGATTCTGGTAGTTTCTTATTGCTCTCTGGTTTTTATCAGGTTAGTGTCTCATGGTTATTAACACTGCACATCTTTAGCTTTCCAGTATTTGTGTTGTCTTTACCAGATGGTATAAGCCAAACATCAGGGTAGAAAACAGCAAAAGCCCCTCTGATATCCAGAGCACCCTCAGGGTCGGTGATGTGCTGAAGAAGGGCCCCAAGAGGCCGTGTGCAAAAACAAAGAGTGTTTTCACTCCAGCATGCTAGGATCACCTCTCTCTACAGGGCGACCCCTAAGGGAGAGAGCAGGATCAATCTATAGACAGCTGGAGGGGTCTGTGATGACAGGGTTAAGTCAGTGTACGAGGGATTCAGGATTGGCTGTTTGATTGGTTATTGGGGACTTTTGAGTCACTGAGGTTTTGCTCTTACTCAGGAGTTGGCCTTTAACTTGATTGGATGGCCCAGCTGTGTTCTTTACCAAGGCCAGGAAGTAATAAAAACATGGTATCTGTCATTTTGTTCTGTAAGCTGATTAGCTGTCCATAGCTTGTGGGTTTTTTCAGGAATTGTTAGAAACTTGGCCTCCTTAGGCAGAGTGAAAACCTGAAGCCTGTCATGGAGTTGGTCTAGTCAAGCAACTGGGGTCTTTGCTGGGTTTGGGGTCCCTGGGGTTGGGTCCCTTCAAAACCTTGAATGTGTTTTGTTAAAATATAAATGGTTAATTTAGCCTGAAAAACATCGAATACTGGTTGTTTTAAATCTTCCCAGTGTTTTGCAGTAGTAAATCATCTATTGGAGGTGTCCAGGTGACAGTACAGGAAGAGACGCAAGTGTGCTGCTAAAGTCTTCCCAGGGACAAGGAAGTCTGTACTGAGCCTGGTGGGTCTGGGGGGATTTCTCATGCTTGCTGGTCCTGACGGCTCTCTCCCATCCTCAGAGACTAGTGGAGAGCCGCCGACAGCAAATCTTGAAGGAGTTTGAGGAACTCCACCGGCGCCTGGATGAGGAGCAGCAGACGCTCCTGTCACGGCTGGAGGAAGAGGAGCAGGACATTCTACAGAGACTTCGGGAAAACGCTGCTCACCTCGGGGACAAGCGCCGGGACCTCGCCCACTTAGCTGCTGAGGTGGAGGGCAAGTGCTTGCAGTCAGGCTTCGAGATGCTTAAGGTTCGACCTTTGCTCCTGCATAGCTCCTCAGGTCAAGTGCAGTGTAGCTTTGTGCTGGCCCTCATGTCAGCATGGCGTGTACCCCCTCACTGTGCCCCTGAGCCCATGGCGTGCACCCCCTCACTGTGCCCCTGAGCCCATGGCGTGCACCCCCTCACTGTGCCCCTGAGCCCATGGCGTGCACCCCCTCACTGTGCCCCTGAGCCCATGGCGTGCACCCCCCTCACTGTGCCCCTGAGCCCAGGGTTCTCTTCAGGTGTGTGCAAAGGACCTTTTTTCTAGAGTACAGCATCTCAGATTTCTGCCATCCCTTCCAAAACTGTATACCCTTCTGTCTTTTCAGAAAATATGTGCTGGAGCTGTAGAGACGGCTCAGGGGTTAGAGCAGGGGCTTCTCTTGGAGAGGACCAAGCTCAGTCCTCAGCCCCCACATGGCAGCTCCAGGTGCTGCAGTGCAAGCAAAAGCTCATACACATATAAGTTGGGGTTTTGTTTTGTTTGTTTTTCTTTTCTTGTTTTTTGAGACAGGCTGTCTCTGTGTAACCTTGGCTGTCCCGGTTTCAATTTGTAGACTAGGCTGGCCTTGAACTCACAGAGATGCTTCTGAAGTCTTTTTTTTTTTTAAATGTATGTAATTTGTACCCAAAAAAAAGATCATTCTTTTTAGAGGATAGGACTCTGTTCTACTTCGTGATAAACTATGCATTGAAAACTTTGTAAATGCACTTACCATTACTTTCCAGTCCTAGAACTTAACTTACCTAGTGCCCGACGGGGGCAAGGGTAGAAGCATACTGTAAAGGCCGCTCAAAATACGTTTAAGTGGCAAAGCGGTGCGTAGACCCTCTAACCATCTGAAACAGTCTCCTGTTTTAAGCAGGTGCTTGACGATGACGAGGCTCTGGAAGTGTGTTTCTCACTCAGATGAGATCCCTGGTGTTTGAGTCAGTCAAGCGTCCCTGTACATTTACATGTATATCACGTGTTGCTTGGTGCGGATCCCCGTGTCGTCATTTGTATGTGCTCCGCTAACCACATTAAACTGGAAATGCTGCAGGGTAACATTCACTGTGTTTGTCATCTGGATCTCGAGTAGTCTCAAATCACAGCTGAGTAAATGAGACTCTATTACCCAGTGCTCGACAGGGGCGTCCAGACCACAGGGTGAGGTGCCCTAGCCACCAGTGTGCAGCCCTCTGTGGCGATCCTCAGTTGGCGCTGCAGTGTGGGGCTGGATTTGGGGACGAAGAAAAGAGCGAGCCCTGTCCCTTGCAAGGAGCCTCCAGTGTCTTTGGGGAACAAACACAAATGTACAGGATACTACTCGGAAGTTATATTAATTCGTCAGGCTTTGTTACAACCAGCAGTTGAGTTGGGCGTTCCATCAGAGAAGCCACTAGGTCTCTCTGACAATTTGCCTGGTGCCTGGTCTTAGATCTGGAACTTTGGGGAAGAGGTAGAGCCTTTTACCATCATGACCCGTGAATTCTAGGACCAATCTTACTTTCTTTTCTCTTTTCCTCTAGGATGTGAAAAGTACCCTGGAAAAGTAAGTGACTCTGTCTCTCTGAGTTAGGTCTTGGCTTAGAGGCTGTGGGTTTAGTGATGCCTTGGAGAAAGTAAGAAAGGGAAGGTCCTGCGGTGTCTGAGTGGGCTACGGAGAAGGACGCCTCCCTTTGACTTCAGGCCGTGCTTGGTCAGAGCAGTGACAGCAGAGGGCCGGATTCTGCTGGTGCCTGTGAGCAGAGCTGTGTTCAGACAAGACAGCAGAGGTTGGGAGCACAGGAGCACAGGAGTGGAGGGTGACTGTCCGCTTGCATGAAGCGTAAGGAGGAAGTCCTGAGGCTCATCAAGCTACAGATCCATCCAGGGCCACATAGCTCTCCAGGGTGATGGAGGGAGCCGCTGTCTTCAAGGAGGATGCAAAGCAGGAGAGGCCTGGGTCTACCTTTCAGTAAAGATGACCCACACATACTCAGTTGGCGGGAGCTGCCCTGATGCTGTGTGGCTTTCTTCCCTCCTAGATGTGAGAAGGTGAAGACCATGGAGGTGACTTCAGTGTCTGTAGAGCTGGAGAAGAACTTCAGCCATTTCCCCCGGCAGTACTTTGCCTTGAGGAAAATTCTTAAACAGCTCATTGGTGAGTGGTTCCCAGAAGGAAACTGGCAGAGGGTGTGCAAGGAGTGTAAGGGTTAGGTCCTTCCAGGGGGCCCACTCCACCTGCCCCTCAGCAGCCTGCAGTCTCACCTCGAGTCACAGAGTTCAGAGAAGCCTTAGGTGGCATCTGCTCTAAATAGGGGCGCAGAAATGTTGAAGGGCTCCTAACTCACCAGGTGGAGGGAGCACGGCATTTACCACCTTAGCCAAGAGAGGGCAAGGCCACGCCATTGATGTTTACGCAGGGAAAAGCAAGGACTGTTGCAGGATGCAAGTTCCTGCTCACCCTCTCCCCAGCCCCTCCAGCTCTGTTGGTCTGGATCTTTCTTTCTTGCCCTCCCTCAGACACTGCCTTTCACTTTCCTGTACAGCACAAGCGAGCATGATTTGAGAAAGTTACCCAACACTGTGTTCTGGGGACTTTGAGGAGCCAGGCTTTGTGCAGGCAGGCTGGGAAAGTGAGGCAGGGGTGTTTAGCTATTCCCATCCTCATCTAGCTCCCCCACTCTGGCTTCTCCCGCCAGCGGATGTGACCCTGGACCCCGAGACGGCTCATCCTAACCTCGTCCTGTCAGAGGATCGGAAAAGTGTCAAGTTTGTGGAGACAAGACTCCGAGACCTCCCTGACACACCACAGCGTTTCACTTTCTACCCTTGTGTCTTGGCTACTGAAGGCTTCACCTCAGGTCGACACTACTGGGAGGTGGAGGTGGGTGACAAGACCCACTGGGCAGTGGGAGTATGCCGGGACTCTGTGAGCAGAAAGGGCGAACTGACTCCACTCCCTGAGACTGGCTACTGGCGCGTGCGGCTGTGGAACGGGGACAAGTATGCAGCCACCACCACACCATTCACCCCTTTGCACATCAAGGTGAAACCTAAGCGAGTGGGCATATTCCTCGACTATGAGGCCGGCACGCTGTCCTTCTACAACGTCACAGACCGCTCACACATCTACACCTTCACTGATACTTTTACTGAAAAACTCTGGCCCCTCTTCTACCCGGGGATCCGGGCTGGTCGGAAGAACGCTGCACCACTTACCATCAGGCCCCCAACCGATTGGGAGTGACGAGATGTGCAGCTTCATTGGGGTGAGGCAGGGTCAAGAGTGATGGGCCTTCCTAACTGTGGCCTGCTGGAATGTCTTGGTGTCTGTGTGGGTCCAGTCCTGAACCATCTTAAGAAACCACCTGATCTCTGGGATGGTTTGTGTGAAGGAGTAAAGATAGGGCTGGGCTGCATGGCAGAGCACAGATGAGTGTCCCTCCGTCCTGTAGGGGAGAGTGGGCTCCTGGGGTCGTGACCTCTGGTGTCCAGCGGGGTTCCTATTGCACAGGGGACAGGTTGGGAAAGAAAAGGCTTTTCCAGAAACAAAAAGTCTATATTGAAAGGGTCTTAACTTGCTTAAAATGCAGGAAACAGAAACCTTCCCGAGGCTGCTGTGACTCAGATTCGCTTTGTCCCTTGTGGGAGCACATAGGGATCTGCATACTTGTGTCACCTCTAGAAGTTGAGGGGCGTTTGTTTCTGGGGGCAGAGACTGGGCACTAACATGAGGAGGAGGACCAGGGAAGAGGCCAAAGGAGCATTTCTAGAAATGCGTGGGGGGTTAGCCCCAGCTTTGACCATGGAGAGAAGAAAAGGGTGGGAAGAAAGCAGAACCGGGATCCCAGAGCTGGGTAACTCCCGCCCTGCTGCTCCCTCTGGAGGTGAAATGGAAGCAATCCTGCAGACCCAAGTCCGCCCTTCCATTGTTTTCCCAACGCAGCCAGGAGAGGAGTCAGGTATTGAGGAAAGGGAAGATGGGAAGAAGCCAGAAAGGAGGAAAGGTAACGAGTCTCCCTCGCCCCTGAGGACAGGGTAGAAGGGGGGCTTGGGTAGCAAAGGGCCAGACAGACAGCTTAGCTTCTGTTACCACCCTTCTCCCTTGGACATTACCCTCTTCAGAGAATGTAATCATCTTAATGTTAGGCCAAAATAAACAACCATGGGTACACACATTGTCACAGAAGGTAACACGATGCATGCCAACCCAGACAGCCTGGGTTTCCTGCTGCCTGGGTAGTCTCCACCCAGGACTGAGATGAGAAGCTGCTGAGGGCAGTTAGTTCCTCCTACCACCTCGACAGGACTTTGTCCACTCTCCTCTTACCTCTGTGCCTTGACTGTGGTTCTTTGTGGCAAGATAATTTGGTTGGTCAAAATACGGAACAAAGGATCCACTGATGTGATCTCTGAGTTGTGTGGTAATTTGGCAGTGACTTTATATGATAATTGCTGTGTGTGAAAGCTGTGTTCTTGGGTCTCACCCTCTGCCCTTTATGTAGGTTTGGGTGGGCCTGGGAATCTGCATTTTAATACACTCATCTCTTGTGAGTCCGAAGCCCATACAAAACATCCAGGGTAAATCTCAGCTAATGGCCGTAGTCTGCACTGGAAGCCTGGTCCTCCGCCCGGCCTGGCGGGGCCTGGCTTGTACTGATGTCTTCGGCTTGGGATTCAGCTTGCATCCCCCTGCGTTTGACCTTGGCTCTTACCTATTAACTGGGAATCAGGTATACACCGAGCCAGGAGAATGAGCAGGAGTGGGACACAGTTACTAATGGCCATGCTCTTGACAGTTCTGTGCTGTAGAAACTGTTCACATGACCAGCCGTGTGACAGCATGTGTCGTCTTTACTATGTGGAGAGTGGGAGACAGCCGTGGTTTCTGAGGGCAAGGCTCTCTTTCCTCAGGGACGTTCTGTAACGGTTCCTTATGTCCTCACATCTTTCTCACTTTCGGCCCCACAGGCACCAATGCTTTTTGGTTTTAAGTCAGGGTCTGGCATCCTACCTCACCTTCCCGCCCCCCCGCGCCCCAAGTGCTAAGATAACAGGAATGTAGCACCAAGCTGGGCGTTGCCTGTTTCGTTGTGTAAAATCAGTCTATAGATGGTCCAGGCATCTGCCTTTGACTTCGGGAGCATAAGACAAAAGTCTATCCCGATCTTCCCCGCAACTGCCTTACAGGAAGAGACCAGACTTCTGTCCTAGAAATGTCTCACTGTTGCCTGCTGCACTGGCCGCGCCGGCCCTACCTAATAAATATGAGGAATATCAAACTCTACTTTGGTATTCGCCTGCCTTGGAAAGGATTCACAGGGCGGGTGGGGCTGTCTGGTCTAAGACAGGGGCAGCTGTGGGGTCATGGGCTCCGCACTACGGTTCCCAGAAGGCCTTGCGCGCGTCTGGGGCGGGACATCCGCCAGGAGGGGCGGACACTCATGGCGGGCCCCGTGAAGGACCGTGAGGCCTTCCAGAGACTCAGCTTCCTCTACCAGGTGAGACCGAGGTCGGGGCGGGCGGCAGCCCGGCGCTGCGGCCGCGGGATGACCCGCATGGCCGTCCTTGTCCCCAGGCTGCCCACTGCGTCCTCGCACAGAACCCCGAGAACCAGGCGCTGGCGAGGTTTTACTGCCACACCGAGAAGACCATCGCGAGGCGGCTGGTCCTGCGGCAGTAAGGCTCGGGCTGGCGGGCAGGGGCAGCGGCGGGCGGGCGGGCGGGCGCCAACCGCTCCCCTCCTCACCCAGGGACCCCTCCGTGAAGAGGACGCTGTGTCGCAGCTGCTTCTCTCTCCTCATCCCCGGCCTCACCTGCACGCAGCGCCAGCGACGTGAGTGCACCGGGCACTGTGGAGGGAGGGCGGGGAGCCCGTAGTGTCCCTAAGACAAGCTTGGACTACGAGCCATTCTGTAGTTAAAAAACAAACAAACAAAAATTAACCCCATGTACTTATTTAACTCCTAAGATGCATTAAGAACCACGCCTTTAATGCCAGCACTTGGGAGATGAAACCTGGTGGATCTCCCTTGAGTTCAAGGCCATCCTGATCTACATAATCCAGGCCAGCCAGCCATAGCTACATAATGAGACGACCCTGTTTTGAACAAAAAGACATAGCATAGCATCGCTTTGGTTCTGGTTTTGTTTTTTTTTTTTTTTTTTTTTTTTTTGACACGTGTCACTGTAGCCCAGGCTGGCCTCCAGTTCCCTGCAGAATACTACCCCAGCACCCCTAGCACTAGGATTACAAGCGTGAGACAACACACCCAGCTACTAGAGTGGTATTCTTTGGCGGGGAGGGGTAGTGCTAAGGTTTATTGGGTCATCCTAGTACAGATGCTGGGGCTTGCCCATGCTGCTCTTAATGTACAAAGCCCGGACATTTTGCCAGTTCTTCTTGAGCAAGGACACCAAGAAATTGACAGCCAGGTGGAGGGTGTAGACCAGCTCATCATCAGTAATCTTCACGTGGCCAACAGCAACAGCCGGACACAGCACCTTCTTCATCTGGAACTTGGTGGTGGATTTCACCTTATCAGCTTTGGCCACCATGTTTTCATTGTGTGTCAGCAGGGAAGGAAACTTGCCAGCCTTGTTCAGGCCTGGGCCCAGGATCCGTGGGATCTGCTTGATCAGAGAGAGACTCTGAGGCCAAAAAGGCATCATACTTCTTGACCAACTTCTTGTTCTTGTTAAGTTTCTCCACTGCCTCGATGTCCTCGTGGGGATATCCACGGCCTTGGCCTCACCACAGTGCTGCTGGTACCCCGGGACACACTTGAGAGCTTGGGGTGAGGAGTGGACTTGAGCCTGATGGTGCCCGAGAAGCATTTGTCCTTCTGAGAGTCATAGTTCTTCAGGCTGATCTGCAGCCCCACCATCTCCAGAAACTTGCGGCGCTAGCGCTGGTTCCCGTGCAGGACTTCCAGCACCGCCTCGTACAGGGTGTCATGGGAGACTTTGCTACTCATGGCTGCTCCACCAGCGAGAACCAGAGAGAGAGAGAGAGAGAGGGTGGTATACTTAAAAGCTTTGACTGGAAGAGAGCTAAGTCACTTCTCCCAGTGGCAGGGAAGTAGGTATGTCATGGCAGACAGACAGAAGCTTCAGACATTGGTTAGGATTCCCACGCATGAGAACGTGTGCTGTCAAGGGGCTGTGGAGCTGTCAGTGGGTAAGGTGCTTGTTACGCAGGTGTGAAGACCTGACTTCACAAGTCTAGCACCCGTGTAAGAGCAGGTGTGACCACAGCCTCGGGGACCAGGGGAAGACATATAGAGCCTGGGCCTCTCTGCTGAGCCAGCCTCGCTGAAAGCAAAGAAACTGCTGGAAGTAAATGAATGTTTAGGAGGCTGGCGTTAGATATAGGCAGGGCGGAGAGAGAGGTGAGCTGGGAAAGGGAAGCCATATGCTTAAAGCGTTTGAACTTCATCTTAGAGTTCTGAGGAAGTGATGTTCATGCTGGGCCTCCCGCACACATAGCAAATTTGCATTCCAAAGGCAGATTATTCCACTATCATTCCTAGTGATAGTGGAAGAAAAAACACAAACAAAAAAACAGCTTTTTTCTCAGAAGCCTGGTCATTCTCTTCTCTTTTTCCCCACATATATCCCAGGCCGAAAGGGACAGCGCTGGACAGTACAGACCTGTCTGACATGCCAGCGCAGCCAGCGGTTCCTCAATGACCCCAAGCACCTGCTCTGGGGTGACCGCCCTGAAGCGCAGCTGGAGAATCAGGCAGGTGAGCGGTGGTCCGGAAAGATGAGGGAGCCTCCGAGAGACAGAGTAGAGCTGGAGAGAAAGGTAGGCGAGCTGATTAAGGAATGCCACAGTCTTCAGGAGACTAACTCTTCTCTGATTTTCCTTCATGTCCAGATTTCAAACCACCAGAGCCTCTGCCAAACGCAGCCCCCCTCCCTAAGGAGAACGCGCAACCTCAGCCTTCAAACACCAGTGATGAGTTCACTCCATTTTCCAGATAAATAAATGTGAATCCTGTTTGACTTTGTGTTCTGTGGTATTTCAACTGGTAATATCATTTCCTCTGGTTTTTGTTTTGTTTTGGTCAGTGTGACCTCTCCCTAGGCGTTTGTACTCCGCCATGCAGGGGATTCCCAGTCTCTATATGCCACTTGGTCCCATTAAGCCACCCTTGTGTCACTTACACCTGTGTCCTCATCACAATGCTGTTTGGAAATCGAGCGGCAGCGTTTCTTGCATGCTCATGTGCCTCCATGTTGAGGTGATCCTGGTACTGAGAAGGGGAGGCAGACATTTCGTGTATCTGGGCCTGCTCAGGCTTGGCCTTTCCTCGTCTCAGAGGTGTCTTGTATAAAATCATAAGGGAAATGGTCAGGCCTGAACCTACAAAGTGAAAGGTGCCAAACACTGGCAGGTTTGCTTAAGTATGCCCCATGGGTTAGCTCAGATGTCTACTCGGAAACCTAAGAAAGCCTACTCCAGGACAAGATTTGTAAAATGACTTCTCCGCTGGCTGCAGATTGTCATGTTAGAAATATAGAAATAAAATTCACTGTCCAGGGAGTGAAGCTTCTTCCCTTTTTCTCTTAACCCTGTGTTGCACTTCCTGTTAATGCAGAAGAACATCCCATTATCCTGCACCTTAATGATTCTGCACTTGGGATTTTGAAGGAGTCAGTTCCATAAGTGCTCCAGAAGACTCAGTAGCAATGTCCCACTGACCAAAGCAAGGCACGTCTCCACACCTTTCCAGTCTTGGAGAATAACCCTATTTTGGGTAGCCCAGTTACTTAATATTTGTTTAAGAAGAATGCATTTCCTAGGAAACAACAGCCTCTTTAAATGCCTCAGCTCTATCATTTTTATAGGACTCCATGTTATCTCATCATAATCCTGATCAGCACTGTTAGCAGGCACCTGCTGCACAATTACTGGGAAAATCATCCCAGGCCACTCCTGTGGTGGTGCACTTGGCGCAGGATTAATCCTTTCTCTCAAAAATGGGCTGTTGCACTTTAATTCTGTGGCCCAGCACAGCCTCCTTTTCCTTCAGTCTCCCTGCCCCACCACCACCAGGAGCTGAAGGGACTTGAAACTGAAAGTGCAAAAGAGGAAGGCCAAGGCTGGACCATAGTCTGCCTTCTAGGCCAGCCTGTATCCATCCTTCATCCTGCAGGAAGCTCCTGCTCAGTCCCCAGGTCTAAACTGAACCCTTTTGTTCTCCCTTCTCCCACTTTCCAAACACTTCCACCTCCACCTGGGACCTGTCCAGTCCCACAGCCTACTCTACAGCCCTTTCAAAGACAAGAGAATAGAGTGACCTTTCTGATTTTCCTATTTCATCCATTTTGTTCATTTGTTTCTCAGCTAATGAAATAAATAATAAATGAAAAACATTTTAAAAGGTACATTGTCACTGAATAAACTATGATTTTAAAAGTCAAGTTAGCACTAGTTACATATATTTTACAAATAAAGGCAGACTTGAATAAAAGCAAAAAAGAAAGAAGGAAATAAGAAAAAAGGTCTTTTTTAAAATGGCAAGTGTTTTGGTGGTTGTTTTTGGTTTGATTTGGTTTCCTTTGGTTTTTGAAGACAAGGTTTCTCTGCAGAGGTGTGGCTGTCCTGGACTCCATTTGTAGACCAGGCTAGCCTCGAACTCAGAGATCCACCTGCCTCTGTCTCCTGAGTGCTGGGATTAAAGGCGTGCACTACCACCACCACCCGGCTACACTCTTTTTTTTTTTTTTTTAAGTTATGTATTTATTATGTATACAGAAGAGGGCCCCAGATCTCATTATACATGGTTGTGAGCCACCATGTGGTTGCTGGGAATTGAACTTATGACCTTTGGAAAAGCAGCCAAGGCTCTTAACCTCTGAGCCACCTCTCCAGCCCTAATATTACATTTTTGTTGTTGTTATTGTTTTTTTGTTTTTTCAAGAAAAGGTCTCTGTGTTAGCTTTGGCCATCCCGGACTCGCTTTGTAGACCAGACTGGCCTCAAACTCACAGCAATTCCCCTGCCTCTGCCTCCCGAGTGCTGGGAAAAGTTCGAATCACCCACATCCTTAATTTTGCAACAAACAATGTCAGGTCAAATTGTAGAAAATGTATCACCACGAGCTGAAAACAAAATTACGGAGGCTACAAAGCCCTAACTACAATGTATCCAATTTACTTCCTCATGGAGAGCTGCACCCTTGTTTTCCTGGCCACAAAGGACATGAAAGACTATTTAATTATTGTATAATTATGCACACTGAATGAAAACATATTAGACCTTAGAGTAGTTTTCTGCCATAAAATTATTCAGCCAGAAATACCAGCTTGGGAGGGACTGGTCTGGTATACTCCACTTGACTTAACAACTGTACAGGCATTGTGGGAGAATCCTCTTGTCTTGGATGGCTTCTTAAGATAAGCGGTGTGTTGGTACCCTGAAACTGATCTTTAATGCACACAGATGCTAGCACTGCAGGTTGTGGGCACAGACTTCTCCTACAGGCAGGACAGCGGCTGCTCTGGTGCCTGGAACCGACCTGTCCACAGGGATTTGGCTCACTTTCCCACCTTCTGTGCTAGGAAAGCTTCACACAGATTGTGCTGCTCCATCTTCATCAGAAGCTGCTGCGCTTCCTTCCCTGTTTTCTTTCTTTCTTTCTTTGCTCTGCTGCTCTTCTCTCGCCCTTGGAGATGCTCTGCTGCCTCTGCTTGCCAGGCTGCGTCTTCCTCTTCCCCAGGTACCTAAGCCACCTGATTCTGAATACCGATAAGTAAAAGGCATGCTCCTATAACCGCCAAACTACTGGGAACCCTGTGCTGCCATCTGGGATACCAAAATGGAATGATTCTCTCTTCCTGGTGACTATTTCCTGAGTTTCCTTATAGCTGGTGTCAGGTTCCCGTTGTTCTAAAGAACTCTGTAGCTTTTCCACACTGCCATTCCTCCCCCAATCTTTATGCTTGTGGCTACATCTGCATCCCAGGTTGTCCACGATGCCACAGTAGCAGCTTAGGGACAGACGGATAATCACCTGTGGTGGATACAGTTGTTGGTCCCCTTCCTCTGCA
>CAJRSG010000751.1:93624-104459 GCA_907169655.1 Acomys percivali
GGGCTGGCACAGCTCTGCGTGCAGGTGCAAAGGGAGGGTGAGGGAGAGCATTGGAAGCTTGGGGGCTCGAACTGCAGCAGGTCTGACGGGGCGGGGTGGGGGGTGGGGTGGGGGTGCGGTAGGGAAGGCGCCCGCCCGCCCGCCGGCCTCACTTTCCCTCTTTGACTGGCTTTTCCTTCAGGAAAAGTGTTCAGCCAGACGACCATCTGCCGCTTTGAAGCTCTTCAGCTCAGCTTCAAGAACATGTGTAAGCTGCGGCCCCTGCTGGAGAAGTGGGTGGAGGAAGCCGACAATAACGAGAACCTTCAGGAGGTGAGGGGCCCCAGATGTGGGGGGGGCAGTACCCGCCAGGTCCCGTCCCGTCTGCTGCTTCCATCCCTGGCGTGACAAATCTCCTCCTCCAGCCAGAGCCAACAGTTAAACATTGTCCTGGTTGTTTCTTCCGGTACTGACAATTGGAACCCAAGGCCTTAGCAGCTGCTGATCAGGTTCTCCCGAGTCGCCCTCTCCAGGCTAGCCTGCTGATTGGCTCTTAGCCCCCTTCCGTGTGGAGGGAGCTATTGAGTGCCTCGTCAAACCCTAAGCCTGCCCATGTCAACCCCTCTTCCTCCGGGCCCCAGATATGCAAAGCGGAGACCCTGGTGCAGGCCCGCAAGAGAAAGAGGACGAGCATTGAGAACCGCGTGAGGGGGAACCTGGAGAGTATGTTCCTGCAGTGCCCAAAGCCCACCCTGCAGCAGATCAGCGCCATCGCCAAGCAGCTTGGGCTGGAGAAGGATGTGAGTGCCAGGATCCCGCCCCGTGGTGCGCATGTCCTCCCACGTGGTGCCCTCCTCCCCATCACCAGTCCTCCCTACCTTTGGCCCCAGCATCCCTGAGCTTGTGATCTGATGTCAGTCTCTGTGCCCCCTCCGTCCTAGGTGGTCCGAGTGTGGTTCTGTAACCGGCGCCAGAAGGGCAAACGATCAAGCATTGACTATTCCCAACGAGAAGAGTATGAGGCTGCGGGGTCCCCTTTCCCGGGAGGGCCCGTATCCTTTCCTCTGCCCCCAGGGCCCCATTTTGGTGCCCCAGGCTATGGGAGCCCCCATTTCACCACGGTATACTCTTCAGTCCCTTTTCCCGAGGGTGAAGCCTTTCCCTCTGTTCCTGTCACTGCTCTAGGCTCTCCGATGCATTCAAACTGAGGCATTCATCCCTGTCTGGGGATGCGGTGAGCCTAGGCAAGGGCAAAGAGAAACCTGGCAGCCACCACAGCTTTGGGATTAAGTTCATTTACTTAGGAGGGATTGAAAGAACAAAAAGGGGTGGGGGGAAGATAAAGCTGTTGATGGTGAGTCACTCATCATTTTGTTCTTAAATAAAAATAAACTTAAATTTATTTCATTATTATTTTTATTTCTATGTGCACTGGTGCTTTGCCTGCATGCAGGTTTGTGTGAAGGTTTGAAATCCCCTGGAACTGGAGTTACAGACAGTTGTGAGCTGCCATGTGTGTGCTGGGAACCGAACCCAAGTCCTTTGGGAGAGCAGTCCCTGGTGTCACGGTGAATACATTTAATCCCATCACTTGGGAGGCAGAGATCCACCTGCCTCTGCCTCCTGAGTGCTGGGATCAAAGGTGAAAAAAACCAAATCTTTAGGGGAAGTGTATTCTTTCTGGTTATTCAAGGTGAGTTCCCCATGTAGTGTTGGCTGACTTGGACCTTGTGGAAGAAGCTGGTCTCTGGCCTCAGATCCCACCTGCCACTGCCTCCTCGGTGCTCAAATCAAAGGTGTATAGGACCACGCCAGGCTGAGTTGTTACCCTCTTATTCCATCTAGTAGGTCTTTTTGTTTTTTGTTTTTTTTTGTCTGCACATCTCTGTAATGACAGTAAAGGTCAGAAGAGGTCATAGGATCCCCTGAAACTGGAGTTACAGGAGGTTGTGAGTGGCCATGTGTGTTCTGGAAACCAAACCCTGGGTCCTCTGGAACATCAGTCATTGCTTTTGTGAGTGGGGGTGGTGAATGGGGTGTTTGTTGAAGACATTTCTATGTGGGAGGCTGGAGAGGTTAAGAGCACTGACTGTTCTTCCAAAGTCCTGAGTTCAATTCCCAGCAACCACATGGTGGCTCACAACCACCTATAATGAGATCTGGTGCCCTCTTCTGACCTGCATGCAGAGTACTGTATACATAATAAATCTTAAAACAAAAGACCCAAATATTTTTCTGTGTTTCTGGCTATCCTGGAACTCTGTAGACCCGGCTGGCCTTGAACTCAGATCCAGCCAGCCTCAGCCTCCCCAAGTGCTGGGGTTAAATGGGCTGCCACTGCTCTTAACTGCTAATTGCTAAGCAATGTCTCCCACCTAAAAGCCAAGTCTTGAGCTGGGCGGTGGTGGCACACGCCTTTAATCCTAGCACTTGGGAGGCAGAGGCAGGCGGATCACTGAGTTCGAGGCCAGCCTGGACTACAAAGTGAGTCTAGGACAGCTAAGGCTACCCAGAGAAACCCAGTCTTGGGGAAAAAAAAAAAAAAAGCCAAGTCTTGGAGTGTTTCTGCTGCCTGTTGGCCCTACCAGAACTCTACCCTTTGTGAGTTTGTTTTTTTGAGGCAGTGTCTCACATGGACCAAACTGGCCTGGAACATCATGTCTGTAAACTTAAGCAAGTGCCACAGCGTTAGGTTCTCCCAGTGTGGGTCAACTACAGGCCATCAGGCAGCAAGCACCTTTACTTGTGGCGTTGCGCCTCACCCTGCACTGTCCTTACACCTGTGCTGTGGAGAATCAGCCTCTGGACCTTTAGTCTTCCCATCATTTGAAAAGCAGGCTTAGGCTAGGTGAGGTGGTGTAAATCTTTAATCCCAGCACTCCAGAGGCAGAGAGGCAGGTGCATCGCTGTGAGTTCAAGGCCAGCCTGGTCTACAAAGCGAGTCTAGGACAGCCTCTGTCTTGGAAAAAAACAAAACGAAACAGACTGAGACTCAAGGATAAATGCCCCCACATAGATGAAGCAGTTTATTTGGAAACAAAGGCAAAGCTCTGAAAAGCCAGTCACACATTCAGTTGGTGACAGTCACCAGTGTAAGGAAGTCTTGGGGCTGAGTTCCTGGTCTCCAGGCTGCCTTAGCAGATGCCATCCAAGAACACTGATGAGGCTGGGTAAGTGCAGCTCGTTGACAGGGCACTTGCATGCTGGCTTCAGCAAGCTAAAAAGACATTTTAGCGGCCCCTCCTGTCTCTTCTAGGGAAGGGTTCTGTGATGGGCACTCTTAATTGCAGATGTGCCTTACTCCTTGTTCCTGGCTGTCCGGCTCATGAGTAACTTGGAGGCAGCAACATCTTTGGCAGGAAGCTATCCGTTCTCCACCTCAGCCCTGAGGGTTCCCCAGCCCTGCGTCGGTCTACAGCAACGGAGCTTTGCCTGTGGTCAGTCCCTTTGGAGAAAGACATTTCTCAGGATCCGCTTTTTTATTTTCGGAATGGGTGTTTTTTGTCTGTATACACACACACACACACCACACACATATACACAGTGGTCACAGAAGGGGTTGTTGGATGGTCTCTGACCATGAACTGGAGGAGTCCTGTGTGTGTTTTTGACCTTGAAAGCAGAAACTCTGGATACCAACGTGGCATTAGCCAATGCAACGTCCTGAGAAACCCACTGTGAGTTAACTCGCCTCTGGGTAAAGGATACACCTAGCTAGACTGGTGACACCTAACCCTAACCCTGAGTCCCAGTAGGAGGAATGTGTCCCAGTGTGTGCCCTCAGCTTCCGTTTGGAACGCCATATCCTGACTGCTATATTTACCTGGGGAATATGAAGCTAGCCTGGGCTACAGTGAGCCCTTGCATTTAAAAAACACACACACACACACACACACACACAAGATGGTGCTCAGAGGGGCACTTCTGGCATGGGTTTGAGTCCCAGCACCTACAGAGTGGCTAGCAGCCAGAATCTCTCCTGTTCCAGAGGAGAGTTCCTACGCCCTCTTCTGGCGTCTGAGGGTACTGCATGCACATGGTACATAACCGTGCAGGCAATACATCCATGCACATAAAATTGTGTCAAGACCAAGCAACCTAAGTTGAACTGCTTTACCCTGGCTTTTGTCACAGCACCAGGCAGGCTGGTCTCATACTTGGTGAACCCTATGTGTGTGTACCTCAACTACCAAGTGGTGGGATTAACAGGGTCTTATGCATACAGGTGTATGCTGGGCAAATGTCCCCCAGTGAGACACTCCCGCAGCCCCCAAGCTGTCTTTTAGCGGTTCTAACCATTACTCCCCCAGCTGCAGACGTAACTAGCTTCTTTCTTTTTCTTTTTTTTTTTTTTTTTTGGTTTTTTGAGACAGGGTTTCTCTGTGTAGGCTTGGCTGTCCTGGACTCACTTTGTAGACCAGGCTGGCCTCAAACTCACAGTGATCCACCTGCCTCTGCCTCCCGAGTGCTGGGATTAAAGGCGTGCGCCACCACGCCCGGCTCGTAACTAGCTTATTTCATGCTGTGTGCTGCGACTGTGCACTGCCTCATCCCTGCCTGCCAGGACTAAGCAGTCTGAGGCCGTAAAGGGATGGTCTAGGCTGTGAGGCACTAACAGAAGGTTAAACACTGGGCACCCCACTTACCCACTGGACATCAGGGCTGCTTTCTCCACACGGAGCTTCTTCCTGGGCTCCGTAAGGAGCGACAGGGGGCCCAGGGAAGCCTCGCTCTCGTCATCTAGTTCCGACAACACTCTGTGAGCCGACTTCCTCCGGTTTCTAGCGGGTGGAGCAGGCGAAGCTCCCACTTCCCCAGGCTGGGTGGGAGCAGCCAGGCTCTGTGGTCTGCCACCGCCTCTGGAGAAGGTGAGGGGCTGGGGCCGCAGCTTGCTGAGGCTGCCGATGGAGTTGAGAATCAGCGTGGCCTTGGGGGCGGAGGAGAGGGCACTGAGTGGCCGCTGGGGTGCCCCTTGCGGGGGCAGCATAGGCTGGAAGCCAGCCCCAGCTTCTCCTTTAGACCGAGGGACAGTAATGGCAGCAAAGTCCTGAGGTTTGACCCGGACTTGTTGGAACATGAAGTAGAATTCAGAGGAGCTGGTTCCTGCTTGCCCTTCGGGGCCAAAGGTCAGAAGGTCACCATCGCTCAACTCCAGCCTGTGGCCTCTTGGGAGCCGGACGTTATTGACCAAAGTCCCTGTGGACGGCGAGGCACAAGACAAATGACAGGAACAGGCACAGAGGTGTGCAGTCAGAAGAACCCTGATGTAGCCATTTGGTTTTTAGTGAAAAGGCAGCAGTGGAGGCATTAAACTGGAAAACCCCCCTCCCGCCAACCCTCCCACCCCACCCCCGAGCACATACAAGGCTTATCAGCTGGAAATGAGTTTGTTTCTCGCCCACAGACGGGGAGCTCCTGCTTCAGCAGGTATATACCGCTACATACAACTTCATTTCTTCCATCTTTTCGAGACAGAGGCTCAGAACTCATGCTCAGATCACGGGGTACAACACCCATTTGCCTCCTGCTATCATTCTTTTTTTTTTGTTTTGTTTTTTTCGAGACAAGGTCTCTCTGTGTAGCCTTGGCTGTCCTGGACTCCCTTTGTAGACCAGGCTGGCCTCGAACTCACAGCGATCCGCCTGCCTCTGCCTCCCGAGTGCTGGGATTAAAGGCGTGCGCCACCACGCCCGGCTCCTGCTATCCTTTTTAACCCTTCTGCCTCCTTTTCCCTGACATTGGACTAAAGTGTGAACTCCTGCCTTCTGAGGCTGCCTTGAGCTGGGACGGAGCGCCTAGCCCACTAGAAAACACTCGTAACTGCCTTAACGGGACCAAGATGCTTCTTCAGCAAACCTGGAAACTGAGTCAAGTCTGAGCTTAGGACTGGATCGTCCCTCTTTTAGTGATGACAGACACCCAGCGCCTCCCTCATAGGTCCCCGTGTGAGCTAAACCAGGCGAACAGGTTAGCCCTGTGAGGAGCTGACAGCGCTCAGTTCTGATGGGCAGACAAGACCGGATCTGCTCCCCGGAGACTGACAAGAGACTACTGAGTGGGGAGGCCCGCAGCGGGGTGCCTACCTTGGCTGCTATGGTCCTCCAGGCTGACCCGCCAGTCGTCCCCCTGGAGCTCAGCATGCAGCTCTGCATGGACCCCAGAGATGAGGCCGGGCTCCTGCTGGGGCCGCAGGGCCACGTCGCACAGGTCAGCCCTGGAGCCTAGCCGGTAGGTGCAGCCAGACCTGGACGGGGGGTGGAAAGTGTAGAGGTCCCCGCCCCTGCCGCCCCCTATGCGCAGCAGTTGGAAGCAGGGCAGCATGAGGGTGCCCCCTCTGCGCCGCCGGCTTGCCCGACTTCAGCAGCTCATCGCCTCTCCTACTCCTGGGGCTGTGCACCGCGCGCGCGGGGGGCGTCGGCTCGGCCCCGTCGGATGACAACAGCCTGTGCTGCTAGCGCCGGTTTGAGGAGTGCAGATTCAGAGCCGCTCCAAGAGGCGGTGGACGTCAAGATGAGACTTTCAAAGAACCAGCTCCAGTTAAGTCCCGACGCGATGCACAACCAGGAAGGCGTCCTGCGGCACCTCCGCGAAACCGGATCCCCTGGCCCTGAATGTCCCGGAGCCCTTGACAATCTGTGCAAAGCAAAGCTGCTTTTAACAGCAGCTGGGGGACACGCCGGACGAGCGACGCGAACCTGTACGCCACAGGGGCGACCCTGGGGCCAGGACTTCCTAATCCAAGTGGGGCACCCCGACCATCCTCCCCCGACATCGGGCCAGTTCCCCCGGGGAGCAGTGAATCCACTGTCACCACAAAAAGGCGGCGGCGCAGGCGGGTCCCTAGTTCCGTTAACAAAGTGGAGCTCACCCTCTCCTTCCTCGCTTGCGGGGTAAACTGAGGAAGGGGGCTCCGAGCCCCGCGCTCCGGCCGAGGTTTGACAGCCAGCTAGACGCCCGGAGGGCGCGGCTTGGGCGCGCGCGCGCCGCGCAGACCCCGCCTCCCGAATTCCCGGGTCCGTCTTGGCGCCTGCGAGTCCGGACCCCGCCCCCGGAGGGCTCTGATTGGCCATCCGGCTCGCACCCCTCCGTTCTATTGGGCGATGCTCAGGGAGGAGCCGCCCATCTCCCGCCCCCCGCCACTTCCGATTGGCCTACACGTTTTCCCGGGTTCCCGGGTTCCCGGGTTCGGGAGGGGCCGTCAGGGCGCGGAGAGGGCCTTCGGCGTCAGTGTGCCAGTGTGCACCTTTCTTCTTCCTCCTCTTTCCGGTGGGGTGAAATGGTGCTTGTAGAGCAGCCCGCCAACCCACCCGCCTCGCGCATGCGTGATCTGCGTGTTTAGCCTAGCCCCGGGCGAGCTAGGTGTCAGGGGCGTGGCGAGAGGGCGCGTCTCGCGCTGGGGTAAGGGCGCGTTCGGGGAGAGTCGGTTGGGGGGGCGGAAAGGGTCTGAGAGGGGGTGCTCTCAGGTGGGTGGAGGGGGTGCACGGGGGGAAGAGGGGTGCAGGAGCCCGGGCAAAGATGAGGGGGTCGAGACAGTTTTAGATCTCAGGGTCCTGAGGGGGATGAGCCAGGGGTGTGTGCAGGAGAGCAGAGGGGAGGCAGGAGGAGAACAGGGACAGACCAGGATAATTACGTCAAGGAAAATGCAGAATAGGACTAGGAAGAGAAGCGGGTAGGAATCTCCGGGCTGAGTGAAAAAAAAAATTTTTTTTTTTTTTGTTTTCAAAATTTCTGATGGAAGTTGGGGGAAAAGAAGATGCTATACAACTCTGAGGAGAAAAGGGCATCGGGAATGGAAGCTGAGGGGACAGAGAGAAACTGAGGCCGGTTACAGAGACGCTGAGATGAGATAGCAGGGAGCTGGCTTCCCAAGCAACGGGCTGTAGGCTGCTTGGGTTCCCCAGGGATCCGAGGGAAGCCGCCTAACCCCACATGTGGCCTCATTCTCGTGGAGCCAGGCCTTGGGCTAACGCTTTAATAGGAAATTACTCAGAAATCATGGCTCGGTGGTGCCTACATGGGCTTCCCAACGGCCCTACCATATCATGGCGAGAACTGTGGAGACTGGGCTCCCTGCATTATGTACGGCCCCTCTCACCTCCAGCCCTGAGCCGCAGGGACCGTAGACACTTAAGGAGGAAGGTAAAGTCACCATCCTGAATCCCGTAAGTAGAAGCAAGCCTCAAGAGCACCCCCTGGGGCTGCCTCCTCCCCTCGCAGGAAATCTACTTTATGGTTGCTATCTGGCTCGTTCTGTCAGGAGCAAGGTTGGGGCAAGCAAGTGGTTTGGTTATCGGCTGCCTCCTCATGAAAGAAGGGAAAGAGAAGCTCAGACCCGGATAGAGCCGTCAGTCACTCAAGGCTTATTATGGCTTTGCTGTTTACGGGGCTTTCTCTTTGGAAGTGGCCTGAACATTGAATTGGGGTGTCCTTGTTTGTCCCGTTGTCCAGGGTACCACAGATGACTGGAGACAAGGTCTAGAGGCTTTGGATAGCATGGAGATGTTGCCACCTTCAGGTCAGCGAGGCCAGTCAAGGTGGCTGGGGACAGATGGATCGCCTCTCCAGGGAACTGACGGTCTGCTCTTGCGACCCTTCAGGTTTTGCCCGGCTGGTTCCTCCCTCCCACTTCCAAGCGCGTCCTCTGTCCACTCCGCCAAGACTGGCCCCGACCTGGGCTTCAGACACTCCCCTGGCCCGACCCACGGCCGGCCACGATGTCTTAGAGAGACGGCTAGGTGCCCAGAGGCCCACAGTGACCCTGTGGGAAGACGATGCCTGTGAGGAAGGGCAGGGACCAGGACGACAGAAAGGCAGGTAGGGACGCTTCGGTCACCTGTTTCTCAGGCTTGCTAATGATCCTTTATGCCCGCAGCATTCCGTTTTTTTTCAGTCCTCTGTACCACAGCTTGTGTGGTTTTCCACAGGCAGTTGTTGGTGCCTGCAGTGCATATACCATGTGCACTGGGGATGACAAAAATATCTGGATTTAATCTCCCAACTAATAAGGAATGTGAACGTTTATGTCTTCTTTTTGTTGTTCTTGTTGTTTTTTGTTTTTTGTTTTTGTTTTTTGTTTTTGATACAGTTTCTCTGTGTAGCCTTGTCTGTCCTGAACCCGCTTTGTAGACCAGACTGGCTTCGAACTCACAGCAATCCACCTGCCTCTGCCTCCCACATGCTGAGATTAAAGGTGTGCGCTACCACGCCCGGCTAATTTTGTTTGGTTTTGGTTTTGGGTTTTTGTTTTTTTTGTTTTTAATATCTTCTTTTTGTTGTTGTTTGTTCTATTTTGAGGCAAGGTCTCTCTGTGTAGTCCTGGCTGGCCTGGCCTCCCGTGTACACCAGGCTGGCCTCGAACTCACAAAGGTCCACCGCCTCTGCCTCCTGAGTGCTGAGATTCGTAAATATCTTCTTTTTTTTTTTTTTAAATTTATTTATCTTATGTATATGAGTGCTCTGCCTGCATGCACACCTGCAGGCCAGAAGAGGGCATCAAATCACATTATAGACGGCTGTGAGCCACCATGTGGTTGCTGGGAATTGAACTCAGGACCTCTGGAAGAACAGACAGTGGTTCTAACTGCTGAGCCATCTCTCGAGCCCCCGTATATATCTTCCTTTTTTTTTTTTTTTTTGAGACAGGGTCTCCCTATGTAGCCTTGGCTGTCCTAGACTCGCTTTGTAGACCAGGCTGGCCTCGAACTCACAGCGATCTGCCTGCCTCTGCCTCCCGAGTGCTGGGATTAAAGGCGTGCGCCACCACGCCCGGCTCGTATATATCTTCTTAAGGGAGGACACAGGTGGCCCCAGGAGCTGTTCTGGTGATGTGCAGCTTAGACTTACCGGGGTGGGTGGCATACTGTTTTTACCTTTCGGTGGTGCTAATGCCTAGATCCTCCGGCCTCCACCCTCCCGGCCACTCACCTGGGCCCGCCTGTCTTTGAAGGTCTCTGGAGCTGGGGATCTCGGGTGCCCTGAGCCACCAGGCTGAGCTGATCTCCAGGCAGCTCCAAGAGTTGAGGCGCCTGGAGGAGGAGGTCCGGGTCCTGCGGGAAACCTCCCTGCAGCAGAAGATGAGGTTGGAGGCTCAGGCCGTGGAGCTGGACGCCCTGGCAGTGGCAGAGAAGGCTGGCCAGGCTGAGGCCGAGGGCCTGCGCGCAGCCCTGGCCGGAGCCGAAATGGTTCGGAAGAACCTGGAGGAGGGGGCGCAGAAGGAGCTGAAGGAGATTCAGAGCCTGCACCAAGAGCAGGTGAACACAGGGCGAGGGGCCCAGGCTAGCGCTTTTCAGGGGACACCATCAGCACGCTGCAGCCGAGCCTTGGGATCTGGGAAGGAGAACTTGGACATTGGGGTTCTTTCTCCTCAGACTATACTTTTTTCCTGGGGAGGGGAGTCGGGTGAGCGTGTATCACTTTGAAACTGTCAG
This sequence comes from Acomys percivali, assembly GCA_907169655.1. Classification (NCBI taxonomy): domain Eukaryota; kingdom Metazoa; phylum Chordata; class Mammalia; order Rodentia; family Muridae; genus Acomys; species Acomys percivali. Next base: position 104,031 of record CAJRSG010000751.1, read on the forward strand.
AAGTAGTGTTTCTCCTTCTCACTGCCAAGTACTCTTGTGGGGGTGTGGTGGAGGGAGGGGAGGGAGCAGCGGGGTTCCTGGGGACGACTGGGGAAGGTAGACTTTGAGCTGCTCGGGACGCCCAGTGCTTCCCTTTGCCATCCCTGAGGTAGGAGCCGGCTGGACAGTCCGTTACCTGAGTCTCGGCAGCCTGGCGTGGGACGCGCTCACTGTGGCTGTAGCCAGACGCGGCTGGGAGGGTGCTGAGAGCGCAGGGCCACTAAGGTAGTCTAGGGACAGAGAGAGGGCCACCCCGGTGATGGAGGGGTCAGGAAGGGAGGCATTGTAGCACACACCCTTAATCCTAGCACTCTGGGAGGTGGAGGCAGGTGGATGGCTGTGAGCTGGAGTCCAGGACAGCTACGCAGAAAAACCCTGTCTGAAAAAAAA
>CAJRSG010000751.1:109459-131889 GCA_907169655.1 Acomys percivali
ATTTTTTTAGCCGGGCATGGTGGCGCACTCCTTTAATCCCAGCACCCGGGAGGCAGAGGCAGGCAGAGCTGTGAGTTCCAGGCCAGCCTGCTCTACAGAGTGAGTTCCAGGACATCTAGAGCTACATAGTGAGACCCTGTCCTGGGGGCCGGCGAGGAGATATTTTTGTGTTATGTCTATGAATGTTTTTGCCTGCATGTATGTCTGTGCACCATAGAAGTCAGAGGGCGTCTGCTCTCCTAGAACTGGAGTTACAAATAGTTGTGAGCCATCACGTGGGTGAAGGGACTTGAACTCTGGAAGAACAGCCAGTGTTCTTAGTTACTGAGCCAGGTCCCCGGCCCCACTTCGGAGACTCCTGCCCTGCTCCCTTCGTCCCCTTCCCACCCCTGTGCTCCCCCTCTCACCTCCTGCTCCTGTAGGTAGCAGAGCTCCAGGAACAAGTGGCTGCCCAAAGCCGGGAGCAGGCCATCTTGCAGCGCGCCCTACAAGACAAAGCTGCGGAGGTGGAGGTGGAGCGGATGAATGCCAAGGTCTGAGCCAGGAGACTAAAGGCGGGGCGAAGACGGCCCTGGCGGAGGGGTGGGGTGGGGGGAGGAGTGGGTGTCTCTGTGGGCCGGAAGCCAGAGAGGGGGGCTTGAAAGAAAACACACACAAACAACCTGCCTCCTTACCAGACCCTGCAGGTGGAGCTGAGTCGGGCTCAGGAGGCCGGGCGGAGGCAGGAGCAGCAGACCGCCTCTGCTGAGGAACAGCTCAAGGCGGTGGTCGCTGCTGTAAACAGGTAGCTTCCGCGGGAGGCAGAGGGAGCATCTTAGCACAGCAACATCACCTGCTGGGATCCTGCTTCCTGCAGATCCTTTGAAGCTAAATAAGGCGGAGCTAGAGCCATGTGCAAACCTCCCTTCCTTCCTTTACACACACGTCGGGTTTTTTTTTGTTTTTTGTTTTTTTTTTTTTGGTTTTTTCGAGACAGGGTTTCTCTGTGTAGCCTTGGCCATCGTGGACTCACTTTGTAGGCCAGGCTGGCCTCGAACTCACAGCGATCCGCCTGCCTCTGCCTCCCGAGTGCTGGGATTAAAGGCGTGCGCCACCACCGCCCGGCAACACACACGTCCTTTTTATCCGGGGAAAATGGATTATACAGCTGGACTGGTCTATAGCTCAGTAGCTGAGCGCTTGCCTAGCGTTCAAGAATCTCTAGTTTCAGTCCCCAGTGCAGGGAAAAAGTGAAACTTTTAAGCTTGTACAGAATCAGACTAGTTTAGAAGAATCACTGCCCAGATTGAAAGCACCACACGCACCTGCTGCCTCCCGGAGGCTGAGGTGAGCCTTGCAGAGGTTTTACTTTGTGCCAGATCACAGATGTGGCTCTAGTTAGTGACTTCCAGGCGCTGAGCACCACAAGCCCCAGTTGAGGCAGACAGATCCCCAGTGCCTGGGGCCTGAGTGGCAGGCTGCCGTTAAAGGCCTCTGGTGCCTGCTCTTGGCCCCTGTAGAGCTGTTGCTGAGCACTTCCCTGGGCTACCGATCCTGGTAGGACAGGGCAGTCCCTGACTGCGGGGCTGTTATTAAAGACACTGCACGCCGAGCGTGGCTGTGCAGGTGAATTCATAGCCAGCCTGTCTTGACCCTCCCGACCCAGACTAAGGAACCAAGCCAAGCGCCATAGGCCGGGGCAGGATTTTGTTTTCAGCTACATGGTTTTTTTTTGGTTTTGTTTTTTGTTTTTTTTTTTGAGACAGGGTTTCTCTGTGTAGCCTTGGCTGTCCTGGACTCCCTTTGTAGACCAGGCTGGCTTCGAACTCACAGCGATCCGCCTGCCTCTGCCTCCCGAGTGCTGGGATTAAAGGCGTGCGCCCCCACCGCCCGGCTTAGTTACATGTTTTTACCTGATAGTTACCAAAGCTCGCGCACTTAGCGTCTCTTTAGGGGCCTAAGGAGCTAAAGTGACCTGCTGTGACCTGCCACTTCCCCACTCATGTCACAGGACCTTCAGGGCAGATGTGTCCTCTGCGCGAGACCCTGCAGGTCTTTGAGACATGAGGGGAGGGTGGAGGTGACCGACCGTGACCTGTGCCTCTCTCAGCACTCAGGCCGACCTCCATAACATGATGACCAGGGTGGACCAGGCTGTAGGCCGGATTCCCAGCCTCAGCAACCGGCTCAGCTACGCTGTCCGGAAGGTCCACACCATCAAGGGTACGTAGAGCAACTGTGGGTTTCAGGCCTGTCCCCACCGGCCTGTCCCACCTCCTCCCATGTTTGTCCTCTGTTGCCTCGGTATCCCTCACTCTGTCCTGTGGCCCCGCCAGCCTTCTGTCCGTGTGTCGCCGTCTTCCCGTCCTTTGCTTTTCCCTCTCAGGTTTGATGGCTCGAAAACTGGCCCTTTCTCAGCTGCGCCTGGAGAGGTGACGTGCGGGGACATTGAGGGGGAGGGCTGTGTGGGGACGTCTTGGGGGTGGGGTGGGGGCCTGCTGGCTGCCGGGACCCAGGGGGACCTGGGTGGGACGGAGGCACCAGCCAGGCAGCTTCCGGGGGAATTTTCTCTGGCTCTGTATCATTTCTGGCCCAGCTCGTCCCCAGCCCCACCTGCACCCCAACCGGATGCAAACCTGAGCCTTGAGTTGGAACAGCTACGGGAAGAACGGAACCGCCTGGACGCGGAGCTGCAGCTGAGCGCCCACCTCATCCAGCAGGAGGTGGGCCGGGCGCGGGAGCAAGGTATGCCTGCACGGGCGGGCGGGCGGGAGGAGCGGGAGGAGGATTGGTCTGGGGCTCAGGGGCTAGGAGAGGCTTTGTGTGACCACAGCAACCTCACTTCAGGGGAGGCAGAGCGCAGGCAGCTGAATGAGGTGGCCCAGCAGCTGGAGCAGGAGCTGCAGCGTGCCCAGGAGTCCCTGGCCAGCGTGGGGCAGCAGCTGGAGGCGGCCCGACAGGGCCAGCAGGAGAGCACGGAGGAAGCTGCCAGCCTCCGGCAGGAGCTGACACAGCAGCAGGAGATCTATGGGCAAGGTGTGGGGGGGTGGGGAGAGGTGCGGTGCCACCCAGCAGGATGGGCAGCCCCCCCCCCCGACACTGCCTCGTACCCTCACTGTAGCTCTGCAAGAGAAGGTGGCGGAGGTGGAAACTCGGCTGCGGGAACAGCTCTCAGACACAAAGAGGAGGCTGAACGAGGCCCGGAGGGAGCAGGCCAAGGCCGGTGAGAGACGTGCAGGGAGGACTTGGCCCCTCCCAGCAGGAAAGAGTTACTGAGACAAAGGCTGCACCCCACCCCACCCCAAGCTTTTTTGAAGCTCTTTCGTTTTGTTTTGTTTTTGGAGACAAGAGTCTCTCTATGTAGCCTTGGCTGTCCTAGATGTGCTGTGTAGCCCAGGCTGGGCTCGAACTCACAAAGATCTGCCTGCCCCTGTCTCCCGAGTGCTGGGATTAAAGGCGTGCGGCACCACCGCCCGGCTGTTCTTTGAAGCTTTTTGTTGACACGCACATGTAGCGAAGTAATGGGAGGATGACATAGGTGCACTCTTAGTTAATGAGCACACCGCAGCCATCCCCGGATCCAGAGACGGCTGGTGACGGCTCCGGCTCCTGGCCTGTACTGCCCCTCACCAGACACTTTACCTGGGGCAAGTTAGAGCCGCAGGATAAATACCCGTGTCTCCTCTAGCGTCTGCACCCACGGCTACACACGTAGACACTTGAACCATGTAAGTTGCACACACGATGGTTGAGCTGCGCCACTAGAAAATTCTCTAATGATGCCAGTGCCCTAAGAACACGAGTCGTAGCGGCACACGGCGGCATTGCTGCCATCTCGGCACTTGAGAGTAAGAGGAGGGGATGGTTCAGGGCTAGCCTGGGCTACACAGCGAGCCCTGTTTCAAAACAGCAGCAGCAACACCAGTCACCTGAGTGAGTACTAGCAACAGGAGACAGGACAGGTTTCAGGGATGACGGGCAAGTGCCTGGGGCTCACGGGGCGCAGCATCCCACGGCATCCGCCCTCCGCCCTCCGCGGGAGAGACCCCCGAGAGCCCGAGCTGAGAACTCAGCCTCTTTGCTGGGCTCGGGGCTGACGCACTCCCATCTCCTTAGTGGTTTCCTTGCGTCAGATCCAGCACAAGGCCACTCGGGAGAAGGAGCGCAACCAGGAGCTCCGGCGGCTGCAGGACGAGGCCCGGAAGGAGGAGGGCCAGCGGCTCGCCCGGCGCCTGCAGGAGCTGGAGCGCGACAAGAACCTCATGCTGGTAGGGACGGTGGCGGCGGGCGCGGGGTCACGGCAGCTGGGGGCGCGGCGGGCGCGGCTGACCCTCTCCTTCCCAGGCCACCTTGAAGCAGGAGGGTCTCCTCTCCCGTTACAAGCAGCAGCGTATGCTGGCCGTCCTTCCCTTGAGAACGCAGAGGAAGCCCGCGGGGTGCAGCCCCCAGCCCGCCGAGTCCCCAGAGCTGGAGTCTCCAGCAGCCGAAACATCCGAGGAGTGTGTAAAAGGTAGCCGCGCACTGGCGGGGCCCCCCGCGCCCCATGCCCTGGGCAGCGCGGCCTGATGTCACCCTGATGTCCTTCCCTCAGCGTCTTGTGTGTCAGGCTCATCAGGGTCGCTGGCTGTCCTTTTCGAAAACCTGCACGGCCTGAGCGAGGCCATTTCCAGAGAGGACGCTCTTTGTCAGGAAGATGACGTGGCCTATCAGAGCCCTTCTCCCCCGGACCATTGCTGAGCCGGGCCTGAATCCCCGCCTGGACCTGGACTCCTCAGGAGGGCTGGAGTGGGAGGACACAGGGCAGGGGCCAGCCTATCCCTGTTGCCCAGCAAGCCTTGGGACCCCAGCTTCCACCAAGTCTGAATTCCACAATAAAGATGGCTGCGGTGGGGACCTTGCTTGGAGACGTCTCGGAGGCTGGGATTCGTTCTCGCTGAAGCCAGCTCCTGGGGCTGAGGCTGTGAGAAGCGTGTGTCACTTTCTCTTTCCAGACACCTTTCCTAACTGCTCTGAAAGTTCAGAGACGCTCCCAGGTTTTGTTTTGGTTTTTGAGACAGGGTCTCCACACAGCCCTGGATGCTGGCACTCACGCCTTAGACCAGGCTGGCCTCCACACCCGCCACCACCACCACCGCTGTGTGCCACCGCCTGCCCAGACCACATTTTTTTATCTTCACTTTTTGTTTTCGGGTTATTTTCTTTGGGTGATGGTGAGTGCCTGGAGCAAGATACTAAAACATTCAACACCGAAGACAGTCTCAAAGCAGATGCCGTGGGAGCCTGGGGCCGCGTGCTGGCCTGCCCGGGGGGAGGGGCACACAGGACAGGGGACGCTAGGCAGAGAGAGGGGCTTGGGGCGAGCTGGAGGCCAAGATCACCGGCTGCTCTTGCAGAGGACATGGCTGCTCACAACTGACCCTAACTCCAGTTCTGGTGCCTTCTGACCTGTGCTTGCTTCCTTGTAGTGTGCAGATAATCATGCAGGCAAAATACCCACTCACATAGAAAAACAAACCACTTTGGGTGGGAGGAGGGAGGAGGGCTAACAGTGCGTTAAATGGGAGCCTGCATGGGATGGTCCATGGGCAAGATGGGGCCCAGGTGGACTCTCTGGGAACAGGGCTTGCAAGCAGAGATGAAGTTTCCCGGCGCAGCCACAGGCAGTAAGTATCCCAGACAGAGCACGCAGGGAACAGCGTCTGGGCAGTGGAGTTGTACAGAGTTCAGATACTCAAACTTAAGGAATCTGTTGAACCTGGCAGTGGTGGCACACACCTTTAATCCCAGCACTCAGGAGGCAGAGGCAGGCAGATCTCTGTGAGTTTGAAGCCAGCCTGGTCTACAAAGAGAGTTCAGGACAGCCAAGGCTACACAGAGAAACCCTGTTTCAAAAAAACAAAATCTTAAGGAATCTCTTGGGGTGGGTGGGGGGTGGGGGGGTTTGCAGGCCCTGGTGCTCAGGGCGATCCTGAGGAAGGAAGAAACCAGTTTACATCATGGGAGCCTTTTCCTGATCCTTCAGGGTTGATGCAATGATCTCTGCATGAGGTCAGGAACCAGGATATCCTGGCTTCTTGTCACCCAGGTGGCTCCCCGTGGAATTCCTTAGATGTCACTGCCTGGGAGGTCCCTGTGGCTGAAGAGACCAGCCTTCGAGGTCCAGAGGGAAATGGGGGGAAGGGGGCCTGAGGCTGGGATGCTAGCGCAGGGGGTGCTGGCTGACCCAGGCGTCCTGCCTCCACCTGTAATTACCGAGCTTCCCCACGCGGGGTTCGCCCCTATTTTGTGGCTTCCAGTAACAATCGCGGATGAAAGGGCCTTCCCTGTGATTATAAAGATGACAGGTGGGTCCTGGTTGCCACAGGGTGTGGATGGGGGAAGTGTGAAACAAGGGTGGGGCCTCCTGGGGTCTAGGTCGCTGATACGGGGACCTGCCTGATGGGACCAGGGCTGGGGGACCTTAGGAAGAAAAGAGAGATGTAACTGGAAGATTTTATATACATATATATATATATATAAATAAACGGGTTTGACCAGTTAGGCTCTGATGGGGAACTCCTCACGTCACTGGGCGGCGGGCCCCTCCCCACCGGGCCCCTCCCCACCGACTGGCCACCACCTCTCCCTCCTCTGCTATAAAGCCTCTTGGGTTCCAAGCACCTAGACTCAGAGCATCCCGCCTCGGGGGGCCAGTGGACAGCCATGATGCTCAACTGGAAGCTGCTGGGGTTCCTGGTCCTCTGCCTATGCGCTGGAGGTGAGCGGAATGAGCACGGCGGGGGTGACTCACCCTTAGGGTGCAGTGTGGAAGGGATACTGGGGTGTCCTTAGTGGGGAGCCCAGGGAACGCAAGTGGGGGTGGGGGTGGGGGGAGGGCTCCTCGATTCTGAATCTGCTGCTGGGTCAAGTGGACGGATGTGGTGGGAGCTTGGGTGTGTGGAGCCACTGGGACTGGGGTCACCGAGATGGGGCCTGAGTGACAAATGGGGCCAAGGCCACTCCAGGGGCACGCCAGCCTGGGGGCAGTCCCAGTGAGGTACCCCAACAAAGGCTGGGTCAGGTCGACAGGAGGTTTCATTGTGCGGGGGGGGGGCGGGGGACATGGCCCCCTTTGTGGGAATGTACATAGAGCACTCTGGGGTCACTTTGAGGTCTGTCTTGGGGGGAGCTCAGGCTGGGCTGGCCGGAGTGAGGCTCAGCCTTTGGGTCTGAAGCTGGGTGGGGAGTGGTCCTTCTGTGACGGTGTCTCAACCTTTCTCCTTCCTCTTCCACTACAGGCATCTCAGGCAGTGGGGACCCCTCTCCCAGGCCCACAGACACCCAAGAAGAAGAGGACTCCACAGCACTGCCTCTGGGCCCGCCAATCCCTGGTGACCCTTGGCCAGGGGTACCGCCTCTGTTTGACGACCCTCCACCTCCAGGCTCCAACCGCCCCTGGAGAGATCTGCCTAATGCTGGTGCCTGGCCCCCAGAGCCCCCTAGCACGAATCCCCCTCACCCCCCTCTGCCTGATGACCCCTGGCCGGCAGGGACCCAACCGCCAGAAAACCCCTGGCCACCTGCCCCTGAGATGTACCATGAACCTCAAGAGGAACCAGACCTTGACCCACCCCAGGAGGAATACAGATAGAGGGGGGCCCCAGAGGACTTGAGCCTCCACAGAGCACACCCAAGCCCACCGATTTGTCCTGCTGCCCCCTTAATCTCAGTTTTTCCTACTTTACTAGTTCCCTTTCTCAATCTCTGATTGGATTGTACTCAGGTGTTCTGCACCCCCTCTCCACCTCGAGGTCCATGTTCAAGCCCCCCCACGTTGTCGCTCTGCTTTGCTTGGTCAGCAGAAAGCAAGCTCGCTCCTACCTCACTCACCCCACCAGCTGCATCCTCTTCCCAAGGACCTGAGCGCTGTGCTCCGTGCTGCCGCCTGGTGGCCTCAGCTGGGAACTGACCGTTTGACCAGGACGGTGCTTCCAGTGGAAAAAAATAAAAGCTACGTTTTTTCTTACTTCTGAATCTAGGTCGCTTCTTTACCATGGCTTAGGTTTTTAAATATTCGGGTTCGCTCCTCTCAGCCCTTAACTTGTGGAGATCTAGGAGTGATGCGTCTTCCTGTCTTGTTCACGTGCAGGGAGGAGGGCTGGGTGTGTAACTTCACATCGTCAGGGTACAAAGACCCATGTTCCCGCTTTTCCAGAATCCCTACGAAGAAAGAAAGCTGGCTGCTCTCGAATGGCTCTGGCTTGTCCGCCACAGGTGGCACATGTAAATCGCTAGGGTGTATGGGCAGTTTGTTTTGTTTTCGAGACAGGGTTTTCTCTGAGGAGAGTTGGCTGTCCTGGAGCTTGCTTTGTAGAGCAGGCTGGCCTCGAACTCACAGACATCCCCTGCTTCTTCCTCCCAAGTGCTGGGGCTAAACGAAAACCACTAATGCCCCACTCTCCCCAGCCTCTTGTATACCAAGTGCTCTGCCTGCATGTACTCCTGCGGGCCAGATCACATCACAGATGGCTGTGAGCCACCATGTGGTAATTGAACTCAGGACCTCTGGAAGAGCAGCCAGTTCTCCACAGCCGCGCAACAAGTCTGAAGACAGTCCGAGATCCGCGAGACCTTCAGATACACACAGGAGTGAAAAAACACAAGAGGGAAACGCAGCGAGAATAGGCTGGTGCCAAAGCGCCATCAGGGAGGCTGCTCCCGGAGCTGATGGGAGCAGATGCCGAGACCGGACAGCCAAACATGAGGTGCAGAGAGCCCAAATCCGAGACCTCCACTGCGTCCCTCCCACTCGAGCTCGAGACACGCCGCAGAAGAGGGGAAGGCAGAGTTGCAGGAGCCAGAGGCGGGGAGGACGGCAGGAGAACACGGCCCACAGAATCCACCAAGCAGGGTTCACGGGGACTGGAAGCGGCAATCACGGAGCCTGCGTGGGTCGGCCTTAGGTTCTCTGCGTGGTGGCGCACGCCTTTAACCCCAGCACTCGGGAGGCAGAGGCAGGCGGATCGCTGTGAGTTCGAGGCCAGCCTGGTCTACAGAGTGAGTCCAGGAGCCAGGGCTACACAGAGAAACCCTGTCTTGAAAAACCTTTACTTAGTTTTATTTTGTGACCCTGTATGAGGGTATTGGATCCCTTGGAACTGGAGTTACAGACAGTTGTAAACTGCCACATGAGTCTTGGGAATTGAACCCCGGTCCTCTGGAAGAGCAGCCAGTGCTCTTAACCGTTGAGCCAGCTCTCCAGGCCCTATGTATTCTTTATCTGTATAATATATATTATAGATAAAGAAATACAATGAAGGGGGCTGGAGAGACGGCTCAGCAGTTAAGAGCACTTGGCTGCTCTTCCAGAGGCTCTGAGTTCAATTCCCAGCAACCACATGGTGGCTCACAACCATCTATAGTGAGATCTAGTGCCCTCTTCTGGTGTGCAGGTGTGCATGCAGGATACTGTATACATAATAAATAAATCATTAAAAAAAAAATACAATGAAAAACTTATTTCACTAGGGTAAAATCCCAGTGACTGGAAAGGAGGGAAGCTGAAGAAAACAGGAAGATGGTGGGGCTGGAGAGATGGCTCAGAGGTTAAGAGCACTGCCTGCTCATCCAGAGGTCCCGAGTTCAATTCCCAGCAACCACATGGTGGCTCACAACCATATATAACGTGATCTAATGCCCTCTTCTGTCCTGCAGGTAGAGAACTGTATATGTGTTAATAAATAAATCTTAAAAAAGAACAAAAACAAAAAACAGGAAGATGGTGACTTCATACTGGCTAAAAGGCTTGCACACAGGGCTGGAGGAACGGCCGACATCAAGAGCACTGGCTGCGCTTGCAGAGGATCAGGGTCCTTTCCCAGCATTCCACTAATTCTAGGTCCAGGGGATATGACGCCCTCTTCTGTCGTCCATGGGCACTGCATGCATATGGTACACACACATGTATGCTGTCAAAACAATCATACAGATAAAAAAAAAGTTAAAGGCTTGCACACCCATTTCTTTTTCTTTTCTTTTTTTTTTTTTTTGGTTTTTCGAGACAGGGTTTCTCTGTGTAGCCTTAGCTGTCCTGGACCCGCTTTGTAGATCAGGCTGGCCTCGAACTCACAGCGATCCACCTGCCTCTGCCTCCCGAGTGCTGGGATTATAGGCGTGCGCCACCACCGCCCGGCCACACCCATTTCTTTACAGATGGAAACGAAAGTCTCGAGATATTTGTTTATTATCTTCTATCTGTAAAAGGGGCGTGTAACTTGTTGTTTTGTTGTTTGAGACAGAGTCTTAGCTCTCCTGGAACTTGCTATATCGACCAAGCTGGTCTCCAACTTACAGAGATATGCCTGCCTCTGCTTCCCAGGTGCTGGATCAAGGCATGCATCACTATGGCTGGCTCTTCCCCCCTCTCCCCCTTTCTGAGATAGAGTCTCAGTATGTGGCTCAGTCTAGCTTCCACTTAGAGATCTGTCTGTGTCATGGGTAATTTTGCGTCACCTTGACACAGGCTAGAATTGTCTGAAGGGAGGGAACACCAATTGAGAAAATGCCTCCCTGAGATCCGGCTGTAAGGTATTTTATCAATTAGTGGTTGATGTGGGAGGGCTAGGAGGGCGGCGCTATCCCTGGGCTGGTGATCCCAGGTTCTATAAGACAGCGGGGGCTGGAAGGTTGGCTCAGAGGGTAAGAGCACTGACTGCTCCTCCAAAGGACCTGAGTTCAATTCCCAGCAACCACATGGTGGCTCACAACCATCTATAATGAGATCTGGTGCCGCCCTCTTCTGGCCTGCAGGTGTACATGCAGACAGAGCACTGTATACATAATAATAAAAAGTCTCTAAAATAAAAAAATAAAAATAAAAAGAAAAGAAAAAGAAAGCGTGCCGAGCAAGCCAGTAAGCAGCACCCCTCCATGGCCTCTGCATCAGCTGCTGCCCCCCCAGGATCCAGCTCTGTTTGAGTTCCTCCTGACTTCCCTCAAGGAAGTTGGATGGGTAAGTCAAATTAACCCTTCCCTCCTCAGGTTGCTTTTGTTCGTGGTGCTTCCTCTCAACAGCAGAAACTCTAAGGCCGCCTGCTCCAGGACTCCTGAGTATTGGGATTACAGGTAACCGAAATTTATTAAGAGATCACCCACGTTCAAAGAGAGCACCCATGTTCAAAGGGCAGGAGGAGTCCCTGTATCCCTGTGATCTCGTGTCAGCCCCACGGCTGACCAGGCTTGTGGTTGAAGAGAATCTAAAAAAAGTCGACGTTCAGCCAGGCGTGGTGGTGCGCGCCTTTAACCCCAGCACTCGGGAGGCAGAGGCAGGCGGATTGCTGTGAGTTCGAGGCTAGCCTGGTCTACAAAAGCGAGTCCAGGACAGCCAGGGCTACACAGAGAGACCCTGTCTCGAAAAACCAAACAAAACAAGAAGAATGTGCTCTCGTTTTAATCTCAGGTGTGGGGCGTGGGGGTGCTTCGTATCAGCTGATTTGCCTCCTGCCCTGGCGGGGCGTGGTTTTTCCCAGCTGCAGATAGTTTCTGCGATTGTGTGATGTTTGGAATTCTGGGGACATCTCAGCGGGGACTTATAAGTGCTAGGGCCCCGAGAGGCGGCATGGGTTGTTGGTTGTGGTTGGTCAGGGCTTGCTAAGTAGTCATGCACAGAAAGGAACAACAGGGAGAAGAAATTAGATATCCTGACGGCTTGCCGCCCGTGATCGGCAGGACGTGGTCTAGCGATAACGTCGCCCCGGTTCCCACCCCTGACTTGATTCAGCGATCTCTTTTCTTTCCTCTCTATTCTTTTTTTTCCCTCTTATCCAGGGTTGAAAGGGTGGAAGAAAAAAAGAAAAGAAAAGAAAACAAAAAACTCACACAAAGTAGCAAAGTCAGCTACATTCTCCTCTGATTATTCATTCTCTCTTGATTCTTTTCTTTTTCTTTTCTCAAGACAAGTTCTTTTTACACAGCTCTGGCTGGCCCGGAACTTGCTATATAGACCAGGCTGGCCTCAGACGCTCAGAGACCCACCTGCCTCTGCCTCCTGAGGGCTGGGATAATGGCGTGCGTCTGTATACCCTGACCTCCCTTTCTCATGTCACCCACAGACTTTTTGTGTAGCTAAGCTGGGCCTTGGGGATTTCTGGGTGGTAGGGTTACAGAGGGTCACCACCATGCCCAGTTTTTTTTTTTTGTTTGTTTTTTTTTTTTTGGTTTTTCCAGACAGGGTCTCTCTGTGTAGCCTTGGCTGTCCTAGACTCACTCTGTAGACCAGGCTGGCCTCGAACTCACAGCGATCCGCCTGCCTCTGCCTCCCGAGTGCTGGGATTAAAGGTGTGCGCCGCCACCGCCCGGCTTTTTTTTTTTTTTTTTAAGATTCATTTAATTATTATGTTGTATGCAGTGCTCTGTCTGCATGTACACCAGCAGGGCAGAAGAGGGCACCAGATCGCATTATAGAGACGGTTGTGAGCCACCATGTGGTTGCTGGGAATTGAACTCAGGACCTCTGAGAGAACAGACAAGGCTCTTAACCTCTGAGCCATCTCTACAGCCCAGCCATGCCCAGTTTATATGCTAGAGTCTAGCCCAGGGTTCTGTGTATGTCAGGCCTACCATCTGAGTTCTGTTCTTAGCCTCCCATAAAACAACAACAACAATGCCCCCTCAACAAAACAACCAACCAACAAAACAAAACAAAAAAACAACAGCCACAAAAATTGGGCTCATGTGGCCCAGGCTGGTAGCCTGGAACCCCTGTGCTTTCTTGTTTATTTGTTTGGATTTGAGACAGGGTTTCTCTGTGTAGACTTGGCTGTCTTGGACTTGCTTTGTAGACCAGGCTGGCTTCGAACCTCGAACTCACAGAGATCCACCTGCCTCTGCCTCTGCCTCTGCCTCTGCCTCTGCCTCTGCCTCTGCCTCTGCCTCTGCCTCTGCCTCTGCCTCTGCCTCCCGAGTGCTGGGATTAAAGGCGTGCGCCACCACACCCAGCCAGTTTTTGTTTTTTACAAGAACTGAGGTTACAATGTCCCAACCATCCCTGGTGCTCATTCTTTCTGGGGGAGACTTTTCACTGAGGAGTCCATCTCAGACTACTGAGGGAGTGGGGCCTGAAGAAACGGAATAGCTCCTCAGTCCCTGGCGTGGCCAGGGAAGGAGCAAGGGCTCTGGGCCCCATGATCCGTATTTGATTCTGTGTCGTCCTGTTTGCTGTGTTCTCTCTGTGCTAAACACGGGTTCCTGAGACAGGGACTGGGGCTCGCCTGGCTCTGTGTTCTTTTTCTCCTCCGTAACACTTAGCCAAGAGTCGTTCAGCGGCAGAGCGAGTTCTTAGCCGTATTCCCAAGTTTAGGATACTGCGCTGGAGCCCAGTGTAGGTGGGGCATGCCCGTTCTAGCCGCTTGGGAGCCTCAGGGTGCAGGACTGGGGCTTTGAGACCAGCCTGGGCCATGTAGAGAGAGCCTGGCTCAAGGGAAAGGCAGGCAGGAGGGAGGGAACAGGTCGGGGCAGAAAACAAGACTACACTGATTGACGCCAGCGCTGAAGTCAAAGGCAGCGCGGGGCTGCCCGGCTCCAGCGTGTTCTCAGTTGGTCCCGGCAGGGGGATGAGTGGGATGGAGAAGACAGATGAGGTCATTGGGGTTTCAGTTCCTATTAATAGGGCTATGTTTGCGTGGACACGCGGCATGTTTTACTAGCTGGGAGGGCACTGAGTGGGACTGGGTGGTGAGGAGTCCCATACAAACGGAGATCCATTCTGCCAGTCCAGGCCACTTCCTCTCCAAGTTATCTCTCACCAGGGAGTTCATGCAGTGGGGACACTCACTCTTGGGTCAACAAAATGTCATGGAACCAAATGATGAAACAGGACCGACCGGCAGATTTGCATAAGGGCAGCAAAGCAGACGGGAGCGACAGCCAATAAATGCTAGGACGAGGGAGAGACCAGAGAGCCGAGCGTTCCTTTCCCAGGACAATCTAATTATAGAAGCCGCGCACCTGAGGAAACACTGGGGCGGCCTCGGGGCTGGTGGGTGTCCTCCTGGCACGGCGAGGAGAGAGATGGTTGTCCTTGCTCTGCTTTGAAGATCTCTGGCAGGAAAACCTCTAATTACTCACTTGTTCCTACTTCCACACATTCAGCACGTTTATCCACCTGCTGCCACGTGGGGTGTGGTGACAGACCCAGGAAGCAGTTAGTCCTCCCTGCCCTCGAGGGGCTCCGTGTCTAGGGAAAAAAATAAACATGTCAGTCACGGTCTCCTAGTCAGAGTATCTCCCCGTGTCATCTTCAAATTCTCCTACCAAGGCTTTGCCTTGAGCTCAGCCTCTCTCGCTGTGTTGTTTTGCGCCCCTGTCTCTTCTTTCTCTTTCAATTCTTGGGATGGTTCTCAGAAACCCTGAGCCGCACTGGCAGACTCACTGGGTATGATGCCTCTGATGGTTGCTGTTTGAGACAGGGTCTCATTTGGCCCAGGCTGTCTTCCCATTCTCCGTGTGGCTATGGATGACCTCGAACGTCTGATCCTCCTGCCTCCGCCTCCTGAGTGCCGGGGTCGCAGCTGTGTGAGCACTGCCGTCTGGGCTTTGAACCCAGAGCTTCATGCATGCTTGGCAAACAAGTACTCTACACACGGGAGGCACAGCCCCAGACTTCCTGTTTGTGATTGTTGTTAAGGGATGGTTCTGTTCTGTTGCTCAGGGGTGGTCTTTTTGTTGTTGTTGTTTGGGTTTGGTTTTTCAAGACAGGGTTTCTCTGTGTATCCCTGGCTGCGCTGGATTCACTTTGTAGACGAGGCTGGCCTTGAACTCACAGAGACATCCGCCTGCCTCTGCCTGGGATTAAAGGCATGCGCCACCACCGCCCAGCCATAGCCCATGTTTGACTTGAACTTGCTATATAATGATGACAATCTCAAACCTGCCTCCAGCTCACAAGTCCTCAGACCAGATTTCTTTGAGAACTCAGTGCTGTTCAGAGCCCATTTCTCCTGTGTGGGTGGTCCCTCAATACGCCACCAGAGGACAGCAGAGAGTTTCATACCCTGTGTTTTCTTTAAGGAGCTCTCCTTTGTTCAGAGCCATTGTCAGCACCCGGAGGTCCTCTTGGTCACCAAGGTGACCTCCTTTTTAAAAATTTTATTTATACATATACAGTGTTCTGTCTGCGTGTACACTTGCTCGCCAGAAGAGGGCATCAGATTCCAGTGTACATGGTTGTGAGCCACCGTGTAGGTGCTGGGAATTGAACTCAGGACCTCTGGAAGAGCAGACGGTGTTCTTAACCACTGAGCCATCTCTCCAGCCCCCCAAGGTGACTTCTTTAAGGTGAGCCTGGGAACCGAAGTGCGGTGAGAGAAACTGGAGACTTCAGGGAAATTTGATACAGACTGGTTGGCTTTGCCTTTATGCCCTCTTCCATTTCTGTGTGTGTGTGTGTGCATGGGTGTGCATGCGCATGTGTGTATGTGTGTGTGTGTGTGTGCATGTGTGTTCATATGTGTGTGTGCATGGGTGTACATGCGTGTGGCCACGTGTGTGTGTGTGTGTGTGTGTGTGTGTATGTGTGTGTGTGAAGGCTGGAACTTGATGTCATGAATCATTTTCTGTGGACCCTTTCACCTTATTCACTGAGGCAGGGTCTCCCAGTCACACTCAAAGCTCAGCAGGGCGGCTAGTCTTGCCAGCGCTATTGATCTGGGGTCTGGGATTGCAGGAGAGCCACCACGCCCACCCAACAGGACCTGAGCTCAGGTCCCCATGCTTGCACAGTGAGTGACTTAACTCCCCAGTGTCTCCCCAGACACAGCCATCCCTTTCTCTCTCACCCATTCCTTTAATTCCTTCAGACGCCAACTAAAGCTGGTGACAATTGTTAGGGCCTTGAGAGTGGCCCTGCTCCCCTAATGGGTGATGTGACTGCTTAACAGATGAATACAGGTAGGCTGGGCGTGGTGGTGCACACCTTTAATCCCAGCACTCGGGAGGCAGAGGCAGGTGGATCCCTGTGAGTTCGAGGCCAGCCTGGTGTACAAAGCGAATCCAGGACGGCCAAGGCTACACAGAGAGACCCTGTCTCAAAAAACAAAACAAAACAAGGGCTCAAGAGATGGTTCAGAGGTTAAGAGCACTGGCTGTTCTTCTAGAGGTCCTGAGTTCAATTCCCAGCAACCACATGGTGGCTCACAACCATCTGTAATGAGATCTGGTGCCCTCTTCTGACATGCAGGTGTACATGCAGGCAGAACGCTGTACACATAATTGGTAAATAAATCTTTAAAAAAACAGGAACAAAACAAAAACCCAAAAATGTTATGAAGCCCAGTAACAAACACACACATAGTTGGGCGTGGTGACGCACACCTTTAATCCCAGCATCGGGAAGCAGAGGCAGCTGGATCACTGTAAGTTCGAGGCCAGCCTGGTCTACAAAGTGAGTCTAGGACAGCCAAGGCTACACAGAGAAACCCTGTCTTGAAAAACAAAACAGCAAACAAAAAAAAAACCAAAACCCAAACAACAACAACAACAACAAAACCAACCCCCCACACACATACGTACACACTTGTACACATATACACAAACACACACACGTTCATGCACACATACACGCACATACACACACATACACATATACTACTGACAAACACACACACAGCACAAACACACAGTCATACATACACAAACATACACAAACACACACACTGAAACATACACACACACAGAGTCAGGGACAGAACCAGACATTGAGACAGGAGACAGAGAACCAATGAGAGTCAGTCCATCTCGCAGTGCAGGCTGGGAGTGTGGTGACGTGCTTTCAGTGTCATTCATGTGGGTGCCACAGACCGTGTCGGGGCCAGGAGGTATTTCTCGGGAGTTGGTTCTCTTTTACCTTGTTGAGTCAGGGTCTTCCTTGTTTCTGCCACGATGGCACACCCCAGGCTGTCTGGCCCACGAGCTTCTGGGCGATTCTCGCGTCTCTGCCTCTTGTCTCTCTCTAGGATTGCTGGGATTGAACTCTGGTTGAGCCATCTTCCCAGTCTTAACGTACTTTTAAGTGAAAGAGTCATGGGTGACTGTTCCGAGGAGATGACAGGTGACAAAACAGAATAGAGCGAGGGAGCAAGGCATCATGGGAACATCTTGGAGAATCAGCAGCTCTGTGTCATGGTCAGAGTTGCGTTGTTCAGCGTTATTGAGAGTGCAGGTCGCTGTTTTGGGGTGAGGTCCATGGTTGGGTGGTGGGTGTTGTGCTGCTGTTCTGAATTACATTGGCCACCACAGAGGAGAGAAGTCTGCATCTCCGTGAGCCACAGAGAACCCCGGGGACCTGGCTGTGAGGATGTTAGAATGCTGCAGTGTCCAGGGCCTGCATTTGTTCTCTGACGGGAGGTGGGTGTGTAGCCCTGAGGGCTGTCCCTCCAACAACAGCACCCCCTTACCTTTCACCTGGTATGCCAGACTCCAGGGAGAACAGTCCAGAAGAGCAGAGAGAAGATGGCCCACAGGGAGGCCACACCTGGCCTAGAAGCCGCTCTCGGTACCGGTACCGGTCCTTCCAGCCTCCCTGGAGGCCATGAAACCACGTGCAGGCTGCACTCCCTCTCTCCCTCCCTCCAATCCTTCTCTGGAAGGTATGTCCTGGCTGGGGAGGGAACTGGATGTCCGGTTCTGGGTGACCGATAAAAAGCATTAATGGGCGCAGTGGAAGAATTGAGTGTTTAGCAGGCGTGCTAATTGGCAGGTGCTGAGTGCAGGTTTCCATGTGCTTGTTCCACGAAGCAGACAAGAGAAAAATATTTTGTTACTCTGAGAGCTATTCACACCCTCCCTCTGTGTCTCCTCACAGGACGAGAGGGGTGGCGGCTAAATAAGGTGTCACTTAAATAGGGCCAAGCGTTGATGGAGCTCAGGGAACCTGGCTGCTCCTCAGGTGACTCTGTGCTGCTGTGGGGAGAGGGGTGTGAGGGGACGAGAGTCCAGGTGCAGGTGGCCTGGTCATGGGGCCCCCGTTACTACTAATTCTTTCTCTTGAGTGCATGCCTGAGTATGCACGGGCTCTTACGCAGTCCCCACGTGGAGGGGCCAGTGGGCTGCTAAGAGCGGAAAGGCTAGGTAGGCATGGGCGATGTCAGAAATGGAGACTGGCCAGGTTGGGCTCGCTCACATGGCAGTCCTGGCCAGATGGTTGGCAGCTCCGGAGCACAGAGGTGGGGAGATCTGATAACAACTCACACCACACCTTCTGAGGGAGGACCTGGAGAGTGGCTCTCAGCCAGGGACAATATGTTGTACAGGAAGGGGGCACCCACCAGAGCCCCTAGGGGCTTTACAGGACTGCTCACTGCCCTAGCCCCTCCCTCCTCACAGCCGTGCCGTGTGAGCATAGCTGTCGACATGTCGCATCCCCTGGAGGGGGGGAGGGGGCTCAATCCACTAGGGAGAAGAGAGGCTGAGGAGAGTCAGTCACCTGGGAGGAGTGAGGGCCGCACAGATGAGCTAAGAGCCAGTAAGCTTGGGTATCTGCTCTTTGCTCACCAGTGCAGTGGCTTTACACCCGGCAGAAAGAGGAGAAGGGTGAGAGAGCCGGGAAGGAAGGTGTGAGATCCTGAGGGAGGCACCATGCAGTCCTGAGGAAGCAGCAGGAAGTGGTGTGGTACAGCCCACAGCACATCACCAACCACTGGGCTCCAGAGACAGTTCAGTCAGCAAAGTGCTTGCTGTGAGAACCCCGTCGGCATCTGTGGCATCTACGTAAAAATCTAAGAGCCGGGGAGCCGTAGCCAGGTGGACCTAGGCGGTCTGGCCAATGAGTGAGCTTCAGGCAAGTGAGAGATCTTGACTTCAAAAGAACAAATTTAGGGCTGGAGAGATGGCTCAGAGGTCAAGAGCACTGTCTGCTCTTCCAAAGGTCCTGAGTTCAATTCCCAGCAACCACATGGTGGCTGACAACCATCTGTAATGAGATCTGGTGCCCTCTTCTGACCTGCAGGTGTACATGCAGGCAGAGCAGCGTATACATAATAATAATAATAATTAAAAATCTTAAAAAAAAAAAAAAGAACAAATTTAAAAGGTAGATGGTGATTGAGGAAGACAGGGAAGGCTTCTGTGTGCATGCGCATGAGCACACCCATGTGTATGATGCACACACACACACACACACACCCTACCATCTGCCTCCCATGCAGAGACACACACATGTTACTCACTGTCTCAGAGTCTGAGGGCCTAGGGAAATGTCCCCTGTGTTTGGAAGCGAGACAGCATGTTGCAAGGGCCGTGTGAGGAGAGAGTGAAGAAGGCTGGTAGTCGGCCACTGCAGGTGGCGGGAAGGTGCTCTCAGGAGGGCAGCTAAGCAGAGATGAAAACCCTGAGAGCCATTTTCAGCCTACAGGGGCTCCTAGTCTACGGACTCTACACAGAGACAAACCCTGTCCCTCTGTGCTCTTGGTCATGCAAGCCGCCAGGTGAGGGGTGTGGGCCACTCAGGGCCACCCACCCCCACTGCAGGAGAAACAGCTCAGAGGGTATGCGCAGTGGGTGTGGGCCAGGAGTGTCACCTTCTGCTCGAGGAAGAAGAAGGCATGTGACATGGGGCGAGTCCACCTGAGCTGATGGGTGATGGAGGAAGGGGCAGAGGAGGGAAGGCTCTGACTGTCCTTACACAGATAAGGCCCCCTCAGCCTCTCCTCTCAGTCCATTCCACTTCTCTCTCCCCAGCCTAAGCCCCACGCCTACTAAGACCCCTCTATGGAATTCTTATTCTGGAATTTCTGTTTTAGATGGCAGTGGACGGCCAGTGTAAGGGCTATCTCACCTCGGCCTCCTCTAGGCAGGCCGTCCTCCTATCCACACCTCCCCAACCCTTTGCAGTCTGGGGCTGCCAGGATGAATAGAGGCCCCCCCAACCCCTCCCACCCCCACCAGA
The DNA here is from genome assembly GCA_907169655.1 of Acomys percivali. Classification (NCBI taxonomy): domain Eukaryota; kingdom Metazoa; phylum Chordata; class Mammalia; order Rodentia; family Muridae; genus Acomys; species Acomys percivali. The sequence continues at coordinate 129,357 of CAJRSG010000751.1, forward strand.
CAGTGTTTCTCTATGTAACAGTTTCTTTGTGTGTGTGTGTTTTTTTAAATGTATACAGTGCTCCATCTTTATGTACACCTGCAGGCCAGAAGAGGGCACCAGATCCCATTATAGATGACTGTGAGCCACCATGTGGTTGCTGGGAATTGAACTCAGGACCTTTGAAAGATCAGCCTGGTGCTCTTAACCTCTGAGCCATCTCTCCAACCCATAGGGCTCCCGTTCTTTTTTGTTTGTTTGTTTGTTTGTTTTTTGAGACAGGGTTTCTCTGTGTAGCCTTGGCTGTCCTGGACTCACTTTGTAGACCAGGCTGGCCCCGAACTCACAGTGATCTGCCTGCCTCTGCCTCCCGAGTGCTGGGATTAAAGGTGTGCCCCACCATGCCTGGCTGGGCTCCAGTTCTTATGACCTGCACTTTCTACCTGTCAAAAGGCTCACGCACTGAACTTGGGTTTCCTCTGGGGCAGTGGCCGCTCCATGCCACCCACAGTTTCTCACCCAATCAGTTTTTGGCACCAGGCATGCATGCTGTACTCACCTGCCGACAGAGAGCCCAGATCCCCCTCTGCCGCAGTGAGCAGCCTCTCAGCCAGTGACCCCATCCTGAGCCACACCTGCCTCTAGGGTTTCGCTGCCTGAGGTGACAGGAAAGTTAATGGTGACCCTGAGTGACCTGGCAGAGTACAGCAGCCCTTTTCTCTGCAGGGGGAACAGTCCAAGATGCAACAGCCTACTGGTGCCTGAGGTAGCACCAAACCCTGTCTGTGTTGTGACACATCCTGTTTGCATGGGCTGTGATAAAGAGAGAAGACAATTGTAATACACTATATTGAAAGCTATTTACAAATAACAAGTTGATTATTTTGGCAATTTCCCATTAGTTATTAGTATTTTAAGAATCATTTGCTTAATGTGTACTGCCTGTATATGTGTGTAAGTACACCTGTGGGTGCACCAAAGAGGCCAGAAGTGGGCCCCGGACCGTCCCCTGGAACGGGAGTTACAGTTGCGAGCCTCCATATGAGTGCTGGGATTTGAACCTGGGTCCTCTGGAAGAGCAGCCAGTGCTCTTAACCGCTGAGCCATCTCTCCGGCCCCTGCCATACATTATTCTCAGACAATGGATAATGGGCACAATATGGAGGGAAACTGGATAAGGGGGAACAGACAGGCTTTCAGTAAGAACACAGAGAACTGGTTGGAGCTTCTAGGTCCCAGATATGGGCAGGGCAGTGAAGGATGGAAAGAGGGTGGACAGGGAAGACAGGAGGACAGCGGCCAGGTGAGGAACGTGACTGTGTGGGTGGCTGGAAGCTGGCGGGAGGCCGAGAGAGACTGTGCCTCCTCCAGCCTGCCTGTGTTGGCCAAGGTCTGACGGCAACTGGGAGGAATGTGAAGAGGAAAACAAGACAGACAGAGGATGCCTGCTCTGATGTCGGGGGAAGCTGTGCTGGAAAGCTTTTTTTTGTTTGTTTTCTCCCCGCCCATTTGGGGGTGCCCACGTTCTCAGGCCACAAAGGCTCCTTTCTCTTGTCTCATCCCTGTCACTCCTCCCCCTGCCTCAGTCCTAGCTGGGGCCTGAGAGTCTAGGGAGGGGTGGGGGAGGCACCACAGGCTCCAGACTGAGGCTGGATGTCTGGTTAGCCTTTTCCAGGAGGACACACAGCGGAGAGCAGCTGGGAACTCCAGCCACTGAGCCAGGCGGCAGGGGACCACATCCTGGTCCCATTTAATTTATTCTTTCTGATAATCTCCTGTCTGATCTTTACAAACCTTTGAAAGCAGGCCATGTTTTAAAATAATTCCCAGTGTGCCGGAGAGGTGGATCAGCAGTTAAGAGCACTGGCTGCTCTTCCGGAGGTCCTGGGTTCGATTCCCAGCACCTTCCAGGGAAGGTCACAGCGATCTGTAACTACAGTTGGGAGGGGGGGGGATCCAACGCCCTCTTCTGACCTCCTCAGGAGCTACATGTACGTGATGCACTTACACACATATAGGCAAAAATCCGCGTACATATTAAATTAAATTAAAACAGAACAGGACAAAAACAAAACTAAAAAAAAAAGTTACAAAAAAGCTGGGCGGTGGTGGCGCGCGCCTTTAATCCCAGCACTCGGGAGGCAGAGGCAGGCGGATCTCTGTGAGTTCGAGGCCAGCCTGGTCTACAGAGTGGGTTCCAGGACAGTCAGGGCTACACAGAGAAACCCTGTCTCGAAAAACAAACAAGCAAACAACAACAAAAAAACCCAAAACTCAAAAAATTATGAAAAATAGTCCCAGTAGTAAGAGAGGTAACTCAGTGTTGTGCCACGCTTGCCTCACCTGTACGAGGCCCTGTGTTCTGTCCTCAGTGCCCCTCAACCCCCATCCCAGGGACCCTCCACTTTATAGGTGAAGAAACCGAAGCTTAGAGAAGGTTCGTAAATTGTCCGAAGTCACAGGATCAGCCAGGATTTAAACCCCTGTTATGCTAGTTCTACAACCAGGGTTGTGTTTATTGTCCCAGCCCACCGCCGCATCTCGGGGCTCCCTG
>CAJRSG010000751.1:163116-177097 GCA_907169655.1 Acomys percivali
TGAAGCGAGGCTCCGCTGAGCAAGCTCCAACAACATTATTTCTTCTTCCACAGCTTATATATCCCAGCAAAATCTGTCAAGCAATATAAAGATCACAATGTGGTTGCATTCTAATTTTTCTTCAGGTGAATGATTACAAAGAGCACAAGTAAAAAAAAAAAGCATTTCCCCAATATTACATGATTAAATGGTTTATATATTACAGGTGAAAAAATATTTTCAAGGACCCATATACATTCATGTAATAGATTAGCAAAGTGCAAGCAAGAAAGGTTTCTTTTTTGTTTTTTGTTTGTTTTTAGTTTTTGGTTTTTCAAGACAAGGTTTCTTTGTGTAGCCCTGACTGTCCTGGACTCGCTTTGTAGACCAGGCTGGCCTCGAACTCACAGAGATCCACCTGCCTCTGCCTCCTCAGTGCTGGGATTAAAAGCGTGCGCCACCAAGGCCAGCCATGCAAGGCTTTGTTTTGTTTTTCCAGCCAGTTTCTCTTACTGGCAGGCTGAAACTTGCAGTTACAAAGAAAGGATCGATCGTTTTATTATTTATCTTAGAAAGTAACCTTATTAAAAAATATTAAGAGCATCACAAATATAAACTTTTATATAAAAACAATCAGTCATTTCTACTTTAATTCTTCAGGGTGCACATCTACTCATTAACAATCTTTTATTAAATTGTATCAAGAAGCAGAAGGAAAAAAATGGACACAATAAATTAACCAGCACCTTGGTCACCAGGCCAACTTTAGCGAGAAAGTCACGTCGGCCAGCATTAGTGGGGCTGCCACTGTTCTTGTTCCCTGATCTAAAAAAAAAAAAAAAATCCCTCACTCAATTATCAAGACAGTGCCTTTCTGAACTTTAAACTGTTCCTCAAGACTTTCTCCATCAAAGCCACTAACAAAAACATCTTAACTACAGATTTTAACCTCACCTGCGTGTCTAAGATCTTTCAGAGGATGGTGTTGAACCATTAATCTGTTCCAGCAGCCACACTTGGAGAAGATCGATTGCTATTTTTGTAAGTTCCAATGACACTGATACTGCTTAGTGATGGGCTGGACACCCCGTTCACAACAGTACGACATGCTAAGGGCACACAGTCCTTGGGGCTCTGCGTCTCAGAGGTACACCCATGTGGTTGTGCTAACTGGTCGGCCTCCCTCCGAGTTCTAAAAACTGTTTGCTGTTCCTCTCACACGGCCCCAACCTGAATATATATATATAATATGTGATATATGTATATATATATATGTATATGTGTGTGTATATACATATATATCACGTATTATTAAAGATATACTTAAGGAAAAAGGAATTAAAATTAGCATCAGTCAGCTGACTGATTCTTTCCGGTTTGTGCAGACAGTCAGGCCCTGGTTCCCGGACCAGGGGACGTTAGATGTAGAAACATAAGATGAACAATAGAAACGGATTTTAAAAGCTGGTCCACTGGGGATGGAGGCGCACACATGCCTCTTGCGGCACTTTCTGTTTGGAGCGTGCCTAGGAACCAGCGAGCGATGAAGAGCTCAGAAGCTCCAGAGCCCTCTGCCCTTCCTCGTGAAGGGAGCCTGTTGTCTCGTCTAAGAACAGCGTTCAACCTCTGTTAGAGGATCCTGAAGAAAACAGCTCAACCGTGGATAGTGATGAATCCGGAGGGGAGAAACTGACCCGGGAGAGGGAGGCAGCGAAGTATCACAACCCAACGGCGGCCTCCCCTGACAACACCCATCAAAAAATGTAAAAAAGAAACCAACCGGGCCTGTGGGATTGGCCGCTGCTGTGCGTCATGCTCGGGGCAGGTGAGTCACTAGGATGTTTTCCTGTGATTGCTGGGGTGGTGGTGGTGGTGGTGGTGGTAGTGTAGGGGTGGGTGGGGTAGGGGAATGGGGGGAATGGGAGGGCGGGGGGGGGCATGAATGGTGCGAAGACCCCTTGCGGGATTCCCCTGCCGTTAAGGAAGTAGAACAGGCAAAATCTACCTCTGGGACTACTTGCCCATAAACGCTCACTCTTGTGGGAAGTCTGGCTTCTCGATGGATGATGACTCCTCAGGATTGGTCGCCAGAGGCTAAAAACTGCTTAGCCGGAGGCAAGTTCTTGCTATGGAAGGTTGCATATGAGGAGTTGGTTGGCAAGGGTCTGTCTAAGGTCACTGGGAAGAAGAGGGGAAGGAAAGGCTTACGGGCGTGGGGGGCGTGGGGGGCGTGGCTCGGAGTGTCTGCTCTGCCCTGGACGCTTGCCTTGGGAGATGCAAATACCAAGGGACTTGCTAATGTGAAACAGACTAGAGGAAGCTCTTGAGAAATTTATTGCTCAGCTGACAGAGAGGACAGAAAGAGTGGTTCCTAGCTCTGAGGCAGGAGATACACTTTTTTAAAAGCAGCTGGCTTTTGCGAATGCTACGCCTGCCTCTACCCGTCATTGCTAAGGCCAATCAAAGCATCAGAAAACATTTCTGATTTTATCAAGGCTTGTGCCAAGGTTACTCCGCCATATTTTCAAGGTGTGTCTATTGTAGCAGCTTTATAAGGCCGGGCCCTACTCAGTTTATAGCTAGTCGAGGAAGGGGAAAATTTGGTCAGACGATGTCTGTCCCAACAGGACAGGAGGCTCAGTGAAACTTTATGCTCCTGCTCCCACTTGGCATAAATCTAGGTGTGCCTCCTTAGCTGTGCGGCCCTTGGCAGAAGGAATGTCAGTCTTGCTTTCATGGGCCTGGCACTCCCTTACCTGGCACTGCTGTGTCTCCTAATAGTGAACAGCTCCTGGTAAGCCAGGCAAACTGCGTGAGGGCCCACCCCAGGCCCCTCAAATAATGGGGGTGAATCAACAGCTTCAATTGTCAATGGAGGACTATCCAACAGCTGCAAGGGGCAAGCCCAGGCTCGCTTCAGCTCCACATCAGCCTCTGATGCCCCTGTCATTCGTCCACGGGACGGGAGTCTACAGCCCCCCGCCACCCCCCCGAAGGAAACACTGCGGCTCAGATTGGGCCAGAGTTCCACCTCAGCCCAGGAGATAATGTGGCCCCTGGGGTGACTGATTCTGATTTTACTGGAGAATTTAAGATTATTGTATAGCCTTCTACAGAAACAAACAAACAAACAAAAACAAAATCAAAAACCCAGTTCAGGACAGAGAATCGCTCAGCTGCTTTTCAGATTCCAGGTTTTAGGCAGCACAATTACCAAGCTCCGCCAGGAGCCGCAGAGTTTGGCTAAATAAAGCGATAAAGATTTCTGGAGGTTAAAGGCTCCCACCTAATAAAGAGTCTTAAAATTCAAGGAAAAGAAGTTAAAGTGGGATCCGGACAGATGCTGGGACTCACCGCTGGACTCCGGGTGAAAGGGAAATGGAAGAACTGGGAGATAGAAGGACCCAGAAGGTCCAGGAGCCCTACAAGGAGGACCATCAAGGCCAGCAGATCAGGACACGGGCGGGTCAGCTCAAACTACTGCACCAACCAAGGACAGTGCATGCAGTAAACCTAGACCCCCTATTCAGATCTAGCCAATGGACAGCGCATTCTTCACAGCTGTGTGGAGAGTGGGGACTGACTCTGACATGAGCTCTGGTGCCCCCCATTTGACCACTTCCCTTGGTGGGGAGGCCTGGGGGCACTCAGAGGAAGGGGATGCAGGCTACCAGGAAGAGACCTGATAGGCTGAGATCATATGGGTGGGTGGGTAGAGGTCCCCTTCTGTCAGAGGTCTAGGGGAGGGGAATAGGGTGAAAGAGGGAGGGGGTTGGGGAAACAGTAAGATACAAGTGAGGGCATAACAATTGGGATGTAATCTGAATACATTATTTTAAAAAATAAATAAGAAAAAAAAGTTAAAGGGCTTATAGGTACAAGAGCTGAGAAAAAGATCGGCCTTCAAATTGGCCCACCGCCCTTACATCCTCTACCCTCCTGGGGTTGGGCCAGGTGTCTAATGTTGCTAAAAGTTCTGAAATGCTACATTGGTCTGATGATGAATATCAAGGAACTTCCCGCCCCTATGTCTTTCTGCTGCTCTCCCTTTCACTCCATGGGAAGGGATGTGCTACAACAGACGGTAACCTTGTTACTGTCCTCTAAGGAACTCAAATGTGTCAGCTCAAATGTTACATACAGATGGGGCCTGACCCACAAGGAGGCCTGGGTAACCCGGCCCAGGGCAGGACTGAGCCCTTTATTCCCCAAACACAAGGCAGCGGAATAAGTGTTGCACTTTGTATGTGCATGTATGTGTGCATGCTCACGCCCATGTTATCTGTGCATCCACTGACCGGCCCGGGGAGGCTTTCAGGGATCGGCTGCAGCATTTGTTTTACTGTTTTACAGTTTTGGGAATGGCAAGGGCTTTAAAAAATGGGCAATGCGAGCCAGGAGTGGTGGCGCACACCTTTAATCCCAGCACTCGGGAGGCAGAGGCAGGTGGATCTTGGTGAGTTTGAGGCCAGCCTGGTCTACAAAGTGAGTCCAGGACAGACAGGGCTACACAGAGAAACCCTGTCTCAACCCCTGCCCCTCAAAAGGACAATACTCCTGTTTACACTTCAAAAGCTTTTAAAAACCGGTGCTTAACTTTTATATTTCACACTCCACAGGCATTACCTATAATCCTCAGGGACAGGCGCCTGTGGAGCCAGCACATCAAACTTTTTTTTTTTTAATTTTTTGAGACAGGGTCTCTCTGTGTATCCTTGGCTGTCCTGGACTCGCTTTGTAGACCAGGCTGGCCTCGAACTCACAGCGATCCTCCTGCCTCTGCCTCCCGATTGCTGGGATTAAAGGCCTGCGCCACCACCGCCCAGCCAAAGTCACAATATTAATATTCGCCCGACCACCTCTTGCCACGGAAACTTCAAATGGATTTGTGTCACGCCCCCCCCTCCCCCGCCTGATATCGGTTAGGCGATGTCCTGGGAGCAGGCTCAGGCTCAGTGAGCGGTGGGTGGAGCAGCTCTCCACACTGCTGATGTGACCACTCTTGGTCACCACCAGGTCACCAGGTCACCAGCGCCCTTACTCACGCTAGATGGCAAGTCTCTTCAACTGAGGAGGCAGCCTTTTCTTCTCTCATCACTTCAGTTAAAAGCTTTGCCGAGGGAAAAAAATCTTTCTGGAGCCTTATCGTTAATTTAGGAATTAGTATCGGAATCGTTGGTTTCCTTTTTTATTTCTGCTTCTAGCCATCTTCAGACCTCTGGGAGCTGCCATCCACTCAGCCCCGGGAGAAATTCGTGTACTTCATTTAACAGCGTTAAAAGGAGGAGGAGATGCTGGGGCCATGGGAGAGAAACAGCAAGCAGCTTTTAGAACTCAGGAGGTCGGCCCATGGGCTAGCACAGCCACCATGTGAGGAGTTGACGCCGTTGTGGAGCATGGCTCTGCTTGCTGACCTTGAGGTCACCTCATCCCTCATAACCTATGAGTTGCATAAAAACTCTAAGGGCGTGTCCAGCCCCTCGCTGGGCAGTGTCAGCGGCACCTACAAGATTAGTGATTAGTGATTAGGGGAGCAGATTACTGCTTCAATACCACCCTTAGAAATTATTTAGAGGGCCGGGTGTGGTGGCGCAGCACTCGGGAGGCAGAGGCAGGCGGATCGCTGTGAGTTTGAGGCCAGCCTGGTCTACAAAGTGAGTCCAGGACAGCCAAGGCTACACAGAGAGAACTTGTCTTGAAAAAAAAGAAAGAAAGAAAGAAAGAAAGAAAGAAAGAAAGAAAGAAAGAAAGAAAAGAATTTAGAGATGTAGAGGCTGTTAGCAAAGTTAGGTTAAGATGTTTTTGCTAATGGCTTTGATGCAGAGGATCTTGGGGAATGATTTAAAGTTCCGAAAGTTTACACTCTTGATAACTGAGTGGGGGACTTTTTTTGAGGTCAGGGAACAAGAACAGCGGCAGCCGGACTAACGCTGGCTGATGTGACTCTCTTGCTGAAGCTGAGCTGGTGATCAAGGTGATGATTAACTTACTGTGCCCGTTTTTGCCCTCGGCTTCCTGACACAGTTTAATTTAAGAAATTGTTAATGAGTAGATGTGCACCCTGAGGATTTAAAGTAGAAATGACTGGGGTTTATACATATACATATATACATATATATATGTGTGTGTGTGTGTGTGTGTGTGTACATAGTTTAGATTTGTGATGCTCTTAAGATTTTTATAAGATTTCTTTGTGTGTGTGTGTGCCCAAATATGCTCATTTATTTGTCTATATTTTTGTAAGTTCCCAAGGCAGCATCTCAGTTTCTCCTTGGAACTCACCATGTGGCCCAGGTCTAAGATTCTCAGCCTTCTAGCCTTAGCCTACTGAGTGTTGGAGTGAGCCAGCATGTTATGCTTTTTTTTTTTTTTTTGGTTTTTCAAGACAGGGTTTGTCTGTGTAGCCTTGGCTATCCTAGACTCACTTTTGTAGACTAGTCTGGCCTCAAACTCACAGCGATCTGCCTGCCTCTGCCTCCCGAGTGCTGGAATTAAAGGCATGCGCCACCATGCCCGGCCTGTTATGCTTTTTTTTACTTAATTTTTTTTTCTTTTTTAAAAATATATATTTTATTAATTTAGTCATATTATATCTCAATGGTTATCCCATCCCTTGTATCCTCCCATTCCTCCCTCCCTCCCATTTTCCCCTTACTCCCCTCCCCTATGACTGTGACTGAGGGGGACCTCCTCCCCCTGTATATGCTCATAGAGTATCAAGTCTCTTCTTGGAAGCCATAAAATTTCTTTTTAAAGCCAGGTAGTAATGGCACACTCCTTTAATCCCAGCACTTGGGGGAGGCAGAAACAGGCGGATCTCTGTGAGTTCCAGGCCAGCCTGGTCTACAAAGCAAGCCTAGGACAGTCAAGGCCACACAGAGAAACCCTGTCTCAAAACACAAAACAAAACAAAAGGGAACACCAAACCAAAAAGAAAACGGAAAAAAAGATTACTTTTTAAGATAAGCAATGAAACGATCGACCCTTTCTTTGTAGCTACGAATTGCAACCTGCCAGTAAGAGAACCCTTCTAGGTCTATCTCCCAAGCGACGCGATCGCGGCACCCACCACCACTGCCTGGAGACGGAACCCAGAGCTGCTGGGTGCCACGTCAGCCCTCAACTGGTTCCCTGGAGACCAAACCCTGGGCTGCTGTGTCGCCTAGGCTTACCTCAAACTCACAGTCAGTCCTCCTGCCTACTGCTGGAGTCCAGGCGTGTTGGACACACCTGTGTCTGCTTGTATCTCTGTTTTCTTTCTGCTGCCTCTTTTCTTTTTTAAAAATATTTATTTATTTATTTATTTATTATGTACACAGTGCTCTGTCTGCACATACTCCTGCGAGCCAGCTGCATTACTCCTGCGAGCCAGAAGAGGGCGCCATATCACACTACAGATGGTTGTGAACCACCATGTGGTTGCTGGGAATTGAACTCAGGACCTTTGGAAGAGCAGCAGGCGCTCTTAACCACCGAGCCATCTCTCCAGCCCCTGCCTCCTTTCTTTTTCTGGGCCCTTTCCCCTTTCTGCCTCCACTTCAGCCTCTCAGCTTTTCCTCTCTTTCCCCCTCATCTTGCCTAGAGTTCTCTCTGTGTCTTAACAAGGTCCTCTTTCACACCCCAAACCTTCACCTACCTCCTTTCTTCCCTGGGTTCCCAGTCCTCCCTCCCTCTTGACATACACCCTGTGGTGGTCTGAGTAAGAAACGTCCTCATAGGCACCATACTTGAACACTTGGTCTTCAGTTGGTGTCGCTGTTTGGGGAGATTTGGGAGATGTGGACTTTGTTGGAGGAAGTGTCACTGGGCGTGGGCTTTGTTTACGGCTTTCCCTCCCGAGGTGTCTCCCTCTGCTTTGTGGTGTTGGTTAAGGTTTTGGCTCTCAGCTCTGGCTGCCATACTTTTATCTTCTGGAAGCTACGGTTACCTGCAATGAGACCTGCTCAGCGTCAGGACAGTGGATATTCCAAGCTCAGGAGATCTCAACCCCTATCTGAGGAGCTATTGACAGCTGCTGCCCGCTGGTGACGGGAGAGGCTTTTTCTCTGGGGGTGTGGCCAGTGGTAGGTCACCCATGTTCCCCCAGCCGCCGCACCCATTTGATTCGGTGAGTCATTGAAAAAGTAAAGAGGGCATGAAAGTGTGTGAGTGGGTGTGTTGTTATGATGAGGGGGTGTGTTGGGGGGGACAGTGGAGTTGGAAGTACATAAGCTGAAGAGACAGTGAATACATGCATGCAACTATCAACGAATATATGAAAGCGTTTTAGAATAGCTCTGGCCAGAAGTTTTGTAAAATTCACATTTTTCTTGTTTTCTTCCCATTCATGTTGGGGACCCTGGGTGTGTTTGTTTGTTTCCTGAGCACTGCAGACCTTCCTGGCTGGACTCTGCGCTTCATTTTCTCCTTGTGCAGGCGGTCTGCTTGTTCTTGTTTTGTTGCTGTTGTTTGTTTGTTTGTTTGTTGGTTTTAGTTTTGGTTTTGGTTTTTCGAGACAAGGTCTCTCTGTGTTAGCCTTGGCTGTCCTGGACCCGCTTTGTAGACCAGGCTGGCCTTGAACTCACAGCGATCCGCCTGCCTCTGCCTCCCGAGTGCTGGGATTAAAGGCGTGTGCCACCACCGCCCGGCCTTTGTTTTGTTGTTGTTGTTGTTGTTGTTATTTTTCTCTTTTTGTCCCATACACCACACACAGCCCTACGGCCTGACTTCCTGCAGGCTGAACTCCTGACTCCGTGTGGCATCCCCAGCCTGCTGCTAACCCCGACCTTTCCCTGCTTGGTGCTTTCTCGTTCCACAAGATTTCTGAGCCCTTCGTGGCCACGCCCTGGCTTGCGGCTGCAGCCCGCCTGGCACTTCTGGCAGGCACTCCTGTCTCTGCCCTACAACTAACTCTTGGTAATCCACTTGTCTTCTGCTGTGTGAGCAGCCCTGCCTCTCCTCAGCCAAGTTGCCTGTCTCCCTCAGGGGAGGACAGTTGAAGAGATGGTCATAGCCTGTGAGTCATCTGTAAAGCTGCCCCCTCCCCGACCCAGTGGCCTGCGGCTCATCCTTGTCCCCTGCCCTGGATGCCTCATCCTCCCAGTTTCTTGGGACCTTCTGGGCAGGTGGGTGGGGCAAGCAGGCCCTTGGTACATTCAGTGCAAGAATGAAGAAGTGAGAAGGCGGATGGGGGGCCTTAAAAATGAGGAGCTGGTGCGGCTGAAGAGCAGAGAGATGAGAGACAAACCTTTGTTTCGGGGTATTGTTTTACGAAACCCCTTACGTCGTCTTTATTTTAACAGAGGTAAAATTTACTACATTGTAATTTTTTAAAAAAATATTTTATTTAATTTTAATTTATGTCCAGTGGTGTGAGAGTGTCAGATCTTGGAGTTACAGACAGTTGTGAGCTGCCATGTGGGTGCTGGGAATTGAATCTGGGTTCCCTGGAAGAGCAGCCAGTGCTGTTTACTGCTAGGCTTTCTCTCCAGCCTGTCCATCTTAACTATTTTTTTTTTTTGGAGACATCATCTTTCATTGAACTTGGAGCTGTAGACTGACTGGCCAGCGAGCCACAGGGATCCACCTTGCCCCCCCCCCCCCCCCCCCCCCCCCCCCCCCCCCTTGGGGTGGGTAGGCATGCCCTGCTTTTTTTTTTTTTTTTTTTTTTTTTTTAGTATAGGAGATTTGAATGCAGGTCCTCATGCTCACAAGGCAAGCACTTCACTCACCAGCCATCTCCCCAGACACTACTTTTTGTTTTGAGACAGGTCTCAGTAAATTCCTGAGGATCGCCTTAAACTTTCCATCCTCCTGCCTCACCCTCTTGCGCTGGGATTAGAGGTCCATGTGACCAATCCTGGCTTCTTTCCTGGCCACATTTTATACCGACAATGCTGTTCTATTAACGCCGCTGTGAACTGTGCCTAGAGAGACAACTTGGGTCCTACGACTCTGGTCAAGCCCCAGGCTGAGAGAGCCTCAGAGGCAGAAGAGGCAGCGTTATCTATTTTTTTTTTTTTCCGAGACAGGGTCTCTCTGTGTTAGCCTTGGCTATCCTGGACTCACTTTGTAGACCAGGCTGGCCTCAAACTCACATCGATCTGCCCACCTCTGCCTCCCGAGTGCTGGGATTAAAGGCGTGCGCCACCACGCCCGGCTTGAGGCATCGTTATCTAATGAGGCAGGTTTGTGGAGAAGCCACCTGCCCAGGAGGCCCCCTGGGTAGATGTCACCATGTGTCCTTGTCAGAGGCCTGCCTAACCCTAGCCCTGGGCACCGGATCCTAGGGCACAGGCAGGATCTCGACAGGAGGATGCAGGTCAGAGAAAGGCCTTGGTACCCACCTGCCTTCCCTGCTGAGAGAGAATGCCTGGACCAGCCACATCAGCAAGCCACATGCGTACTCCCCCCCACCATCCACCTCATGGTCTCTGTCACAGAAACTGTGTCACTCACTGAACAGTACAAGCTTGAAGTCCACACCTGCCCCTCCCCCCAATTTCACACAAGGAATTTGGCAACTGGGGGAATTCTGGGAAGGCTGTCTCGGGGCATCTTAGTCAGCCTTAACTGTGGATTTGACACATCTGAGAGGGAAATTGCAGTAGAGGAATTACCTAGATTAGGCTAGCCTGCGGGCACATCTGTGAGGGGTTGTCTTGATAGCTAGTTCATGCAGAAGGGCCCAACCCGCTGGGGTGTGGGTGGGTCAGGTGGTCCTGGCTGTATGAGAAAGCTAAGTAGGAGTGAGTGAGCTGAGGCAAGCCAACAAGCAGCACTCCTCACATCCAGCTCGCTGTCTTGAGTTTCTGCCCTGACTTCCCTCAGCGATGGACTGTGACCTGGAAATGGTAAGCCAAGCAACCCTCCCGCAGCCCCGAACCGCAAATTGCTTTCAGTAAACATTTTATCACAGCAGCAGAGAGCAAACTGCACTACTGGCGTCTGGCGCCTCTCTCCAGTGACGTGTAAAAACATCCACAGCCGGGCTCCATTTGCTTTTATTTAACCACAACGTCATAGCTGGAGACTCCGCTTTTTCTTGGTGGGAAGCCAGATGGGAGGGAGGTTGCTTGCCTGCTTGTGAGGGACACTCAGGCACAGTGTCTCCCAGTCAGCTCCGTGCCCACAGGAGGACTCTGGTCCCTGAAACCAGGGCAGGTGGCTCTTGGCCTTTGATAGCCTTGAGGGTGTTGCCCGTGGTCGTGGTTCACGTTGGGGGTGAGGTTTCTCAGGCAAGGGGAGTTTTTCTAGGAAGGAGGATGTAGCCCCTTCAGAGGCATGTCCTCCCCACCTCATCTCTCTATCCCCTGTACCCTTAGCCCTGTGGAAGCTCACTCCACACTACTTCTGCCCTCCTCCCCCTCCCCCTGCCCTCCTCCCCCTCCCCCTGCCCTTCTCCTCCTCCCCCTCCCACTGCCCCTGCCCTCCTCCCCCTCCCCCTCCCCCTCCCTCCTCCCGTTCCCTCTGCCCTCTTCCCCCTCCCTCTGCCCTCCTCCCCCCTCTGCCCTCCTCCCCCTCCCCTCCTCCCCCTCCCCCTCCCCTCCTCCCCCTCCCTCTGCCCTCCTCCCTCCTCTCCAGCATCGGCCAGAGGGCACCTAGCTTTTCCAACCCTCTCTCTTGCTAGTTGACCCCTCTTCTTGTCACCCACACCAAGAGGCTCTGCTCTCTACTCTGTCTTCACCGGCCTCCACTCCTGGTTAGGAAAAAAAAAAGAGGGAGGGTGTGTCCCGCTCCGTATGTACTCACAAGAGAGGCAGTGACCCCTGCTGCAAGAATCACAGCCATGGCCACGGAGGCCATCGCTATTAGGGCAACTTCCCATGGCCGCAGCTGGCCCGTTTGGCTTCCCTGGTTTCCTGCACCCGGTGAGCTCGTGCTGGTGACATCAGAGGTTGTGGCTGTGGTGGTGTTGGAGGCTGCTGTCGCTGTGCTGCTGGACACACTGGACCCTGGAGTTGCCGTTGATGTAATTGGTCCAGGTGTGGTAGGTGCTCCAGGCACAGAGCTCACGGTGCTCTGACCGGATCCTGTGGATGGTGCGGTTGCAAAGTTAGCTCAGCTGAGCGGCGACTAACTCAGCTTTACTGCTTATAGTGACAGTAGCCATAGCTGCCACTCACAGAGTCTATGCCCCAGGCATTGTGCGAAGTGCCACCCACATAGTAATTGGTACCTCAAGTCTGTACAGCCTCTCCATGAGGTGGGATCTGTTATCTCCCGAATTTTAGAGTCAAGGAGACAAAGTTGCCAAAATTGAGCAACTGGTTCCAGGCAGACAGGAGTGGAGCCGACTTCAAGTCTGACTCCAGGGCCACCCCACATGTGCGTGCAGCGGGCAGCGACCTGTGACCGCAGTGGGACAGTGACGTGGATTCTCTGTTCTTTCATGAGGTCTTGCAGCAGATGGGGTGCACCAAAGGGGAAAATGGAGGGGCCCCTGGGTGTCTAGTGTCTGACCTTCCAAATGGCACTGTGTCTTTCTAGAGAAGATGACTAAAGGACTCAGGTTGGGGGAGGCCGGTAACACTTATGCACGCAAACGTTTGGTGGTCACCAGTCCAAGGAGCCCTCAGTGGCCTTGGCACACCGTCCAGCAAAACCCAGCAGGTGTGGCCTGAAGTTTGGTGTCTCCCATGGCGAGTCAGTCAGAGTCGAGCAAGGCCTCTGCTCCTTCAGCCTCATGCCGGCTCTCTGCCCATCCCTGTAGGCCCAAACTGTTGGCCTCCCAAATGTTACCCAGGATCCCCTGGGGACACAAGGCCCCCTGTCCCCACACTCTGTATTGTTTCCATCGTGACTAACATAAAGAACACAGGCTCTCCTTTGGAGGAAGAGCTCCCAGTGGTGCCCGTAATTAGGGCTAGGGTCAAAATGAGGGAGAAAACAGGTGAGGACCTGAGAGGAAAGGCTGACCAAGGGAGGGGAAGAGACAGTCTCTCTTTGTGTTCGCTCACAAGTACAAAGAGAATGAGTCAAAACCGGGGTAGGAGGAAGTGTGTGACTATCTCTCACGTGACCGGTGTCAGAGGAGGCAGGAGGGGACCCTGCCTGTGCCCAGAGGCCAACCCTACACTCTCTCCCAACGGGAATGCATCTCTACCCAGTGTGATTTATTACGAAGGGAACCAGTCAGAATCCCAGGCAGAGGAACTTGGGCCTAGAAGCAGAACAGGAGGCAGATGATGGATTGGGTTGCAGAGAACAGGGAAGAATTGTCCTTTTGCCCCATGAGAGGTGGGCAGGAGACAGGTGCAGCCTAGCTACATGTCCTCCAAACTCTGTCAACCCCCAAGGTTACCTTTTTGTTAGTAAAGTCACTTACCACTCCCCAGAAGCAGGAGGAGATGGGCCAGCCAAAATGTCGAAGCGAAAGCTTTCCTCTTCATCCTGCCTGCGTGTGTGGGGTGGGAAAGAAGGGCCCCCCCGACTCTCAGAGGAGACGCTGGAAAATAAGATGGGGGAGGGGAGGTGGGCGGCGACGCTGAGCAAAGCTTTGAGGTGGTGGAGGTTTGGGGCTGGAGTCCTGGCTGCCTCAGGAGCGCTGGGAACGGCTCCCCTGGCCGCAGTGGAGGAAGGTAAGCCGAGGCTCACTCGGCTTCCTCTGCAGAATGCTGCTGCCCTCCGCGTCCGTCAAGGCTTTTATATACCGCGTGGGGAGGAACAAAACATCTGAGAGGAGGGACGGAAGATGGAAGGTGGCTTGGTCCGGGTAGGCAGGTCCCGGGGAGGTGGAGGAAGTGAGGCAGGTTGAGGGGATCAAGGTTGTCAGCAGTGGTGGGGACCCACCCTTTGAGACAGAGACAGGCCTGGGCACTTGTTCTAGCTGAATGCACCCTCTCCTGAAGACCTGGGAAGCAGGACGTGAGGGGAAGATCCCCCGCAGACCCTTAAGAGGGGAGGTTTCGAGTGAACCGAGACCCGGACACAGGGCCCATGGGAGTTGCTAAGTGTGGGGTGGCAGGCAAAGGTCAGTTTGTACATGGGGAAGGGGCACGGGGGGGGGGGGGGGGGGGGGGGG
>CAJRSG010000751.1:205996-248200 GCA_907169655.1 Acomys percivali
GATGGGACCTTTAGCGGGTGGAGCAGCCCTTGAAGAGACCATTAGGATGCCAGCTCCCTCTTTGTTCTTGACTGATCAGTGAAGCGCCTCACCCTGTTACACACTCCCATCTATGTGGGCGGCACCAGGGCCAAATGCCATGGACGCCATCGTCGAAAACTACAACCCAGGACACAGCTTGTCTGCATAGGTCAATAATCTCGGGTATTTTATTATAGTTACATAACGCTAACACTGGCATGGTGGTGCACGCCTGTAATCCCAGCACTCGGGAGACAGAGGCAGGCGGGTCTCTGTGAGTTTAAGGCCAGCCTGGTCTACAGAGTGAGTCCAGGACAGCCAGGGCTACACAGAGAGACCCTGTCTCCAAAACAACAAACCCAAACAAACAAACAAAAACAGAAAAAGAATGAAAGAAAGAAAAGAAAAGAGAAAGGAAGGAAGGAAGGAAGCTAACACTGTAGGCCAAGCTCTTGATTTCTTCACAGAGATAATCTTTCCTGATTATACTTTCAGGCCTCATCAGGCTCTTAGAAGCTGCCGGTCTCCCTTATTTTTCCAAATATGAAACTGGAATCTTGCGGAGGAAGTGGCCACCCTTTGGCAATAGCGGCGGTAACGTTTGTTGGGGGTTTCCTACACTCCTCCTTTATTTGCCCCAAGAATGCCAAGAACTGTGCTCTCTCCTCCCAGTTTCATACCTGAGGAAACAGAGTTTGGAGTCTCACATCCGTTAGAGATGTGGGAGTTCTGCCTTTTTGTCTACGTGATGAAGATCCTCCCGTAGACGCCTAGGCCTCCCCAGAGTGCCCCCTGCGTTTGGCCTCTCTGCTCCCCCCGTGCTGTTGCAGCAGCGTCTGTTAACTAAGTGAACTTAGCTGAGCCACCTCCTCCCCTAGCATCTGTGGTACTAGGCAAGCTTTTCTTATCCAGGTTTTGGGATGTTTCCCACTATCAGATGGGGGCAGACCCTCACTGAGCTGCCATAAGGGTTTAACGAATAAACGTGGATAAAGCCCCCGGAACCATGCCTGGTGCAGAGCGGGTTGTACCCCAGCCACTGGCACTGGCTGGCAGCATCCTTCCGGCTTTACCGTTGGCAAGTGAGCCAAATGGCTGAGTCAAGTGGAGGAGCCAGGTCTGCACGGAGTCCTCTGAAGCCTACTCCATGCTCTTGGCCCACAGAACTTGCCGCCCCCTCCTCCCCCCAGCTGTGTGTGACTTTGAGCAGGTTCCCTTAGCTCCCCAAATGTCATTCCTCACCTGGAAGAGGGAGACCGTTGACCCTCTGAGGGATGTTAAGGAGATAACGAAGTACCCTGAGCATCAGTGAGCTCCTTACACGAGTGCCCAGTGTATGCCAGCTTCTCCCTCCCCTGGTCCCTTAGAGCTAGCAGCCCACACAGTATCTTTACGCAAGCTTGAGGCTCTGGGGAGGTGTAGCCCCTCAGACTGCGCCTTAAAAGAAACAGCACGAACCAAGATCCTCTCCAGTACGTTGTGAACATGCTAGACAACCCTTCACGGCCATCCGGGTCACTTGCCTTCATTTCTGTGACTGGTAGCCCAGTCCCGGAAACAAGCTCTTCGTGGTTTCTACAACCCCCACAAAGCAGTGACCCCTTTACCTCTCTGGGCATCTTACCTGTCCCCCAAGAAGCTGGAAGGAAGAGGAGGCAGCAGAGGAAGCCGAAAGTGGAGCAGAGGCCACTGGTCAGCTGAGCCATGTCACAGCCAGGAGGTTGCTCAGGGACCGTAGGCTGGGGACCCTTCATCTTATAAGGGGTCAGGTTTGACGTCATGGGGGCCGAGGCTACTGTGAACTAAGCCTTAAGCAAATGGAGCTGCCCCACCCCGCAGGGGTGCCCTGATAATGGGAGACCGCAGCTGTGTCATGGAGCTAGGTACCCGGGTTCCACCAAAGGGGTGGGATCTGGGAATGTGGGAAGGGTCTGGGTGGAGTACCCAGCCAGCCTCCTGACCCAGCCCCTGCAGAAGGAAGGGCTTGTACGGGGTAGCCTGCAGGCTCTGAGCCAATGTCCATGTTCTAGAAGGACTGACTGGACAGAGTGCTGGACAGGTCTGGGCTCTGGGAGGAGGCACGCTCACATTCCTGTGTCTCTGGCGTCAGCCAGCTCCACACCCCTTACTCACACATGGTCACACTTTCTACCCTGGGTGGAGCTGTCCCGAGACCAGGTGAAAGAGCAGTGAAGTGGGCAGCCCTCATGTGGCCCACGGCACACGGACAGCTGCTTTCAGATGTAGGAGATGATAGGACGGGCTGTGGGGACAGCAGAGGCAAATACAGGGAAGAGACAGGAGGGAAGCCTGGGACTGGCATCACATGTCCAGCCTATGGGGACTTCTGTGCTCCCTATGCCTCCCCTAGCATCCCAGCCCAACAGCTGCCTTGGCTTCAAAGCTGCATCTACCCCTATAGAGTATGGATCACCTATAGAGTGTGGATACCCTATAGAGCGTGGATCCCCTATAGAGCATGGGTCCCCTATAGAGCATGGGTCCCCTGTAGAGCGTGGGTCCCCTGTAGAGTGTGGGCTCCTATAGAATTTCTATAGAATGTGGATCCCCTATAGAATGTGGACCTCCTTCTTCTAGAAGCTCTGCCTCCCATTCTTGTTGAAGGTCTCAGTTGTGGGGCTCAAAGGGGACTCACCTCCATATCCTCTTCCAACCCCACACCTGAGATTTCACCCATTCCCTGCCTAAAGCAAGCCTTAGCTTAGCCATCAGCTCCACAGGGGCTCTTGAGAGAGCTCCCCTGACAAGCTGGTTTATTTGAAGGCCTCCTATACCTTGAACCCCCCATCACACAGGAGACAGTCAGTCAGCGGCGGTGCTACTTTGCCAGTATCCGGGGTGTGGCTCAGTGGACAGAACTTGCAGTGGGCTCACACCCCCAGGAGCCTAAGAAACGTGAGTCTCCAGGCTGCATTGGAAGCAGGGCTGTCGCTCCCTGAGGGAAGTGGGTAGGGAGAGCACTGAGCTCTTCAGGGTAGGCGGCCAGGAGCTGTGGCCACTGAGACTCACACGGATTCTTAGTCTGACGTGACTGGTGCCTACACCCTTAGGCAGGGCTGGATCAGGAAAGAAAGGGAGAAGAGGCCAATTGCCCATTAGATCAATTAATGGGAGATTAATGAGTTCACGTATTTGGGCCAAAGACTGATGGCTCAGAACTGAGCAGCCTGTGACATAGACAGTGTGGCCTGCAGGATGAGGGAACCAAGACAGACAGCCTTTCCCTGTGCCTCCTCCGGGAGCTATTCATCCCCCAGAGTGGTGACAGTAGGAGGCTGGTGATCCTGCTGGCATTCTGTGTGGCTTAGAACAACTTCCAAGTCGAAGAATCGTCCAGGCTGATGTGTCAGTAGTGCCAAG
Organism: Acomys percivali; assembly: GCA_907169655.1. Lineage (NCBI taxonomy): Eukaryota > Metazoa > Chordata > Mammalia > Rodentia > Muridae > Acomys > Acomys percivali. Next base: position 209,399 of record CAJRSG010000751.1, read on the forward strand.
GGCAACACTTTCTTAGAACAAACTTCAGCCAGTGCTTGTGCACACACACAGCTTTGGTCACAACTCACAGAAGACCCAGGAGTCTAGAGGGGAGGAACCGGAGATAGCTAGAGGCTGACAGCCTTTCAGTTTCTTTTAATGTGCATGGCTGTTTTGCCTGCATTGTGTAGGCAGTTCCCACGGAGGGCCTGGAACTGGAGTCACAGGCTGCTGTGAGCCATCTTGTGGGTGCTGGGAATTAAACCCCAGTCCTCTGGGAGAGCTTCCAGTGTCCTCAACCTCTCCAGCCCTATCACTAATTTATTTTTTAAAATGTTTTTGTTTTGCCTTACTTGGCTTAATAATATTCTCTCTCTCTCTCTCTCTCTCTCTCTCTCTCTCTCTCTCTCTCTCTTTCTCTCTCTCCCTCTCCCCCTCCCCCTTTCTTGAGGGACAAGATGTCCTATACTCCAAATCAAACTTGGTTTTGCTATGTAGCTGAGGGTGACCTTGAACCTTTGATCTTCCCTCCTGCATCTCCCTTATGCTGGGAAAACGGGCATGTGCCACCATGCACGGCTATTAAGTTGTTTTGTTTTTTGAGACATGGTCTTGGTGTCTTGTCTTGTCTGACCTAGAGCTCGTCATGAATTCCAGCCTGGCCCCAGTTGGTGGCCATCCTTCTGCCTTTGCCGCTTGACTGCCCAGGTAACAGGCAGAAACCATCACGCCTGGCCGGAGATGACTTCTTACAGCCACAAGAGGTGCTTTTGTCTGAGCCGGTGGCAGAGGGACCAGCCATAGGATCCTGAGGACTCCTGCCTGCCAAGCACCTCTGTGTGTATCAGTGTCTCACCTGCGAGAAATGATAAGGTCAGCAACGCCATATTGTTTTTTGTTTGTTTGTTTGTTTGTTTTGTTTTTTGTTTTCCAGATGAGAGCAAAAGAGCCTGGCACCGGGGCCTGCCCTGCCCAAGATGCACCTGGTGAGTTTCAGAGACTTTGGTCAGTGTCTGCTTAGCTATGAGGCCCACAGTACCACAGAGACAAGTAGAGGGAGACTGTGGCCTTCACCAAGGAATGACATCACCACCAGCCTTGAGGGGAGAAGGGGGGGCGCTGAGGACTCTGGCGGTCAGCATCCAGCAAAGGCAAAGGCTCCCTCAGCAGGGAAGAGTCGGGGCCCAAAGAGCTTGATGTTTGTGGAAGGAGGGATTCGAGTTGGGAGGAAGGGGTGAAGGTTCTAAAGGACACCCCCCATGACAGGATAGAAATGGTCGCACCATCACCAAAGAGCATCTGGCCCTGTGTGATCATCCCTCTGCCCGTCTGTGCCGCTGCCTCTTGTTGGGAACCGAGCCCAAGGGCAAAGCCCTCGACTGCTGAGCTAAGTACACAGCCTGTTTTTCTGAGATCCTCAGTTTTCTCTGCTGAGCAGGGTTGGTGCCGATTCACAGCACAACGGCTCGGCTCCTTCGGCACTGTCAGGGTTCCACATGTATGCGCTCGAGTGACGCACAGAACCTCTCCGAGGCGGAGGCTGTCCATCACTCCAATTTCACCCATGGCTCGGCTACCTCTGTGAAGGGCAGTGTGGTCAGCACCTACCACACACAGGTACCATTGAAGAATATTATTGAGGGGCTGGAAAGACGGCTCAGCGGTCAAGAGCACTGGCTGCACTGGCTGTTCTTCCAGAGGACCCAGGTTCGATTCCCAGCACCCACATGGCATCTCATAGCTGTCTGTGACTCCTCTTCCAGGAGATCTGATGCCCTCACACAGGGGCACGTGAAAGCAAAACACACCAATGCACATTAAAAAAATAATAAATGTTAGGGGATATTGTTGGAGCCGGTGGTGGTGGTGGTGGTGGTGCACACCTTTAATCCCAGCACTCCAGATGCAGAGGCAAGAGGATTTCTCTAAGTTTGGGGCTAGCCTGATCTACAGAGCATGTTCCAGGACAGCCAAGGCTACGCAGAGAAACCCTGTCTTGAACCAAAGGGAAAAAAAAAGAAGAAGAAAAGGATTATTATGGATGAGCTTATTGGTAAAGTGTTTGCTGTACAGCACGAGGACCTGAGTTCTATCTCCAACACCCATGTAAACGGTCTGGCATAGCGGCTAGAGAGATTGCCTAGGGCCTAAGAGCTCTTGTGGCTCTTCCAAAGGACATGAGTTTGATTCCCAGCACCCACACAGTAGCTCACAACCATCTGTAACTCAGGTTCAGGGGATCTGATGATGACCTCTGTGAGCGTCGCACACACGTAGTGTCCACACACACACACACAGGCACGGCACTCGCCCACCTAAGATAGAAACAAAACCTCAAAGATGGAAGAAAGATAGAAGGTCCTCACTGCCTGGAAAGCCACCAAGGCTGGGGCGTCAGGACACCGCTTGGCTGGGGAAGGAGCGAGGGCCCCCGTCCACCCCTCCCTGGGGACCCACATTCCAGCCCTTCCCTGGCAACAGCAGTGACAGCTAAGGACAGTTAATCATTAATCGTTCAAGAGCCACTGAAGGACCGGGACTTAGGTGGGGCTCAGACACCTGCAGGAGGCCCCCCCCCCCTGTGTTCCCACTTCTCAAGCATCTTATCCTGGAGATCTGAAGCAAACAGTGTGGGGGGCGGCGGGGTGCCCTCCTCCAAACTACCTAGGAGTCAGTCGGTGAGAGGCCCTCTCCAGTCATGGGGGCCACTCTGGGAGGACTGGAAAGTCCAGTCGCCGTGTTCTCTCGGTGCCCCCAACACTGGTGCTGAGGTCCCGGGGCAAAGGGAAGCCGCATCATCTCTCCTGCCGTCGGAGAAGTGAGGTGGCCGCTATGGAGTCTTCGATGCACCTCTGCCTCCTCCTGGCCCTCCTCAGCAGCTCGCATGCAACAGGTGAGGCATGGAGGGTGGACACCTGGCCTTGACATCGACAGGCGAGAGGCGCTTGATACTGTGTCCCCGTTCTGAGAGTTGATGGGGTGGCACGGGAGAGACTATGGGACATGTGCCCCACCCCAACCCCAACCCCGAAAAGTACAGGGTCCTGAGCCACATTTTTTATTTTTCCTCCCAGGACCAAAGGTGATTTTGCAAGTAAAGCTGACTGAGGCTTTTCAGGCCCAGGGCTCCCAGGACTCTGTGTTCAAGATGAACATGCTGGAAAAGGTAGCCCTTAGGAAGGGGAGAGCGGTGCTGTGTGCTTCTCTGAGTGCCTGCCGGGGTCTGGCTGAGTCAAGCAGGGAGTCGGGTATCATCTTAGACCTCATCCTCTCTTCATTTTTGTTCCCCAGATCTGCCTCATCCTCCACCTCCCACCAGGGACCAAAGTCACCCTCCATCACACAGGGCCACCATACCACCTTACCTGCAGAGTCTGAGGCTGTGAGGGCCTGGGGCATTTGGCTTTTGGGGAGTGGGCATTGGGAGTGAGTGTGCCTTGACCTGGCAGCCTCTGGCCCTGCTGCGTGCTAATAAACACGTGGAATCCCATGATGGGTTTGGCGTGTCCAGTGGGTCTGTGAGCACAGGGCAGACAGGGAAAGCGAGCTGCGTGCCAGGATCTCTGACTGGTTGTCCTGTTTGCTGACCAGGGGTGTCAGCTGACTCCCCCTCTACACCACAGAGGCCTGGACAGACGCGTGCCCTCCTCCCCCCACGTGTACGTGTATGCTCGTACAGCTGAGCCCTTCCGAACACATCTGCTCTAGCTCTGGCTTTTCCACATGGTGCTTGTGGCGGTCCTGAATGCTAAAAGAGAAAAATCCAAGGCTTGGAGAGGGGTGTTCTCCTGAGGTTCAACAGCAGCCAAGAAGCCAGGCACCATACAGATGTCTTAGTCTAAGCAGGATTTTAACTGCAGCCACAGGGACCTATGTGGCCTGAATGGCAGGTCAGGGTGGGCAGCTGGACAGAGGGAGCTCAGAGGGAAGTGAGGGGGCTCAGCTGAGAAGTGGCCAATAAGCCCCAGTGCTGTAGGAGGCAGCTGTGTGGCGCCTGTCCCTGTGGACCTGTGGTCACAGGTGTCCTCTGTGACCAATGGATCCGCTCCACACTTCCTAGTCACCCACAGGATGGAGATGGTGGCCATGCCTGCATCCTAGGACTTTTCTGAGAACAACGTGGGTTAATTCTGGAAGGCTGCACCACAGGGCCTGTCGTAAGTGGGCACTGCTGGGACAGACTGATGCCAAAGAAGGAAGCCTAACAGTTCACATCCTCCTGGGGATCCTGGGTCCTCTTCCTCAAGATCACCTGGAGCCGGGCGGAGTGGCACATACTGTTAATTTGTGCGCTAGGGAGAGGCGGAGAGGCAGGAGGATATCTGAGTTTGAGTGCAGCCTGCTCTACGCAGTGAGTTCCAGGACAGCCAGGGTTACATAGTGAGACCCTGTGTGCAAAACAAACAGAACAAATTATCTTGACTTCTCACTAACCACATCTTGTTGACTAGTCCTGACTGAACCCTTGAGGGTGTTGAGATGTGTCCCCCCACTCACCCCCGTCCTCCATCATCCATTGCTCCCCGACCCAGCCACCATCACCCCCAACCAAGAGCTGACTCCTGTGGCAGTGCAAGATGCTTCAGCTATGTCTCTGAAGCTGGGAAGCCCAGAAGAGAAGGAGCGGAAGCAGGGAGTTTGCCTTGCCTCTTTCCTTCTTTTTAACTGTCCCGGAACACGTGGCATCAGGGAGAGGTAAGCACGGGTCCCCATGGGGACCGGTGCTCTATGTCCTCGGGCCTGCACCAGCTGGGAGGTGGCCCCCATGGGTCAGGTGCAGGGGGAGGAGAGCTGAGGCTTGAGGAGTGGGCCAAGGTCTGTTCTCCAGCCCAGCTTCAAGGGGCCATTGGGGTGCAGCTTCCAGATCATTTTCCTAGAGCAATGTCTTGGGGTTCCCCATAGCTGTGAGGGTGGGTTAGAGGGGCGTAAGTAGAGAAGGAAAGTGAAAGCAGGCTCCCTGAGAGAGGGGCTTCTTGTTCCCAGAAGGCAGGAATGGCAGGAATGCATCAGGGTGGGGTTTCTAAACAGGGCCAGGAGGTGAAAAGGGAAGGAAAAGGGACCCTGTGTGATATCATACCCAAGCCAGCTTCCTGTCAGCAGACGGTCCTCCCTGGGCTGCTACTTTCCTGACTCTGTTTGGTCTTCTGTCTTTTCCAGAGGTTCAGTCCTCCAGAGGGCAGGCTCAGCAGCCCCTACGTGCCCAGCAGCAGCACCCCGTTATATTGTATGGGGTAGCATGTCCAGGATTGGAGAAGGCTTCTTTCTATCCAGGGTCGTGTACTTGACTGAAAAGCGCCAGAAGGACTCGGAAGTAGCATGAACTTAGCACTCCAAGGGCCCCTTCTGAGCAAGGGTGGGGGGCACCCTGACCAAGACTAGGTGATGGGAACGCCAGTCAGTCAGTTCCACCTCCAGCAGGAGCAAGAATAGACCCGCGCGTTCGTGCGTGTCCGTGTGTGTGTGTGTGTGTGTGTGTGTGTGTGTGTGTGTGTGTGTGACAGCTGCTGCTTTGCGCTCTTGTGGCTGGACTGAGGTTTCTCTCGAGACCCACGGTGAATTAAACTACCACTCCTAAGTAAAGAGACAGAACAAACGCCAAGGTCCCAGGGAGTAAAGGTTGGCGGGGGCAGACCCCCCCCCCCCACTGAGTACACCCGAGAAAGGGCCACGAGGCAAGTCCTCAGCTTCCTCAGCTGTGAATAGCTAAGTGTCGGCAGCTGGAGGTGCGCTGCGTGGCATCTGCGCATGCGTGCCTGCCTGCCTTCCCGTGCCGCAGGGGCATCAGCGGGAGTTCCAGGCAACCGCGAGCCAACTGACCTGGCACTTGGATTCTCTGAAGAGCTGAGCCATTTCTTCAGGCCCTCTCTACTGGTTCCTAGCCTGTTGAAGCTTAGGAAAATCCCAAAGTAGTCTTGCTGTGAGTTGGAGGTTGGAAGTGCCTGGAAGTCAGGTGGAGGCAGCTACAGGTGAGCGGGTGCCAGGGGTTCTGTCTAGGGGTAGGAAGGCTGTTGAATGCCGGCGCCTCGAGAGGCCTTTGCTGTCCGTTCAGAACATACATGGCTACTGCTGAGGTAACAGGGCAAATGCCCTCTCCAGGCACCCCGACCCTTTTGTGTGCCTGGAGCTCTCCCCTGCCCTTGCTGAGACACCGAGTTTCCGGGCTCTGAGGGCCTATGGCAGTGTGAGGAAGAAAACAGGAGTGGGGCAGAAAATAGAGGAAGGGCAGGCTGTGGGACCGGGGTGTGTGTGTGGGGGGGCGGGGATGGAAGGCTTGCCTAGACCTGCGTAAGGCCGTGGGTTCCATCCCCAGCAGTGAGTCTGCAGCGGCCCAGGGTCAGGTGCTGGACAGCTGCTGCCAGTGACTGCAAGGCTTAACCCGCTAGGGGAGGAAGGGGGCCGGAGTTGAGGGTTCCGCTGAGTCTTTCTGCTCAGCGTCCCCGGGCTTATTTTCCTCTAATTTTTTGCCTTAATTTCTGCCCCATAGCACCCTGGGCGTCTACTGCTTTTTAAAACTTTCCAGTTGCTGTGACATAAACTGTAGGAGGGGAAAAGAGCATTCTGTATTCTCTAGATCCCAGGCACGTGTGGCTCTAAACCCCTGCTTAGCTTGCTTATAGCTAATAAACGTGAGGGGGAGCGTCTGCTCCAGGGAGCGGTGGGTTTCATACAGGCAAGGCATCTCATTAATCCAGAAAAGCTGCTTTTGGGAGCCAGGTGTGGTGGCGCACGCCTTTAATCCCAGCACTCGGGAGGCAGAGGCAGGCAGATCGCTGTGATTTCGAGGCTAGCCTGGTCTACAAAGCAAGTCTAGGATAACCAAGGCTACACAGAGAGAGACCCTATCTCGAAGGGGACAAAAGAAAAAAAAGAAAAGAAAAGAAAGTCTGTGATCCTGGCATGGGTTGAGGGTTGATAGCTTGGAGGGCGGGTTCTTTGCTGGTGACGTTTGATTAAGCTGTTGCAGGCTTGCTACACACTTGTTTCTGCTAGGTGTTGCCAAGAAAGGAGACACTTTCAAGGAAGCCCCCAGGAGCCACACGGGCACATTCTGTATAGCAGAGACCTCTGGCTCCTTCCGGGTGTGGAGAAAAAGGGGTTAGCGCTGGGGCTCTGAAGCCAGACTGCTTGTTCTGAGCGTGTGCAGCCACTGTCTTCCCGTTCAACACCGCCTTTCCACCTCACACACCACCCCTTGGTTGGCCTGCTCCGGCCTGGTCACTGTGGTCAGGGTGGCCCTGGCGGATGTCGCTATCCTGGTGGCCAGGAGTGTCTTTATGGTATCCCTGCTTGTGCCAACGGGCCCTTCTATGCTAGGCACTGTGAGCGCCTTTCCCTCCCTGCCCCACCAGCCATAGCCCTTAAGGACCTGCCCTTGTGACTGCATTCTGCCTTAAGCCTGTGGTCTTATGGCAACAGCCAGTCTCCCGTAGTGGGCAGAGCGGCTGGTACATGCACTGCACGGGATGCACCTGCCTGAAACCTCTCGGCACAATCTAAAATGACTTGTGATTTGTCTGCAGCCTGTTTCAGTGACACCAGTCTCATGTGCGCGCTTGAATAGCTGAAGTTGTCTCCCCAAAAGGTCTCCAGCCTGTTCGTCTGGGGACCACACAGAGGTAACTCTGGAAGACCAAGAATGCCTGCTCCCTCCAGCTGGTAATGGGACAGGCGGCCTGGCAAAGATCCAATGGCCAGTCTTCTCAGGAGCCATGTAGACTTTAGCTGGAAACCTGGCTTCTGATGAACACCTGCCCACCTCCCCTAGCAGCGAGGCCACGTGATGACACTCGATTTGAGGAAGGAGCGTCCACTTCAGCGGGGAAGTCTAGCCCTTCAAAAAGCCCCCATGGTTTTTTCCAGTGTTAACCTCTGTGGTAACAAAAATGTTAACTGTGGATCTGTGCAGCAGGCGCTAGCCGTGGTTTGAGAGGACTTTCAGTTGAGTCACTGGTTCAGGCACAGCTCCCCACCACACCCTCTGGACTTCCCTTTGCATGCTCCACCCTACATACGGGCCTCCTTGGTGCTTGGAACTCAAAGACTGCCCCGTCTCAGCTCACTTCTGATCCTTCTGTGGGGGACACTTTCCTAGGCACCCACCTGGCTAATTCTTACCCCTGCCCCTCCGTCCCCCGCTCCGAGTCTTTGCTTAACTGTGTTCTTCTAAGATTTACCTTGGCCTATTTAATATCCCACACACTTCAGTTCTGGTCTGCCCTTTTCCCCTTGAATTTGATGGCTTTTAAACTCACTGTCTCACCCAGTGAACCCAGAGGGAAGGAAATCAGGAAGTACCCCCCCCCCCCGCCTTCCTTCCTTTTAATAAGAGTGCAGACACATGGCAGCACCTGAGGTACACCTTGAATGTAGTTAGTGTCAGGATGGCAGAAAAGAGAGACTGGAAGGGGCAGAGACACACATGGTGGCCAAACCCTGCGCCTCTGCCAGCAGCAGCAGCAGCAAGAGTCAAAGCCGCCGCCACATTTGAAATGTTGCCGCTGTGCCTGAGCTACGCTGATCAGCTGGGCAGTTACTTCCATTCTCTGGCATCTTTGTGTCCAAAATGAGGCAAAACCCATGTGCTCGGCTCTGGGGCAGCCTCCGCTTCCGAGCACAATGGAGAGGCGGGGCAGCCGGGCAAGGCCCAGGGTGACAGAACCTTAGGAAGGCGTGTGCGGGTTTTATCATTTTATCTCCATCTCCTCATTCCTGCACCACAGGAATTTTCCAGTCTACTTCCTTTTACAGAACAAGGAAGGTGGACTGTGTCACCCTGAAGTCCCATAGTACCAAGAGCAGGCAGATCTGTCCTCAAAACAGGTCTGAGAAGGAACGCTGGCAGGGAAGTGGTGGAGCTCAGAGTTCCCCGGCACTGGGAGCCTCGTCGATCAGCTGCTGGAGGTAGAGGGCTGCCTGGTCCAGCCTTGACAGTTCCAGGCGGAGGGAGGAAACCTGGCCCAGGAGAAAAGATGAGAAAGGGGGCACCGGCCTCCCGCCCCTGCGCCGCCAGGACTCAGGCTTCCTTGTGGCCTTACCTTCTGCTGCCCCTCTGCAGCCCCCTCAGACGCAGCGCGGTTCAACAGGTCATCAAGCTGCTTCTGTAGCTTCTGCCTTCGGGCAGCGAGCCGAGGTAGCTGGCTCTGGGGGTCCACCAGCCCCTGCAGGGAGGAGCGAAGGCTCAAACACCTGCATCCTGTCCAGCCCCCACCTGAAGGCCCCTCCCTTCCATCTTCCTCTGAGATTCCCTCCAACCCTCTCTCCTCACCTGCAGCTCCATGTAGATCTTAATGGTGTCGCCCAGTGAGGCCAGGGCCCAGCCTGCGGGGGCTGCTGCCCCTGGGGGCAGGAAGGCTACAACCCCGCAGTGGCTCAGAGTGCCCAGGGGCTCCAGGAAGGGCTGGAATAGGGCCTGCTCTCCTGGGTCGGAGCTCTGCAGCAGCACTAGTGGAGGCGAGGGCAGTGAAACATGGTCAGTGCCAGGGAGCACCAGCTCCTGCCATTGCTTCCTATCCCCCCAGGCCCTTCGCTGACAGCCTCACCTTTGGGGCGGGCTTTCGTGAGCTGGTAGGTGGCTCGCAGGGCTCGCAGGGCCTGTACGACCTCTTGGACTCTGGAGAAGCAGCGTTCCAGCTCAGGCTGGCGCCAGGACTCCTGGTGAAGAATCCCAGAGTCAGAAGGGAAACTCCTGGCTGCACCCTGTATCCACCTGCCTCATCTCCAGGCAACAGACCTACTCTCAACAGCATGCAGGATGCCCCACCTCCAGAAGCTGGGTGACACGTGAGGTGTCACCTGGGGTTACAGAACCAGTGGCCGGTACTCATACTCTCAAGATACCAGCCAATCCCAACAGCTCAATCTAAACACTATCAAAACACAAAGCCCCCCTGAGTGTCAACTCTAGAACAGCTTTACTTTGTGTGAATATTTTGCAAACATGCATTTATATATAACGTGTAGCTGCGGGATCCCCTGGGGTCAGGGTTACAGACAGTTGTGAGCCACCAATGTGGGTGATGGGAACTGAACTCAGGTCTTCCGCAAGAACAAATCATCCTAACCACTGAGTCACCTCTCCAGCCCCAGACTTTTCATTCTTCTTCCCAACACCCCGTTCTTTTGCGACAGGGTCTCTCTAGTCCTGAGCTGTCCTGGAATTTAGTAAGTTGACCAGGCAGGCCTCAAACTCACAAAGATCCTCCTGCCTCTGTCCTCCCAAGCTGGGATCAGAGGTGTGTGCCACCATGCCCAACTCAAACTTTTAATTCTTGAGGCTGAAAATAGCAATTTAGTGACACAGAATCAAAAAATAGTGGGTCTGGACATGGTGATATATGCCCTTAATACCAGCACTTGGGAGGCTGAGGTAGGTGGGGCTACATAATGAGTCCAGAACAGCCAAGGCTATAAAGACCCTGTCTCAAAACAAAACAAAACGGAGCTGGGAATGGATTGGCAGGTACATGCTTGCCAGGCAGGCATGGCAACCTGAGTCAGAAGCCTCATGGCGAACAGTGACCCTACAACCCGCAAGCATCAGAAGGTGCCCCTGCTTCCCGGATCCTTGCCCACGACTCACCAGGCTGTGGGCTCTGGGGTAGGGGGCCACACAGATGCTGGGGGCGAGGGGGCCACCGTGCCCGGGGGGCAGCCTTTGCCAAAGCTCTTCTGCCAAGAAGGGCATCAGTGGGGCGAGGAGGCGCAGACCGACATCTGCGCAGGAGAACAGCACCTGACGGGGCCCTGGGGGACACGGTACGTTCGACAACACTGGCTTCACCGCTTCCTAAGGAGGGAGCTGACAGGTTAGGACAGCCACAGCACACCCCCGCCTCTACGGTCACTGGTGGGACCAGGTCCTGGTTCAGGTGCATGCCAAGGAACGGAACGTCACGACACCATGTTGTCCCTGGACAATTCCCAGAGACGGGGGAGGAAGGTACAATTTAGAAAAGTTGAGGGTTTCTTTTCGTATCAGAAGGGGACAAAGGACATTTTTTCCCCCTACAGTGCTGGGGACAGAGCCTTGAGCACAGCGCAGGCAAGTGTAACCATGAGCCGTGTCCTTGCCCTGAGACGGGGCTGAGAAGCAGGGACGTGAGCACCACAGCCCCCTCCACCATCCTGAACGACCCCGTGTGGCTCAGCATCGGGGTGGCGTCGTGGGGCACTAAAGACCCTGGCCTGAAGCCACCATGGTGTCCTCCTGGCACGTAGCAGCCACAGGGGCTGAGGACAGCCCCACTGCGCTCTTCCCCTGACTGAGAGAAACGGGAACAACTCTGGGCTCCACCAGAGAGCCCAGGCCCGTGAGGGAGCAGCATGCTTTTCCCTGACGCGGGTGGGGACGGCTGGCCGCACCCACAGACCGCTGGGCCACTACCACCCACTTCCAGGAGAGGCCGCCAGGCTGCGCCCCACCACTCACCAGGTAGACGTCGCACAGACTGTGGAGCCAGAAATGATACAGGGTGTGGGTGACGAGAGAAAGCTCCCGGGTGAGGAAGCCTCGCTCACATTCCTGGGCTGCAAAGGCCAAGCGGCTCAGAATCCAGGCGTCCATGGCGGAGGGCGATACCTGCAAGCAGGCGGGCATGAGGACCTGGATGGCCACCCTGCCCCTGCCCCTCTCCAGGCCACCTCATCTCCTCTCACCGTCTCTGCTGGCTGGGGTACGAAGTTCTCCCCCAGGGCACGGAGGATGAAGCGCAGGGCGTTCCAGAGCTTGTTGCAGAAATGGCGGTAGTTCAGGACCTCAGAGACGGACAGGTGCAGGTCGCCCCCTGAGGGGAAAGAACAACTGGTCTGCTCGCCCTCTGCCGGCAGGGCCGTGCACACAGATGCCCTCTGCCCAACCACCCACCACGCTCACCCAGGATTCCGTGGGAGCACAGTGCAAATCTGAGGGCATCTGCCCCACACTCAGGGATCCCGTAAGGAAAGTCCTTTTTCTGCAACAGGAGGAGGGACGGTGTGGCCAGTACCTTCCAGGCCGCCCAAGTAAAGAGGCCTGGACAAGGCTGCGGGCCTCACCTGCGATGCGGCGGCAATGGCTAGCTCTCCCCTGTCCAAGTTGCTGTCCCTCAGCTTGGCCTGTAGCACCTGGAGATGAGCGAGGCGTTCACCGGCCGAGGTCAGGGTCAGACTCCCAGTGCCCGCCTCAGACCGCTGCATCTCTTGGGCCGCCTGCTCTGGTCTACCTGCAGCTCTTGTCCACTGATGATATCCCGAGGGTCCAGCACGTTCCCCAGGGACTTGCTCATCTTCCGGCCCTGCCTGTCGCGGACCATGGAATGAAGAAGTACCTGGAAAGGCTCAGGGTCAGCAGGGGGCTCAGGCCGCGGCCTCTGGGCGGGGGTGGGGCCCCAGCGCACCTTACCTTGCTGAAGGGAAGCTGCCCGGTGAGCTGCGATCCCAGCATGACCATGCGGCCCACCCAGAACAGCAGCAGGTCATTACCCGTCTCCAAGAGCGAGAGGGGGTAGAAGCGGGCAAGCTCTGGTGTCTAGGAGAGCAAAGCGAGCAGTGAGGTCCAAGCCTGCCTCAGCCGTCCCTGTCCGCCTGGGTCCTGCCCACGTGCTCTCCTTCCAACCTCGCTCACCTCTTGGGGCCAACCCAGGGCGGAAAAGGGGAAAAGAGCCGAAGAGAACCACGTGTCCAGGACATCAGGGTCTGGGAGACAAAACAGCAGCTGGAGCCTCTGGCCCTGAAGCCCACCCCACCCATGGGGCTCAGCATCTGCCCCAGTCCCAGCAGGACTCACCCCTCTCCAGGGTCAGCTCTGCGCCTGTTCTCCCGGTCTGTTTTGCAGCCAGCACTCTGGCCTCAGCCTCTGACCGCCCGACCACCCAACATTCCTTACTGTCATCCTGAAAAAATTGAGAGGGAGGGAGAGAAGCAAGGGTGAGCGAGTCCCGCTTCTCATACTCCGAGGACTGAGTGGCAGGCTCCTCCAGAGGGATGACGAAGGCACGTGAGGAGGTGGCCACACAGGAGCCGGACCCTGCCTCCTGAGGTGCTCCCTGCCACACCCAGCTGCTCCTCACTAACCTCTGCATTCTCTCCAACGACCCGGTAGGCTGGAATCTGATGGCCCCACCAGAGCTGCCGGGACACACACCAGTCCCTGTCAGAGAGGATGCCAGTGATGCCTCCGTGTGGTCAGCGGGTCCCCCTCCCCACCTTCATGAGAACCCCCACTTACCCAATGTGGGCAAACCAGTGCTGCCAGCTCTTCTGGTGGGAGGAGGGCCAGAGCTCCAGAGCCCCTGACTCCACTGCCTGTTAAAAAAAAAAGGTGGCCAAGCATGGCAGTGCATGCCTGTAATTCCAGACAGAGGCAGGTGGATCTCTGTGAGTTCCAGGCCAGCCAAGGCTGCACGGTGAGACTCTGACTTGAAAAATAAAAACCTGGCTGGAAAGATGGCTCAGAGGTTAAGAGCACTGGCTGCTCTTCCAAAGGTCCTGAGTTCAATTCCTAGCAACGACATGGTGGCTCACAGCCATCTGTAATGAGATCTGGTGCCCTCTTCTGCCCTGCAGGCACACATGCAAGCAAAACCACTATATACATAATAAATCTTTAAAAAAAGAAAACAAAAACCCTCAAAGGTGGCCAGTGAGAGGCTTAGCTCGTACCATGAGGACCTGAGTTCTATCCCCCACATGGGCACCACAGCGCACACACATGGAAATAAAGTCTTAAGACTCGTGCGTATACATGTATTACTTGTGTGCATATATGATGTATATGCACACACGTATAGAGGTCATAGGACAACTAGGAACCTGTTCTCTCCCTCCTCTAGTGGGTTCGGGGGATTGAACCAAGACCACAAACTTCCCCCCAAAACATTAAAAAAAACAAACCAAAAAAAACCAGGAAGGACCTCGTGTTGTCCAGGAAGATTCTGGCTAGAACAAGGGCAGAAGCCCACCCTCTCAGGCCGTCCTCCTCTGTCACCACCCGAATCTTTATGACTGGAGGTCCTCCCCCTCCTCCCTCACCCCAGAAGCTCCCCACCCTGGGGCCTTACCTTGGCAGCCCGGGCCCCCATTTCCTGACAGCGGACAAACCACTGGCTCTTCAGCAGGTATTCCACCACGTCCCCGGAACGGCTGCAAGGGCAGCAGGGTGAGGCCCCCGGCCACCTTCTAGGCCTCCCCCAGAAGCCCAGTGTGGGGCACCCCATTATAACCCCAGCTCAAACATCACCCAGCGCACAGCCCACACACGGCCTCTCGTGAAGGACTGAGACAGGGCTACCTGCAGATGGGCAGAACCATGGGGTGCTCCTGCAGGCCCCGGAACAGGCCCCGCTCCCTCAGGGAGCATATAATCTTTTCCCGGGCCACAAATCGGTGAAGACCCTGGGAAAAAGTGACAAGATTAGAGGCCTCAGACAAGTTGGGGAGGCAAGGCACAGGGTGCCTATAAAAGACAGGGTAACCGCTGGGCAGTGGTGGCGCATGCCTTTAATCCCACTGCTTGGGAGGCAGAGGCAGGTAGATCGCTGTGAGTTCAAGGCCAGCCTGGTCTACAAAGTGAGTCCAGGACAGCCAAGGCTACACAGAGAAACCCTATCTCGAAAAACAAAAAAAGACAGGGTAACCAAGGCTGGCCCTACCTGCAGCCAGTCTCCACAGAGTGATGTCATGGTCCCATCCTCTGCAATGACACTCAGGGGGGTCAAGCCATGCCGGGCCCCCATCTCTGCATCTGCTGGACTGTGAGCAGGAGTCACCTTCACTGCCCCTGGGGAAACAGTTGCTGTTAGAGTGGCCGGATCTCGGCCCTGGGTCCCCTCCTGCCTCCAGCTTTCACGGCTCTCCCTCCCCGAAGGCCTGACTTCCACACACCTGTGGCCACATGTGGTTGAACAGAGGTGTCTGTGACGACGGGGAGAAGCTGTCCTGTCAGAGGGTGACGAAGCTGTCGCCCATGTAAATGCTAAAGAGGAAGGTGAGCTGTTAGGAATAGCCCGAGTGCCGGACATCACAGAGTGAGAGGGTAGAAAGCAGAGGTCAGGGGTTAGAGCACCGCCCACCGCCCACCGCACTCCTTCAAGGGCCAGGCTTCTGAGTGAGGCAAGAAGCAGCCTGAACAATTCCTCCTCTGCTGTGAAGGCCGCCAATGAGCGCAGCTGTGTTTGATCTGAAGGCCATGGTTAGCTAACCCCCATCACGAGAAAAGCAAGATAGCAAAAACCACAAGGGAGCAAATTAGAGCCACCGCAGAGCTGAGAGGCGGGGTCTCAGAAGGAGGGGCTAGCAGTGGAGACCGGGTGCAGGTAGGGGCGGGAGGGCCTGGTGCAACGCACTCCACTCACCGTGTACCTCGGGTCGTCCGGGTGAACGGCTACAGCCACATCTCCGGGCAGCGTCTCTGGCCTGGTGGTTCCCACCACAACCTCTGTGCCTGGAGACAAGCATTCCAGCACTGAGGTCACCCCAGCCCCCGAGCCCACTCGGGTGAAGCAGGCAGAGCCTCAAGTAGACCAGTCCAGCTGGCCCCGCCCTGCCTCTTGCCCCGCTCTGGACGACACTTACACACTACTACACTTTAGAACTAATCTTTTGCATTGTTTTACTGAGACAGGGCCTCACATGGCCCTGGCTGGGTGGGAACTTGCTATGTGGACCAGGCGAGCCTTGAACTTGGACTCCTCCACCTCCATCCCCCAAAATGCTGTGATCACAGGCGCACCATCATCAGCTTAGAACTCATCTTTCACCTCTTTCCTTAGTGAAAGACTCTTAGAATCACAGAGTTCTAAAGAAGACGGCCACGTGCACTTTTTTCCCCCAGCACCCCCACAGTAAGTGCCCACAATGGTGCGAACCAACCCAGGGGTCCCAGAAACCCACCACATGCTCAAGAAAAGGGAGGCAGGAACACACTCACCAGGCTCCCCGTCCACAGGGAAAGCGACAGAGACAAGGACCCCAAAGGACACAGGGGTCGGGCAGCCGGGCGGCTGGAGCACTGTGCGGCCAGGCAGGGGCCGGTTCTCCACCTGGGAGGTTGAGGAGGCAGGGAGAGAGCAGTCTCTCTGTGGTGCTCAGGGTTAGGATTCCCACAGCTCCGCACCCTGCTCCCTGCCCCGACCCCCGCCACCCAGAGCAGTGGAGAGCCACTGTCCACACCGAAGTCATGGAGCTCAGAAGCCACGGCAGCCCGCTGTGCTGGGCACTGCACAAACTGACTCTTTACAACATTCTACACGCCAGCACAGGCCACCATCCTTGACTGACAGGTGAGGCGGCACAGCGGCTAGAGCTTGAGACAATCAGAGCTGCCAGTGCAAGGACCCAACTCTGCCGACTCCGTCAGCTTGCCCGTCTTCCTCCTCCTCACCTCAATGTCCGAGATGGCCGATTTCAACGCACAGGACCAGTTGACGATCTGACGGTTCCGGTACAACAGCCCTGCGTCGTGGAGTCGCACAAAAGCCTCCGTCACCGCTGCTGAGGAGCCCTAGAAGGATATGAGTGTCCACACCCGACACTCCCCCTCAGCTGAACCCCCGGACTCCCTCCTCCCTCGCTCAGCACACTCCATGCCGGTCTCGAACACCCTCCCCCCAAAACCCACAGGGACGACAGCATGAACTCACAGCGTCCATGGTGAAACACTCCCGATCCCAGTCCAGAGAGGCGCCCAGATCGCACAGCTGCTCATAGATCTGCCCCCCTTTCCTGCACCAGAGAGTCCTGTCAGTAAGCATGACCGGAGCACCCCCCCAACACCAACCAAGGATGCTCACTAGTGCCAGGTACCAGAGAAAATAAAGCGCACGTGGTGCTGACCCAGCAGACGGAGACAGAGCCAGACACATGGGGGGAGGGGGTGGGCAGCTCTCTATGACTTTAAAAGACACAGAACCAACCGTCTCTGCAGGGGCAGCACACAGGATGAGTACTTGCCTTGGGTTACAACCAGTGTGTCTAAGCTGCAGCCCATGGGTTGTGAGCGCATACACACACACACATTCATTTTGCATAACACCGCAACATGACATTGTCAACTAGGAAGTTTGCATTTGAGAATTATGCAATAAAGTAAAAAACATCTCACACACACACAAAAAAAACCCTCAAGATGTTTTCAGGAAGTTTTGAATTCAGAGCCATGCTAGGATGCACAAGGCCCGTGGCCACGGGTTGTACGCACATGCCCGGCAGGAAGCAGCCACTTTGTGAAAATGTAAGGGAGAAAGACAGACAGACACGGGAGGAGGAGGAGGGGCGGGCGCATGGAAAACAAGACAAGTGGATTTTTTTTTTTTCCAAGCCAGGGTCTCTCTGTGTAGCCTTGGCTGTCCTGGACCCGCTTTGTAGACCAGGCTGGCCTCGAACTCACAGCCATCCACCTGCCTCTGCCTCCAAGTGCTGGGATTACAGGCGTGCGCCACCACCGCCCGGCTTGACAAGTAGATTTTTAAAAACCCACACACGGGGCTGAAGAGACGGCTCAGAGGTTAAGAACACTTGTCTGCTCTTCCAGAGGTCCTGAGTTCAATTCTCAGCAACCACATGGTGGCTCACGACCATCTATGATGAGATCCGATTCCTCTCCTAGTGTGCACAAAAACAGAACACTAATATACATAAAATAAGCAAATCTTTTTTTAAAACCCACGCATTAGCCGTGCGGTGGTAGTGCACGCTGGTAATCTCAGAACTCGGGAGGCAGAGGCAGGCAGATCACTGTGAGTTTGAGGCCAGCCTGGTCTACAAAGTGAGCTCGGGTCAGCCAGGGCTACACAGAGAGACCCTGTCTCAAAAAACCAAAACCAACCAACAAAACAAAAATAAAATAGCCCCCCACACATTTATATATACATCCATAAACACACAAATGTATACATCCTAACATAAACACAGCACACACACACAAATGTGTACATCTTAACATAAACATAGTGCACACACACAAATGTGCACATCCTAACACAAACATTGTGCACACACACAAATGTGCACATCCTAACATAAACAGAGCACACACACATCCTAACATAAGCACCTCACACACACAGGGCTCGGACACCCCCTCCGCCAGAGCCCCTGCTGAGGCAGTTAGGGACGGGGCATGAAGAACCGAACGGCACAGGTCAGAAGTGGTGACAAGCAGAGCCAGCCAGCCAGCCCACGGGCCGGCCGTGCCATACTCACTCGTGTTTCCACTCCCACACGGCCCTAAGGAAGTCATCCCGGCTCAGCTCGTGTCTCCTCACTCTCCGCTCCTTCCACAGGTGTTTCTCCACCACAGCCTGATGTGGGCCAAGTGCAGATGAAAAGCTAGTCAAGCTGCTTCAGAAAAAAGGCACTCTCAACCAAGAACCGGAAATGGGGTTAAAAGACCCACCTGTGTAGCAATTCCTGCATGATCTGAGCCAGGGATCCACAGCACGCGATCCCCACGCATCCGATGCCTGCGACAGAAACACCGTAAGGGACCCTTGGGCTCTCCCATCCTTATGTATTCCAGCACTTTCGACCTTCCCTTTAGGAACTGCAGTGGCCCCGTTTCCTCTCACCAGCGCACAAGTGCATCCTGTATCGCCACTGTGAGCGCGTGGCCGATGTGCAGGGAGCCAGTGACATTGGGAGGTGGGATACACATAGAAAAGGTGTCCCCTGTGGCTTGGGGCAGCTGCGCCTGGAAGGAACAGGGACGTCAGAAGCCGGGGAAGACTGGATGTTGCCTGGGAAAACAGCACCCTCTGGTGCCCTCGGGACAAAAAGAACTTCAAGGGGGCCAGGTGCAGTGGTACACACCTAATCCCAGCACTTGGGAGGGAGAGGCAGGTGGATCTCTGTGAGTTTGAAGCCAGCCTGGTCTACAGAGTGAGTACCAGGTCAGCCAGGGCGAAACTGAGAAACTCCGCCTCAAAATAAATTAATAATAATGATAATAATAAAAATAAACTTATATTAAAAAAATAAACTTATAATAATAACAATAATGGACTTGCAAGGAATTTCCAGAACGGGGAAAGGAACAAGAAACTTCTTAAGAAGCCAAGGGCCAAAAAAGAAATAAAGCTAGCCTGTGTCCACCAAGTTCAAGGGCCACTCACGCTGTCCCGGGGACCTCACAGACGGCCTGTGTGCCATGCACTAACCTGGTACTCTGGTTTGAAGAAGCCCTCTCGCACCCACCACTGGTACCAGGCCGCTTCAACATATCGGGGACTGTAAGCGGGAGGCAGGGGCCCCGAAACATCTGTGGAAGCCGAGGAGAGATCCGCTACTGAACTGCCCTTTTAGCAGACGGGGGCAACGACACATCTCCAAACGCCGCCACAGTTTACCTTTCTTTTCACCGGGCTCAGTGGGGATTTCATACAACACAACCTCCTTGTGACTCCAGGCCTTGGCGGGCACTGCTGGTGACTGCGGGGAGGAAACAGGGGTGTGTGTGTCAGCCATGTGGATGCCGGCACCAGACTCGGTCAGCTAACCCTAGCCCTGAGTCCTGACCTTGCTCTCCTCCGCCAGCCCGGCCTCCAGGGCCGCCTGCTTCTCCCGCAGGCGCTTCTGTTTGGCTTCGCGGTTCCGACGGGAGAGGGGCGAGCCGTGGAGCTCGGGCTGTGTGCAGAGCGGCCGCGGCCCGGAGAGACCCCACGAGGGCCTCAGCCCCCGGAGCGGAGGCCGGAAAGAGGCCGGAGGGAACCGCGGCATCGGGGCGTCTGGGCGGAGGTCACAACCCTCCGGGGCGGTCAGCGGGACCCTCGCGCTGCGTCCTCCGGCCTAGGGGCGGGGCGCATGGTGTCACCGGGACCAGGGCGTCCGGGGGAGGCGGCTCTGCCCGCGGCTCTGCGCCGACGCGGGCGCGCGGAGGGGAGAGAAGCCCGGGGCTGGGAAACCGTGGACCCCACGCTGCGCGGCTGTGCTGGACCGCGAGCGGAGAGGAGCGCCGCCGGGGTGCGCGCGCACGCGGGGGGCGGGGCGGGGCACGCAAGCGCATGCGTAGAAGACGCCCGCTCGGCGGGCTTTTTTCTTTTCTTTTTTTTTTTAATTTTTTCCGAGACAGGGTCTCTCTGTGTAGCCTTGGCTGTCCTGGACTCGCTTTGTAGACCAGGCTGGCCTCGAACTCACAGCCATCCACCTGCCTCTGCCTCCCGAGTGCTGAGGTTAAAGGCGTGCGCCACCACACCCGGCTTCGGCGGGCTTTCTTTGCAGAAGTGGTACCATCACTTGTGCGTCTGCAGCCGCACAGCTTTTTACATAGTTTTATTAAACAAGAAATGTCCCGGTGTGTAAACAAAGTACACCTGAGTAGGAAAGCTGCCCGCCCGCCCGGCTCAGGAGCTGTGCTTCTGCCGCTTCCAGAAGCGTTTGACGTCGCTGTGCCCGGCCGGAGTCACCACCATCAGCCGCTTGGCCGAGTTCTCGAACAGGAGCACGCCCAGCTCCCGCGCGTGGGCCAGCAGCAGTTCAAAGTCCACTTGCGACAGGAACTGGTTGTACAGGACGCCTGGGGTTGGGTGGGACAGGCAGGAGGTGAGGGGCCAGCAGTGCTCTCAGCCCCTGCGAGCAGCAACCCCCAGGGGCTGCAGGCCACAGTTTTAAGTCTCTCTACCTTAACACCCTTGACATCCAGACACTCGAAAAGAACAGAATACAAGGAAAGAAAAAACAAAACAAAACAAAAAACCAGGCCAGCCCACCCAGGTGACTGAATTACCCTGCCTCTTAACCTCCAAACTGCACTGATTTGGGACATATGTCCTGCTACCAATATAGCGAGATAAACAGATCAGCTTTTCTCTTCCCTCTCTGTGGGGAAACAAAAATGAAACGCCCTCACAAGACGAGTTTCATTTATCATGGCTGAATTGCCGGCCAATGAGCAAGGTCAGGTCAACAGAAGCCACTAACCTTCAGTGAAACGGAGTCTGTCCCTTTCCAGCTCCCACAGCCTGATCTGGTCTGTTATGGTGGGGGGCAGCACAGGCGTCTGCAGGGACAAGGGTGAGGCTGTGGCAGTGGTTCAGATGCCCCGGGCCCAGGCTGCCAGCCTCCAGCATCTTGGTACCCACCCATACCTGTTTGAGCATCACGGGATGGGCCCTTGTCCTTAGGAAATGGATTATCTAGGAAAATACAAAGATGCAGAAAGCCATCTGAGTCCCTAAAGTCAACGATCTCCTGTGTTCTCCCTCTGCGGCAGTTACTTCCAGGTGGGAGGCACGCTGCAGTGTCAACACTCCAGGTGTGCAGCCCACTGGTCACACCTGCTGCTCCAGGTGTGCCTCCCACTGGTCACACCTGCTGCTCCAGGTGTGCCTCCCACTGGTCACACCTGCTGCTCCAGGTGTGCCTCCCACTGGTCACACCTGCTGCTCCTACGCTGCATCTGTTCTTTCCATAGTCTTGCCTTGCTTTTCTTTCTTTAAGAGCAGTAGCTACTGTACTTTGAGCCCTGACTGCTCAGCAGGCCTTGAGCTGAACAACTGAACAGCTAGCCTTCCAACAACTGCAGGCTCCTGGGAGCACAGTGAGACCCAGAGATAAAGCAGCTGTGAACAGTGGAGTGAGACACAGATTCAGAGCCAGACAGCCTCCCCTCGAGTCTGTCCCCGCGGGCTCTGCCCCAAACCCCTCTTCATGTGTCTGGTGCTCAAGTGACTCGCCACCCACGTGACAGCCCATCCCTGACCCCCACTCCCAGCAGGGGTACCTGCTGCGCTGTGATGCCACTGGCAATGGCCTGCTGCACACTCTCCCGGGTCACCTGTGCCACCACCATGTTGGGGAACCGGTAGAGCATCTCAGAGAAAAGGGCGATGAGAGCGATCTGCAGCTCCGACTCTGGCGCGGGGAATGAGGCGGAGTGAGGAAGGTGCTCACACCTGCCTTCCTCTAGCCCTGCCCTCCAGCGTAGGAAGAAGTACCATAGCGCTCCACAGACCACCTGGTAAACGTGGCCATAACCAGGTTCTCTCCCGTGTCCGTCCCCTGCCCACCCCCGACCAGCCTCACCGGTGTAGGCATACAGCCGGTAATTGGTTTCCACGACAATGAAGCCTGGCTGGTGCACAGTGCCCCCAGCCCCAGAGACACCGGAGGAGAGATTGATGGCCAGGCGAGTGGGGTAGTAACGCCGGGACTTCCTCTGGAAGGACACAGGGAGAGAGAGGGCACTCTTTCAGGTAACCGCGCTAACACCCTCAGCTCGCCATCAGATCCTCTCGTGTGAGAGATACTGTCCAACTTTATTTATTTATTTATTGGTTTTTCAAGACAGGGTTTCTCTATGTAGCCTTGGCTGTTCTGGACTCGCTTTGTAGACCAGGCTGTCCTTGAACTCACAGCAATCCGCCTGCCTCTGCCTCCCGAGTGCTGGGACTAAAGGTGTACACCCGACTTTTTTTTTTTTTCTGTAAAGAGATTTATTTATTTATTACATATACAGTGCTCTGCTTGCATGAACACCTGCACACCAGAAGAGGGCATCAGATCTCATTACAGATGGTTGTGAGCCACCTTGTGGCTGCTGGGAATTGAACTCAGGACCTCTAGAAGAGCAGACAGTGCTCTTAACCACTGAGCCATCTCTCCAGCCCGGCTGTCAAATTTTAACTTCTCTTTCAAACGACCCAAGCATGCAGTCCTGGCACCGACCTTTCGCTGCGTCCCGACACCTCCCTGCTCTCCTAGAAGCCAGGTTGCTGGGTGTACATACCTTCCTCTGGAAGACGAGCCCGAACTCACGCAGGTGTTGCAGGAAATTCAACAAAGAGTCACTCATGCCCTCCACGGAGTAGTCCTGGTGAAGAGACGGGCGGCTGGAGCTACAGCAAGCCCCAGCAGGCACCGCCGCCCTGTACTCCCTCCCTCCCGTGCCTGCTCAGGTGGTTCTGTCTCCCCCTCATTCTCACCACCCCAGCTCTCCACAGCCTCCCCTACCCCCTCCTCGGCCCCTACCTACCTTGCCAAGAGTAGAGAAACTCAGCTGGAAGAGGAAGGAGAGGATCTCCACCAGATCCATGCCTCGACTCTGAGGAGGAAGGGAGTTGAGGGGCGAGGTGGGGTGGCTGTCTGCAGGTCGGTGGGGACCCGGGCAGCGTGAGCACATCGTCCTAGGCCCTGGCTCTCACCTGGGCTGTCTGCAGGTACTGCAGCATGAAGTACCAGAGCTGGGCCGACGTGTCCAGGAGCAGGAACTGGAAGCCAGCAGAGGTGATGCAGGGCGGCTCTCCAGGCTCAGTGCTGGAAGTGGAGAGGGTGATGGTGGCCACGTGCAAAGAAGGCTCTATCTACTCAGACCTCTTTCCTCGGCCAACTCATCAATCCCTCCTAAGGCCTCACGCCCACTTTGAGTGAGCAGGGAGCTGCTCTCCTTACCTTTTCATAAGCCCAGCCTGGCTGAGGAGCTGGGCCAGGTCCTGGCTGACAGCCGCACTGGGGGAGCCCACCATGAAGTGCAGGACCACCTAGGGATGAAAGAAGTCAGCAGGCTGGGGTCCCGAGGGCTACGGGGCACGGGAGCACAGTGGAGGCACACAGAGGCCCAATCCTCACCTCCCAGCGCTCCTCGGCATACTTGTCAAGTGAGGGGACATCCCGGGCGTGCTTGTCGGGTCCCAGCTGGCTTGTGTCATCAGACCAGGCCTTGCCCCTAAGGCCAGGACGGGCGGGGTAAGGAGCCCTGTCTGCTTCCTGATTCCCAGGGCCTTGCCCACCCTCACACCGTGGACCATGAGAAGGGAACACATCCTACACCCACACCTGGTCCAGTGTACTCTTGAGGAGCTTGGGGGTGGGGGCACAGGTTCTGGGGAGGTCTCTAAGGCGCTTCTCCCCCCCTCCGCGCAGTGAGCAGTTCCCATGGCCTAGCTTGGGATAGGAGGTAGATGACATACCCACCCAGAAGAGCAATCCGCAGGTTCTGCCGGAAGACAGGGTTGAGGATGAGGCCCTGGAGTCCACCAGGGAGCAGCTGGGTGTGCCAAATGCGGAGGCCACTCAGCAGTCCTGTGCTTTCCTCCTGGGCCCTGGAGAGCAGAGTGGGGTGTCACAAGCAGAGAGGAGACTCCAGGGGGTGACATTTCTTTTTTTTTTTTTCTTTCCTTTTAAGATTTATTTTTATTATGTATACAGTGTTCTACCTGCGTATACACCTACACACCGGAAAAAGGCACCAGATCTCATTACAGATGGCTGTGAGCCAGCACGTGGTTGCTGGGAATTGAACTCAGGACCTTTGGAAGAGCATGCAGTGCTCTTAACCTCTGAGCCGTCTCTTCTGTCTTTTCTAAACTGGCGTGTCCCAGGTGAAGTTGTGTTTTCTTACCTCAGACACCTGTACTGATGCTAAGGAGAACCTAGTTGTATTTTTTTTTTACTGTTGTTTCTTTCTGTTTTTAATTTCCTTTGTTCCTGAAAGGGCCCTGTGAAGCCTGGAACAGCCTCAAACTTACTATGTAGCCTTTGAATATCTGCTCTTCCTGTCTCCACCTTCCAGCTCTGGGGGTACTACTTTCTCCTTTCCTTTTCTGTTTCTTGTTTTAATTAACATACAGCTAGTGAATGACAAATAGCACAACTCTCCAAAATGGAAAACATGCCAGGCACGGTGGCGCACGCCTACATTCCCAGCACTCGGGGAGGCAGAGGCAGGCGGGTCGCTGTGAGTTCGAGGCCAGCCTGGTCTACAAAGTGAGTCCAGGATGGCCAAGGCTACACAGAGAAACCCTGTCTCGAAAAAAAAACAAAGAGAAGGAAAACACTGCAAATGTATTCTGGAGGGCAGGGCCTGTTGAAAGGCCCTAGGTTGACCCCTTAGCTCCTGGGGGTGGCCCAAGCAAGAGCAGCGTGAGAAATGCAGCCGTTGGGAAGCGCTGGCACGGGCTGCACGTGGGACTCACTTGCTGAACTCCTTCTTCACCCACAGGGCCACCGCAGCCTGTGGCAGAGGCTGTCCCAGGAAGAGCATCCTCATCACCCAGTTCTTAGCCAAAGAAGGGAGCTCCCTGTGAGGTTCAGAGGCCAGACGTTAACCGAAGCTACCTCACACCTGCATCTCTGCCCTCGTCCGGCTCCCAAGCGTCCCGCCTGCCCCCACAACCTCCTTCCGTTTTGGTATGGCCCCACTTGGACGGATGTCAAACACCCCGTGCTCACACCGGGCTAAGCTTCTCCCCACTGTAACTAGTTTCGGTCTCCAGGACCCAAGACATTGCCCCCCCCCCAACATGCCCCTGGCTTTGAAGGCTCCCCACCTGAAGACAGCCAGACAAGTGGCAGGATGGCCATACAACCGGTCCAGCACCCCAGGGCTCAGGCCCCCTAAGAACTCCTGTAGATTCTTGCATTGCAGGTGCGCCCTGTTCAGTCCTCCCCTCGCAGGGGTGCTCTCCATCACCTGAGAGGGACAAACGCCAATAGTACTCACCCCCCCCCCCCCCCACCCCCGATCCAGGCCGGTGTCACACTCACTCCATAACTACCAGGCCCCCTGTAGCCCACCATTTCTGCACTTTACTCTCTGGTGCCACAAACCACTTATTTCTCCCAAACCCTTCATGTGGCCTTCAACTAGCTATGTAGCAAAGGGTGGTTTTGAACTCCTGACCCTTCTGCCTCCACCTCCCAAGTGCTGGGATTACAAGAACGTGGCGCACCTGGCTTTACATCCCACATCTGCCCTAAAGTTCAGCCTCCATGTGGTAGAATTTTTCTCATTTTTGTGTACGGTCCTGAGAATCAAATCCAGATCCTCGACAGCGGGGACAAGTGACAGAATCACTTATTGTTCCATACTGGCAAAACTGTTTTGCATATCAACGACGTCTCAAGCTCATCTAAACAGCGACAAAGATGTTTGTTTGAGCCCCGTCTTCTCTCTCTCTTCCACCCTCCTAGTCAGATCGGGTCACAAGCTCCCAATCTGTCAAGTCCTTAGCTCTCCTCTGGAGACGCGGCTACCATCTGCCTCCATGCTTACCAGCCTAAATGCCTCTCCATCCCTTCCCCCCAAGTCAGCTTCTCCCCCCTCACTGAGACCCACGCGTCTCGTCTCCCCGGCTCCCCCCTCACTGAGACCCACGCGTCTCCCCGGCTCCCCCCTCACTGAGACCCACGCGTCTCCCCGGATCCCCCCTCACTGAGACCCACGCGTCTCCCCGGCTCCCCCCTCACTGAGACCCACGCCGTCCCGCTCCACACGTCTCCCCGGCTCTCTCTCCTCTCACGACACCTCCTGCTCAACTCTTTCCCTTACCCGTCTCATACCCCCTCAACCACTCGGATACCCCTCACGCACCCCGGATCACCGGCCGTCGCTTAATCAGAGCAAATGTCTCGCATCGGCTTCTGGAAATAAAGGGTGAGAATTCTGAAAAGTGGGAGAACCACGAAGGACTTCACAGTCAAGACACAACCAAAAAAACCAGTCCAAAGAGAAGGGGGGGGGGGGGCAGAGAAAGTGTGAAGAGTAAAGGGGATGAGAATAGGCAATGCACTCGCCTGTCGCGTGGCATGTTGGGAATTGTAGTCCTGTTTTTTGCTTACATAGGAGCACCGTGAGGAAGATCTGACTACAATTCCCGAAAGGCACCGCAAGAGCACCCGCCGAGAGATGTCGGCTTTTCATTGGGATTTCCCTAGAAACATCCTAAGTCAGACCATTTAGTTCCACGAGTTTCCTTTGCACCCAAGGCGAAAATCTGTTCTGTCTAGACAGGAGAAGGCAGGCACCCAATCTGCAGGAGCTCCAGTGGAGCCGGCCTGGTGGTGTGTTCGATTTATAGAACTCAAAACTGGGTTTCTTGCCGGACGTTGGTGGCGCACGCCTTTAATCCCAGCACTCGGGAGGCAGAGGCAGGCGGATCCCTGTGAGTTCGAGGCCAGCCTGGTCTACAGAGTGAGTCCAGGACAGCCAAGGCTAACACAGAGAAACCCTGCCTCGAAAAAACAAAAATAAATAAATAAATACTGGGTTTCTTGACCTCTGATGTCCCCCCCGCCTTGAAACTGGGATAATGCAGCGGTGAGGAGCATTTTCACACAGCGAGGATTAATACAATCGGGGCAAACTGGATTGTGTTAATCCGCAATCTTTCGACGCTCAATCTTTTTGTGTGTGTGTGTGCTTTTTTTAATGTAAATTGGTATTCCGCCTGCACATATGTCTGTGTGAGGGTGTCAGATCCCCTGCCATGTGGGTGCTGGGAATTAAACCCGGGCCCCCTTCCCCCTCCCCCCCCCGTCATTGTCCCCTCCCCCTCGCCCGCCCCCCCATGCCGTGCCCCACCCCCCTGCTCAATCAACCTTGAGTTAGAAGACTCCACTACAATTTTTAAAAAAAGGTATCATCTGCCCTGCTTTGTTTTATGAATTTATCATAGGCAGATACCAGCTGAGGTCAACTATAGGCTCTCCAAGTCTTATGGGGCAAATTCTGTTGTTCTTTTTTTTTTTTTAATCTCTTTTCCCCCATAGCCTTGGCTGTCCTGGACGTACTTTGTAGACCAGGCTGGCCTTGAACTCACAGTGATCTGCCTGCCTCTGCCTCCCAAGCGCTGGCATTAAAAGCGTGGGCCACCACACCCAGAAAATTCTGTTATTCTTAGATAGCAGAATACCAAGCCCAACGAGAGTAAGAAATCTGTCCAAGAAAGTCCCAGCGCTAGGATGAGAAGCTCATTTACCAAGACCATGTAAGACACTGTTTTGTTTTGTTTTTTATTGGGCCCTTGTATGTTGCCCTCTGGATCTGTCCCAGTCACTATCTAAAATTAACAGAGAACAACACAAAACTGACAAAGCTTCTATACAGCAAATAGTATAGTGTTTGTATAGTTTGAAACACAAAAGTTACAGTCTGGGAAGAAATGTTAGATGAAATGGGCAGAACAGAAAAACAAAAGCAAAAACAAAGCGATAAAGAAAATCACAGGCAGCCGGGCGTGGTGGCGCACGCCTTTAATCCCAGCACTCGGGAGGCAGAGGTGGGCGGATCGCTGTGAGTTCGAGGCCAGCCTGGTCTACAAAGTGAGTCCAGGTCAGCCAAGGCTAACACAGAGAGACCCTGTCTCGAAAAACCAAAAAATAAAAAATAAAAATAAAATAAAAATAAAATCTCAGGCATGGTGGCGCACGCCTTTAACCCCAGCACTTGGGAGGCAGAGGCAGGTGGATCGCTGTGAGTTCGAGGCCAGCCTGGTCTACAAAGTGAGTCCAGGACAGCCAAGGCTACACAGAGAAACCCTGTCTCAAAAAACCAAAAAAAAAAAGAAAAAAAAGAAAAAGAAAGATGGCTCGGTGCTTAAAAACACTGCCTGCTCTCCAAAGGACTCAGGTTCAGTTCCCAGCAACTGCGTGGTGGCTCGAAACTGTCTGTTGTAACTCCAGTTCCGGGTGATCTGACAGCCTCACACCAATACACATAAAATTAAATTTTTAAAAAAGATTTAAAAAGAAAAAATAAAGTTGAATGTGGCATTGTGGGCCTGTAATCCTGCGCTCCATGGGTAAGTGGAGGCAGGGGGATCGGGGTGGTGGTGGAGTACACCTTTAATCCCAGCTCTCAGGAGGCAGATGCAAGGAGATTTTTGTAAATTCAAGGCCCGGCTGTCCTACATAGAAAGTTGCAGGACACCCAGCAATAGACCCTGTCTCAAAACACAGAATAAAAGACCAGAGAGGCTGTAAACTCTTGACTCTGCTGCCTCCACTTCTGGAGTTCTGAGCTTACAGCCAAGCATCACCACCCCAACTACTACAAACAATTTTAATGGGATTGTCCTTTGACTCTACAAAGCCACCATTAGAAATGTAGCATCCAAACCAGGTGTGGTGGCGCACACCTCTAATCCCAGCACTCGGGAGGCAGAGGCAGGCAGATCCCTGTGAGTTCAAGGCCAGCCTGGTCTACACTGGGAGTCCAGGACAGCCAAGGCTACACAGAGAAACCCTGTCTCGAGAAACAAAACAAAACAAAAACAGAAATGTAGCATCCAAACCAGGTGTGGTGACGCACGCCTTTAATGCGAAGATTCATGAGGCAGAGACAGGTGGATCGCTGTGAGTTCAAGGCCACTCTGGTCTACAAAGTTGAAGGATATCCTGGTACTTGGCTGTCCTGGATTCACTTTTTTACTTGGCTGTTTTTCAGAGAGTCTCACCCATAGACTAGCTGCAGATTTACCCATCAAAGATGCTTCCTGAACTCAGTGGGAAGGGCTCACAGCTCTGTGCCAGCAGCTGATCAGATAAAACATGAATCATCCCAAGAACTGGAGCAGAGGAGAAAATGCAAATTACAAAGTAGTTTAAACAGCTCATCAGAAGCTTTGATATAAAGCTGAAAGGCTGGACAGTGGTGGCGCACGCCTTTAATCCCAGCACTCGGGAGGCAGAGGCGGGCGGATCACTGTGAGTTCGAGGCCAGCCTGGTCTTCAAAGCAAGTCCAGGATAGTCAAAGCTGCACAGAGAAACCCTGTCTCAAAAAACAAAAAACATAAAGCTGAAAGGTCAGCTGGGGAGATGGATTATCGACCAAAACATTCATCATGCGGGTATGAGGGCCAGAGTTCGGACCCCCGGAACCCACGTGAAGTGTTGGGTGGGAGTAGTTGCCTGTGTGTAGGGATCTCAGAGCAGCTGGCTAGGGGGGCTCATGGGGAGTTCTGGTGATTGGGAGACCCGTGAAAGCCATGGGGGGAGGGGTGTTCAACTTCAAAGCTGCTTTGCTTGGCCAGCTTCAGTAGAGGACACAGCATGTCTGAGAAGGCGACACAGCCCAGGCTGAGGTCCTGGAACCACCCTGGGAGAAACAGCCTGGTGAGGCACCCAGAGGAAGTGAAATTATGTCATAAATCTTTCCAAGGCGGGGATATTGAGTAGACAGGCCACTTCCTATCAGCTTCAGTCTTTACCGTAGCCTGTGCTACCTCAGGCAAGTAACACAACCTAAGCATGTGATTGTTTCTTTAATTTCAGTTGCTCTTTTAGCGTCTTTTTTCTTTTTAAGGAGGATTTATTCTTTCAGATTATGTTTATGCACGTGTGTGTGTGTGTGTGTGTGTGTGTGTGTGTGTGTGTGTGAGAGAGAGAGAGAGAGAGAGAGAGAGAGAGAGAGAGAGAGAGAGTGTGTGCCTTGCTGCAGAGGTCAGAAGAGGGCATTGAACTCCCTGAAACTGGAGCCCCAGGCATTTGTGAGAAGCCCATGTGTGTGCTGGGAACTAAAACCAGAACCATCTCTCTGGTCTCCACTTCTTTCTCTATTTATTTATTTTGATTTTTCAAGACCGGGTTTCTCTGTGAAGCCCTGGCTGTCCTGCAACTTGATCTGCAGACCAGGCTGCCCTCAAATCAGAGATCTGCTTGCCTCTGCCTCCCGAGTGCTGAGATCACAGGCATGCACTGCCACCCCCCAGCTCGCAACTAACTATCTATCTATCTATCTATCTATCTATCTATCTAATATATAGTATTAAACAGAACAATTACATTAACATTTTGTATATACTAGGCTCTCAGTAAAACATTTACAGTTTTTTCTATAATTGTCACTTTTTATTTTGTTTGTTTTAGCTTTTAGTTTTTTGAGACAGGGTCTCATGCAGTCCAGGTTGGACTTGAACGATGTAGCTGATTAAAAGCATGATTTTCAGGGCAGGGTGTGGTGGCACATGCCTTTAATCCCAGCACTCTGTGTGTGTGTGAGGGGGGCAGCCTGGTCTGCAGAGCAAGTTCCAGGACAGCCAGGGCTACACAGAGAAACCCTGTGAAAAACAACGAAACGAAGTATGATCTCCCTGCCTCATGGCCCAAGTCCTGGGATTATGGACACATACAACCCAGTCTTAACTTTTATTTCTTCTTTTTATTTAATTTTAAAATTATCTTATTAATCTTAATTTTCACTTTTTAGTTTTTTACTTATTGTTATTTTATGTGTGAGTGCTTTGTCGGCAGGTATGTATGTGAGCTACATGAATGCCTGGTGCCTCAGTTGACCAGAAGAGGGAGTCAAATCCCCGGAACTGGAGCAGTGGAGGGTTGTGAGCCACCACATGGGATCTGGGAACCAAACTCGGGGTATTTCTCCTATAAAGCAGCTGATGCTCTAAACCACCTAGTGATCTCTGCAGCCCGTCATGTCTTTAACTCCATAGATAATCTTGTGTTAGCCCTTTAGACATTTGATATCTTCCCCCCGCCCCCACACACACACCACGAATTAAGCCCTGTGTTGCAAAAATTAGCCGTTTTGCAGCTTATAATCTAGTAGTGGAGGAAACATACTGTAAAGGCATTCACAAATACGTGTGAAGGAGTGAACAAAGAAGGGACCCTTGAGCTGAAGAGCAGCAGTGGGGTTTGGCCTGACCAGAGGAGACAGCTTGAAAGGCTAGCAACTGCTAACAAACCCGACCCCAGGGGACACTGTGTTCCAGGGGACAAAAGCACGCCACAAGGGTCAGATGCCAGGAGGGTCTATCCCCTCAGTGAAACCGAAAGGGCAGTGGTGTATGCAGGAGGACGGTGCTGGGCAGCACACAGGAACCAGGCAGCCTTGGGTTTTCGAAGATCAATCAGGGAAGTTGTCTTGGTGGAGAGTGCTTCTAATTTAAGCATTCGGGGGACCGAGGAGGCAGGAGGATTGCTAGGGTAGTGAGATCCTATCTCAAAGCAAACAGCAGCTGGGCATGGTGGCATACACCATCAATTCCTGCAGTCAGGATGCAGAGGCAGAAAGATCTCTATGAATTCAAGGACAACCTTGTCTACACAGGCCAGTCTAGGCTACACAGTGACACTTGTCTAAAACAAAACAGGGCAAAGCAAAACCCAACCAACCAACCAACAAATAAGCAAAAGTCCTGGGTTCAAGCCCCAGCATTGACACCATCGTCATACCTAAAATAAGCAAAATGTAATTAAAAAAAAAATGTAAAGAGGCTGATGGATGGCTCAGTAGTAAATAAAGGCAGTTGCCACCACACCTGAGTATGTCTGTCTGTTTTCTCTTTTCTTTTTTTTAAATTTTATTAATTTATTCCTATTACATCTCAATGGTTAGTCTGTTTGTTTTTTCAAGACAAGGTTTCTCTGTGTAGCCTTGGCTGTCCTGGACTCGCTTTGTAGACCAGGCTGGCCTCGAACTCACAGCGATCCACCTGCCTCTGCCTCCGGAGTGCTGGGATTAAAGGCGTGCGCCACCACGCCTGGCTCCACACCTGAGTTTTATACCCAGGGCTAGAGAACCAGTTCCTCCAAGCTGCTTTCTAACCTACACACACACACACACACACACACACACACACACACACAAATGCTGTGGCACATACATACACATAGCTCCACATAAATGCATGCATACTAAATAAATAAACAATAATTTTTAAAATAAAAAAACACAGAGGACAAGGTATGGTGTCACGCACCTGCAATTCCAGCACCTGAAAGGTAAAAGCAGGAAAATCAGTTCAAGGTTATTCAAGTTTGAGACAAGTCTGGGCTACATGAGACGGTAAGACCCGGTCTCAAAACAGCAAGGTCACCTTGGCTGCAGTGTTGTGGCGTGAGCCAGGGCAGCCGGAAAGAACGGAGATCCCGCGGGCCGACCTATGAGCTTCGTGCTGGACTAGACTCACCAGCCGGAAGGATCAAGATGCTGCTGCTGCTGCAGCGTAAATGACGCTGCCATCGTGGGGCAGGGTGGGTTTGAACACACTCACACCGAGCTTCTCAAGAACCTGTGTTGCAGAGTTCTAGTGCTTAGAGCAGGTCTGGGAATGGAGCTCTGGGAGCTCTGCCCCTGCCAAGGCGTCCATTGCATATTATTCTAACATCTGACTTCTGACCTCTGACCCAGCTGTGTCTGTCTTAATCTTAAGGCAGTCTTCTGATCTATGTAGCTCTAGCAAGACGGCCAGATTTGTGACCTGGTCCCTGAGAGCCCTTTAATTCACCCTCAGATTAACTCATCTCTCCTGTTGTCCCCGTGATCTATTCGGCTCACTTTGTGAATACTGTCAGCCAAAACCCCAGGGTCCTTATTTCACAGGACTGGCTACGGAGGCCGAGTCGTTTTCTCCAAACCTGCGTCGGGATGTGTTTTGCTTACCACCCAAAGGGGACGCTTTACATCTTTCACAATGGCTGTAGCTTATCCTCGCAGGCCCCAAAACAACCCAGGCTCCTCTGGCTTCCACACAGACATCTCATACCTGAGAGTTGTGTGCTTTCAAAGCCTAACCCGGAGGTCACCTGAGTCTCCCAGCCCCCAGGTTCCCAGAATTCGGACAAGGAAAAGAAGCCACACTAAATTCCCAGTGGCTTCCAGGCTACCTCTGGCCTCCCACTGAGAGACTCCATTAAGTATATTCCCCCTGCTCCAGTGGGCAGGGCTCTCATGGCCCAACTGACACCGGCCTGGATTATGGGACAACAGACCACACGGGCAGGATGGGCGACCATGGACTGAGGAAGAGGGAAGAGAGTGAGGCAGGAGTGAGGGGCAGGAGGCAGCCGTTACCCAAACCCCAGGAAACGCATCCGCAGCTGTGGAAAAACTCAACTTTTATTATTACCTGCCTAGTGCAGGAGATTAAAATTGCCTCAAGCTAGGTCCATATATTAGTGTAAAAATCTGTGTCTCTCCCCCCAAAAATGTACAAACCCCATGTGATTATAGAAAAAAAAAAAAACCCAATGTGGTAGCTACAATAGAAATCCCCACCCCCAGCCTCTGTTCCCCGCCCTAGTATTTACGCCACAGAAACATACAGGCTTTGAGAGGTTTTAGCTGCAGCAAGAGGCGAGAAGGGGAGTGGTGTGATGAGGGTCGCGGCAGGGGTCACCGCCAGGTCCAGTGTGTCGGGTGTGGGCTGAGGACCGCTGCAGGGGTTGTCCATCTCATCCCGACCCCCCACACCCCCTAGTTCTCAGCTGGCGGTGTCCAGTGTGTGACAGGAAGGAGGCTGGGGGCACAGCCAACCTCCCCGGGAACCAGTGTTGTCCAGTGGGGCCCAGGTGCTCCAGTGGGCCTTGTCCAGTGTGTGCCCTGTTTCTGCCCCCCCCCCCGCCCCCGTCCTTTCCCAGGAGGATGGCTGGAAGAAGTCAGGCAGGAGGATCCCAACCACAGGGCCAGCTGGGTGGGTGGCTCTCAGGAGAAGGAAGAACAGGAAAGGCGTAGGCATCCGGTAACAGAGGCTTCCGCTCCCTGGGCAGGCCCAGCCCACCTGCAGAAGTGCTGCCCCTCTTGGGGATGGTCAGGTCAGGAGATGGTGAGGCGGGGTGCCATAGGCTTCTCTCTCTGATGTTAGTGTCCAGCGTCCCCCGGACGGCTCCCAATGGGAAAGGGCTGCAGGGTCCTGAGTTTACACTGTGTTGAGTGCGTCATCTGCCAGGAACCGATGAAGCTGGGCGAAGGGTGGCCGCTGCTCCGGCTCTCGGCTCCAGCACCGTAGCATGAGCTCATACAGGGTCTGCGGGCAGGCGGGAGGCCTGGACAAGTAGACCTGCGAGGTACATCGTGAATGAATGAGAGGCAAGGACAGGCGAACTTTAGTCCCAGCTCCTCCCACAAGCCATGCCCTCTCCCTAGGACCTGCTGGCCCTGGCCCCTGAGTTCTTGTTTTCCATGCTCCGCCCCTCCGGGCCCCTCCCACAAGCCACACCCTGCCCCACAAGCCACGCCCCCTCCCTCGGTTCTGACCTGCCGGCCCTGGTCCCTGAAGAACTCGCCAGCGTTCTCGATGACCTGCTCGTCTGTAAGCTGCCCAAAGGGCTGAGACCTGCAGAGCATCAGCACCTCCCACAGGGTCACTCCAAAGGCCCAGACATCACTCGCTGTCGTGAACTTCCCCTGGCACACGGGAAGGCAAAAAGGGCGGAGAAAAATCTCAGACAGGGTAGGTTTGAGGTCAGCCACCCTCACCCTGGGCTGTTCCCCCCACCCCCATCCCCGCTACCCCCCATGTAAGCCCCTTTCACCTGTGCCTGCCTACCCCTGCCCCATCCTCCTTCTCCCAGTCTGCTTCCTGCCTTCCCTCCCAGCCCCCCCTCACAGCTAGCACTGAGCCTCTACCCTAACCCCTGCACCTCAGCACCCACACTCTTGGCTACTGGATTCTTTCTTTTCCCAGTTCCCTGATCCAGAGGGACCCTGGATTTCCAAGCGAGGAGAGCCCAGAAGGGCATGTGACTGAGTGCGGAGGGGGGAGGGAGGGGTGTATGGAACCGGTGTTGGCCGCTCACCATGAGGATGCACTCCCACGCCATCCACCTGATGGGCAGCACCGCCCGGCCCTGCACACGATAATAATCCCCAGCGTAGAGATTCCGGCTCATGCCAAAGTCGGCGATCTTGATGGTGAAATTTTCCCCAACCAGGCAGTTCCGGGTGGCCAGGTCCCGATGCACAAAGTTAAGCGTGGCCAGGTACCGCATGCCTGAGGCGATCTGGGCCCCCACGTGCAACAGCATAGGGTAGCTGAAGGAAGGGGTCAGAGACATGGTCACTGACAGTCCAGACCCCTCCCCACTTTACAGACCCCTGCCTGGGAAAAGGGAAGGGAGCCCACACCTCAGCCACACCTCCGGTGGTTATGGGAAGAGCTCCAACCCCGAGGAGCTCATGCTTTCTTAAGCTGGGAGGACTCACTCACGGAGGCTCTGCGCCTCCGCACTGGCTCCTCCCAAGATGGCAACCTTTCCGGCCAAGCTCATCCTGGGTGCCTCTGGGACCGGTACTTGCTCTTCCCCACTCCGTGCTCCCTTCCTTCCTCCCTTCCTTCCCAGCTTGAGGGAGGGTCAGCAGACCCACTCGGGGTGCCCTTCGGAAGGGTACCTGATTGTGGGCCCCTGGTCAGATTCTCGGTCCCCAGGAAGCCCCTGCGTGGCCTTGTTTTCCAGCTGGTGAGCGCTAAGGAACTGGTTCAGGTCACCGTTCTCCATGTAGTCTGTAATCATGCAGAGGGGGTCGTCTTGCACACACACGCCCAGGAGCCGGATGATGTTTGGGTCCTTCAGCCTCGACATGATCTTCACTTCCTTTAGGAAGTCATTCCTGGAGAGGCGGGGAGAAGGCTGGGGACGCGCCGAGGCTGTGTGCCTTACTTCTTAACACCAAGGGTGTCCCCCAGACACCACGCCCCATCGCCCCCTCACTTTTCTATACATCATTCCTGGTCCTTACCTAGCATTCTTAAAAATTATCTGTTTGTTTGTTTTTCGAGACAGGGTTTCTCTGTGTAGCCTTGGCTGTCCTGGACTCACAGCGATCCTCCTGCCTCTGCCTCCCGAGTGCTGGGATCACAGGTGTGTACCACCACACCCGGCTCTCTCAGCAGGTGTTAATCGCTGATCGCTACTCTCCATCTGGGAGTGGACACGTGACACCTCCGACCCTCCATGTTCCCCAGAGCATGTGTTTTCACTATTACTGCCATGGGTCTCACCTGGCATTTTTGGTGGCATCTGGCCGGAGGATTTTCACTGCTACCAACAAGGGGTGTCCCTTGTGCACACTGATGGGGAAGTCACTACTGACTAGATCTTCAGGGTCCTCTACTTCACACAGGTGTACCTGGAGGATGACAGTCACCCACCAGGTCACGAGGTCCTCCCAGGTCACAGGGTCAGATGGCAGGTTGCCAGGCCAAGGAAGCATGCAGGGCAAGGCTACAAAGCCCTGGTGCAACCAGACCAGACGCTACCAAAGCTGATTCCCTCCTTACCTCCCCAAACTGGCCCTCGCCAAGCTTCTCCTTGAACCGGAGCCGTGACCGGGGGAAATCCACTCTGGGGGGGCCGTCCCCAACCGCCCCTGGGGGCAGTGCGGGCACGGCGTAGGTGTTGCCCCCAGTGACGCCCTGCAGGGTGACAATGTCAGCTTCGGCATAGTGGGGGACGCTGTTCTGGGGAGGTGGGGGTAGAAGCGGGGCACCTGGCTTCTCAGGCTCCGTGTAGTCCCCACTGCAGGCTGGAGGGGGAACGGGAGAGAAGATAGGATGAAGCGTCAGGAGCAGCCCTGAGGTCCCAGAGGTCCCTCCCACCTCTAAGCCCGCTATGTCCCAGCTGCCGGCCTCAAACCAGAGAAGACAGTGCTACGCACCAAGAGGCTGCTGAGGAAGCACATACAGTTAAACAGAAAGTTCCAGGAAATTTTACCCTCTGGGGTCTCCCGGCACAACCCTGACGACAGTCTGGGCTGGAAGTGGGATTCCCTTCACCCAGCATCTGAGGGGTCCACGGTCAGTCCAAACCCTCATCCCACTGACCAGCGAGCAGCCCCTGCTGCCACCAGCTCAGCCCCTCCCTGCCCCAGTTACTCCCCGTCCCGTCCCGCACACACCCAGCTCGAAGATAGGCAGAGACAGGGCACACAGAGAGGGGAGAGGGTGACAGGTCTTCACAGGCCCCCAACACAAGATGTTTATAGACAAGAGAGAGGCAGAGTTGTCCCCTCGGGGCCCTGGGGAAGGGGCCACAATGAGAAAGCGACACAGAGGGAAGGAGGTGCAGATGGGAGGGCGGCATGAGCCTTCACCTCTGGGACTGCAGAGAGAGGACACAGGGGGAAGGGGGCAAGCGGCCAGGGTGAGGCCCTCCTCCTCCTCCTCCTCCTCCTCCTTGTAGCTCTAGAGAGAGGGGAGAATAAAGGAGGGGTTATGGAAGAGTGGGCACCACAGCAGCGCCCCCTAGCTCTGGAGAGCAGTGTGAGAGGAAAAGGGGCCAGAGCTGAGGCCAGCAGCCTTCCCCTTGGCTCCAGGGGCGGCAGAGCTTTCAGCTGAGAGCTCAGGAGAGCAGAAGAGGCCACAGTGGGGCAAGCGCAGAGTGCCGGGTGTGAGGGCTTTCCCCTGCCAGGTAGAGGTACGGGAGCCTGCAGAGCCCAGCAGCGGAGGGGCTTACCCTGGGTGTTGGTGGGTTTGGCCCAGGCGGGTGTGGGGGGGGCCCGAGCCTCGAGAGGGACGGGCGTAAGTGGCCAGAAGGAGGCGGTAGGCCGGATTGGAGAGCAGCAACGCTGTCGGGAGAAGGAGGGGGAGAGACACGGGGGAAGGGATGAGACTCAAGGCTGGACAGACGGGGAGACAGAGACAGAGCGCAGGAAGGCCTCCAGGGTAGCAGAGGGCAGAGTGGATGCTGGGTAGGTGAGGGTGGAAGCGTGGACGGCGGATGGGTGCTCACGCTGATGTCTGAGCACTGGATGGACAAGTGGGTTTATGAATATGGATGGAAGTTG
This sequence comes from Acomys percivali, assembly GCA_907169655.1. Lineage (NCBI taxonomy): Eukaryota > Metazoa > Chordata > Mammalia > Rodentia > Muridae > Acomys > Acomys percivali. The sequence continues at coordinate 247,591 of CAJRSG010000751.1, forward strand.
ATGGGTGGTTAAATGAGTGGACAAAGAGATGTGGATGGACGGGCAGATGGATACATGAGGATGCAAAGAACAAACGTGGAGAGGCCGGTCAGTGGTGGCGCACGCCTTTAACCCCAGCACTTGGGAGGCAGAGGCAGGCGGATCGCTGTGAGTTCGAGGCCAGCCTGGTCTACAGTATGAGTCTAGGACGGCGAAGGCTAACACAGAGAGACCCTGTCTTGAAAAACCAAAAACGAAACAAAACGTGGAGGGCACGACAGAAACCTATGACACAGTGACAGGATGAGACCATGGGCATTCTGGGTAATAGATAGGAAAGCCTTGGGGGAGACTATATGGAGGTGCGTAGAAATGAGAAAATGAATCGGAACCGGTATAGACAGCGAGTGGATAAGAAAGGCAAGAACACAGGCAGAAGACACGGTGGGGCTGGAGCAACGGCCTTACCAGAGCCATTAGGGACACAGGGCGCAGAGTGGGGCGGAGTCCCTCGGGGCCGGGGCTCCTGGTAAGGGGGTGGCTCTCGGGGCCCTGGGCGGTTGTTGATGAGGATGGTGTCCCCAGGGACGGAGAGGTGGACCGTCAGCTCCTCCTCCAACACGCGGCGCTC
>CAJRSG010000751.1:256932-280347 GCA_907169655.1 Acomys percivali
AGAGAGAGAGAGAGAGAGAGAGAGAGAGAGAGAGAGAGAGAGAGAGAAGCAGAGGCTGGAGAGATGGCTCAGCAGCTAGGCACACCTGTTGCTCTTACAGAGGATTTCAGCTTAGTTCCCAGCACCCACACTGTGGATCACAACCATCCATCCAAAACTCCAGTCCTATGGAACCCAATGCCCTCTTCTAAGCTTCATGGGCATCAGGCACACACACACACACACACTGCACAGACACACATGCAGGAAAAACACTTATGAACAAAAAATAAAAAATACATAAATCTGAATTAAAAAAAAAAAGTATGAGTCTTCCTCGCTATGTGCTCCTCATAGCACTGCTGACCAGGGCAAGGAGAAATCACTCCACCCTGTGAAGACAAGGGCAGACAAACCCGTGCAGGCCCACACGCTCATGTGTATGTCTAGTGAGGCTGTGCACCAACACAAACAGGGAGGGCAGAGCACACAAAAAGAGAGACGAGCAGAGGCAGGCGGACTGCTGCGAGTTCAAGGCCAGCCTGGTCTACAAAGTGAGTCCAGGACAGCCAAGGCTACACAGAGAAACCCTGTCTCGAAAAAAGAGAGACAACGGGTTGGCTGTGCTAGCACTCTAAAACGTGTGAGATAATGACATGCATTCCTGTAAAATCATACAACATATAAACCAATGTCAGGCCCACTCTGGTTGTCAAAGCATAGAGGTGCCCTACAGAACTGCATTCGGCTTACTGAGGAAAATACACTAGAAGGAAGTGACCACTGACACCTCACATCTCAAAGCCCGCAACCTGAGGCCAAGACTCCATCAATTCTCCAAACTTGCTGTCCTCCATAGGTGCTGCGGTAGCTAGACCAGCTGACTGGACACCTGAGAGCTTGGCGGGGAGCCCACCTGGACCTACTGGGTGCTTTCTCTGTTCCTTCTGAGGCTCGGGCAGCTCACCCGCCCCAGAACCATCCCAGCTGAAGTCTCCATATAAATGCAGAGATCTGCGGTCCTCTGTGGTGGGGACACCTGGTAAAGCCTGAAGCCTGGGCTGAATTCTAAAGGTCCTGGAATGCTGAGGGACACCTACTGCTGCCCCTCGGACCCTCCTGCCACTGGGTCCGTCCCCTCCCCCCAGCCCTCCCCGTTGCCCCAAGTTCCCAGACTTACTACTGAAGATAGCAGAAGAGCCTTAGGCTGAGTTGCCTTGGAGATGAGGGCAGGCTTGACTACTAGGAAGCCAGGTCACCCCAGGAGGTAGGAGGAGTTGGGGGGAGACTCCCCCACCCCTTTGTCCTCCCCCAGCTGCTCCCACAATGCTCTAGGGCAGGAATGTAAGAGGCAGCTGAGACCCCCCCCCATCACCAAAGCAGCAGCTGAGGGGGCTGACTCGGTTGCCAGAGGGCACTTGGCTATCGCCAAGAGAGCCCGGAACCAAATGGCATCAGGACCGGTCCCTTGAGGGCACAGCCCCATGGTGCAGCGGAGCGGGCTGGGCCCATGGGACTGAGAAGTCTGGCGAGGGAATCTCTGGGTGCCACCCTCCACCCCCACCACGGCAGTAACAGCAAGCCCCTTGTTCCCCTGGGTAACCTTCACATCCATCCCAGATGAGTCATCGGAGCCAGACAGTACTGAGAGGAGCCTGGGGCAGAGACACAAAGCCAGGCAGGAGGAGACAGTGCAGAAACACAAAGCCGGAGAGAGGTAAATAGAGCAGGCTCCGGAGCAGGGCGCAGGGCCAAGTGGGGGAGCTACAGGAATGCGCGCTGACAAGGTCTAGGACAATCCTTGCCCATTGTCCCCTAGGACCTGATTAACACAATCACACAGGCTCAATGGCCAGTCCCTCAACCAGTTACAAGCCGAGCTCTAACCCTAACAACCCTAACCCTAACCCTCGGGCCTTTCACTCTCCCCTCCTAAACCTCATCTCTCAGTTCTGAGCGCTACAGAGACAGACAGACAGACAGACAGACACACACACACACACACACACACACACACAGGGTGAGACTTAACAAGTCCACTGTAAACACTAACTGTACCATGCTCACACCTTTGGGGTGTCTTGCAGCCTCTCACAAGCATTCTTTTCTTTTCTTTTCAACTCCCGACCCCTCCCACCGCTACAGCTTATCCTGTCAGCCTGTGTCACCCCCCCAAGGTCGCACCACACACACCTAGGCATCTTCTGCTGCGTCTGTTTGATTGCTTTATATTTTTCAGGTGGGTGGGAGGGATTGGTTGGTGGGGTTTTGTTGTCATTTTTCGGGGGCTTTTTGAGAAAGGGTCTCACAAATGTAGCCCCGGCTGGCTGGCCTGGAACTCACCAAAATCTCCCTGCCTCTGCCACCTGAGTGCTGGGATTAAAGACACTACAGCAAAATGGTTGGGTTTTTGTTTTTGTTTTTTTGAGACAAGATCTCAAGTAGTTCACTCCAAACTCACTGTGAGGCCAAGGAAGGCTGACCTTCAACTCTTGATCCCCCTGCCTCCACTCCCCACCCCCACCCCCAGGCTGCCATTAGAAGTGTGTGCCACACACCCTGAGGTAACCTATAAAGTCAGATCTCACCAGTTAGTGAGTTAGTTACCACTCGTAAATACTAAATGGCAGACACACGCTCCTGTGATCAGAAAACAATGAAAGGCACACTCAGGCCCTGGGGTACAGGATCTTCAGAGAACCGGGCCACCCCCCAAACACACATGGATGAATAAGCCTGCGAGGGGCCAAGAGCAGGTGGGGACAGGTGGAACTGAGCTAGTGAAGAGAAGCCATTTCTCCACGTTCTCACGCAGTCTACTGTGTGTGACCCGTCCCTACAGTGCCAGCGTCTGGACACACCTCCATCCTCAAGCAGTCAGTTCCTGGCCAACCAGACGGTGGCTGGGAGTGGGGGGTGCTGGACAGAAATGCCCGGCCCAGAAGGGTACCCTGGAAGTGTTGCTCACTGGGCGGTGACCTCAGTCTCTTGGCACAACCCGGCAACCACCGAGTGTGGCTGGTCTGGTAGGTTGGGCGTCGGGCTGGCTCCCTCTGGCCTGGGCAGCTTAACAGAGCATGCCAGTAAGCACGGCAGAGGGGAACACCGAGAGGATGGATGACTCAGTGGGCTACAAATGCGCACCTGTCCTCTTGGGGCTCGGCTCTCCCCCTCACCGAGGAAAACACAGATCCTTCCCTACGAGAAAATACTTTTTCGGAAAGTCAGGGCCTTCTGTTTCGAATGGGGAATGGAAACCCCGGGGCGACGGGCCAGAGCTGGGGCTCCCCAACCCGCGACCCCTGCCGCCTCTTGCGCATCCCCACCTCGCTTCCTACCTCTCCGCGCTCTCCGGGGCCGACCCGTGCGTCCGGCCCCGGCTTGGGGCCTCCTCCGCGGCGGGGCGCGGGAGGGGAGCGCAGGCGCCGGCGGGGCTCGGGTGTCGGGAGGCGGCTCCCGCGAGCAGCTGTCGGGGGCCTGTTCCGGGGAGAGAAGCCAGCGCCGGGCCGGATCGCGCCCTGGCGCCGCCTCCTCGCGCCAGTCCCCTCCCGTCCTCCCGCCCAGGCGCCCGCGCTCCCACGCCCGGCGCCGCCCCTCGCTCCTCTCCCAGCTCGGTGCCTGCCCCGCAAGTGCCCCCACCTCCCCAAAGCTCAGCCTTCCCCTAGGTGATCCACACGCCCATCCCCCGCCGCCGGATGCTGGGGCACAGCATCACCAGCACGGACCCGGCTGCTGCCTGGCCAGGGCCCTCCACGCGGCGGCCCGCACGGAGATGGCGCATTCCCTCCTCCCCTTTTTCTGGGCATGGTTCCTGGAGTGAGAGGGAGAGAAGCTGGGAGAAGCAGCCCCAGGGCGTGCAGGACGGAGCAGGTTCTAACAAGCCCAGCTCCGGAGCGAGAGCCGGAGCCCGGCTGGGGGGGAGCGAGACGGGCTCACCTACCTAGTTAGTTGGTTTTCGTTCTTTGCTACCCACCCACCTCTCCGGCTCCCAATCTACATTGCCCCGAGCCTGAGAGCCGACCACTTTTAGTCTCCACTTCTCTCTGCCAACTTCTTCCAGAACCTCTCCTCAGCTCTGCAGCTCCCTCTTGTCCTCTCAGGAGCCCTGAGGTCCAACCGCCACCCCCACCCCCACCCCCACAAGTTCTGGGTCCCCCAGGCAAGCCTCCCTCAGTCACAGCCAGCTCGGTCCCTGGTGGGAGCCGCAGCCGAGTCTGGTTTCTGGCAAGGAGAGACGCAAAACGAAGCCAAGACCGGGTGGGGGTGGCGGAGGGAGATAGAGAGGCACCCTGGAAATCAGACGCTGTCCAAAAAGCTGGGAACACAAGACCCGGGGACGCAAGGAAACAATGAACTGGGAGGGAGAGATGGCGGCAGGGAGGGACGGCGGCAGGGCTTGGGTGGGAGGTGTTCCTACCCGTTCAAGGCCACCTGTCTGTCAGTCCTACCCCTGTCCACACCCCTGTACCTGCCAAGTACCCAGACAACGTCAGGTCACAGTAAAGTCTCCGGCGACCTTGCCGGTCTTACCACCCTGTTGCGCTTCCCAACTGATTGAAAACTCACACACCCAAAAGCATTTCCAAACAGTCTCAAGAGAAACACAAAGTCCAAACCAGACAAGTACACACACACACAAAAAAAAAAACTCCAAGAAGGTAAGCTGCTTCTAGGAAGAGGCCAAGGCAAGCTGGGTCTCCAGTGTACAAACCCAGGGCCCCTCCAGCTGACGATGGACATGAGAACCGCCCCCATGGTCACTGGGAGAATGGCCTCCCGAGCCCTTAGGGACCACTCCAACCCCCTCCCCAAATCACCTACCGCTCTGCAGACAGCGATAGGAAAGCTGGGCCCTGCAAAGGCAGGGCGGGGTGTGGAGCCTGCTTGGGGGTGGGGCCAAGGTTTCCAGGTAATCTCACCTGTGCTGGCGACAGCCCCTCCTCCCAGGAGGGACGCTCTGGGGGAAGCACCGGACAGGAAAAGCGAAGCTGAAATCTCCTCCTCACACCCTGTGGGACATTCCACGCCCCAGACCCTCCCTGACCAGTGATGGATCCATGGGAGGTGTGGAGGAAACCAGAGTCTCCAAGTCTCAGCCCCTTTCTCACTCTCCCAGCAAAAATTCCTAGTCGGTGATGCCCACCTCGCCCCAGACCAGGCCTGGAGGAATAGGAGGGACGCAGGGCTGGGGCTCAACGGAGTCAAGTGACTGCAGAAAAGGAGCTGGAGCCGCCTGGAATGTGCTGCTTGGAGCCCAGATTCCCAGGGGCCAGAGAGGGAAATCCCAGCCATGCAGGGGCCTATAGAGCTGAGCCACCATCACCCAAGAGTGTGCGCAGCCAGTCATGTGTGGCTCCCACCGCTCCTCTCCCCCGCCAGTACAACTACAGAGGCCTCCACTACACCCTAGAGGCCGGGAAAGGCTCTCTACTTCTCCCTCATGCACACTCTCCCCTGCTGGACTGACTTTTTCCGCAAGCCCAGCTGGGGGGAAAATGTGAAGAGAGGCACGTAGGAGAAACGGGGGCTCAGCCTCAGGCCTGCAGACCACCCGGCCTCTGCAGGGAAGCAGGACGGAACCACTGAGTTAGGCAGACCAGATGGACCTACCCTCACTGCCCCCAACACACACTGCCCTGAGTTGCAGCTGACTCTGGGGAACAGGTTGGGTCAGCAGCTGGGGAGAATGGGGAGCTTCTGGTGGGGAGTTGGGGGGGGGAGCTGGAAAAGACCCCAGCCATAGGTCATATTTTAAAGCCATTGAGTTCACATGGGGAAACAAGGCCTGGGGTATCGTGGCAAAGGAAGAGATGGCAAAAGCCTGGAAACAGAGAAAGTGAGACAGACTAGCTGCACCGCTAGTGTAGGGGAGGGAACCTGAAGGGATGAAGGACCAGGGGACCAAGAGTCCCGGGACAGAGGCTGATTGATGGTCACATGGGGACGATGGGGACAGAACCTGGGGGGGGGGGGGGGGCGCCACACAAAAGGGGAGGACTGTAAGGGGGGGGGAAAGGGGGACTCGGGGGAAGAGGGGGGTCGGGGGGGGGGAGGGCAGATCGGAACAGAAGGAAAAGCAAACTGGAATAAAGAAAACAGGGGGAGAGGAGGTTGGAATGCACTCCAGATATGAGGCAGGAAGGTAGAGAGCAAGGCGTGGAGTTTGAAAGAAAAAAAAAAAAAAAGACACAGGGGGTCAAACTTAGGAAGGGAACCTACAAGACAGACTGGAAGGCCCAGAGATAGAGTTAAACCTTCTCCATCTTGTAGACCACCAAGGCCCCGCCCTCTAGCTGGTCTACCTGTCTCCACACAGAGCCTCCATCCTCCCCTCCCACTACACTTCCAGCCAGGCCTACTTGGTCCCTCCCTACAAAGGCAGCGACCACCCCCTGCCCGCCCCCACCCCACCCCTGCGCGCGCGCCCCCACCCCCCCATACTCCAAGGCCTGCTCCTCCACTCCCAGGTGAGCTCTGACTGCCTTCTGCTCACCTCCAGGCTCTTCTGAGCTTCAGTCTCCCTGGGCCCAGGCCTTTGGGGATCCAGGTCTGAGGCTGAGGAAGCCTCCAGGCTTTGTCCAAGCTCCAGCCTCAGGGGCCCAAGAGCAGCTGCCCTGGCCAGCTGCGCCTGGCTTCAAGGTGACCATGGCAACCCGGCTCTGCTTCCCCCTCACGGAGCCTCTCAGCCCCCGCAGAGAGGGAGGGGACAGCCTAACCCAGAGAAAGAGAGGGGAGGCTCAGAACTGTGAAACTGGACCAAAGGGGTCTCCTAGACAAAGGGACCCCTAGACAAAGGCCGCTGAGGAGGAGGCCCGGTGGAAAGCAGCGTTCGCTGGCGGCAGACAAGGAGGACAAAGCGGGACGCGAGGACTGAAGTTAGAAAAAGAGGGTTTGGGGACAGAGGGCTGCCTTTGGGGGCCTCCTTCTGAGTCCCCAACAATGCACACACCCCCTTTCCTGGGACTTTGGTTTTGTTTCCCTCAGAAGAAGCCCAGTCTCTTAACGGCCGTTTCTTTAGTATGAAACAGCGGGCTCTCTCCGCCAGCTGCGGCCGCGGCAAATGGCCCCGCAGACGCACCTCAGGCCAAAAGGCTTCAGTTCAGTTTAGTTTTCTGGCGCTGTCACCTGTCACCTGTTCAGTGAAAACAGCATCTTCAGAGGGCTCTCTCCAGTCTGTGATTTGGAAATCCTGAACCCCAAAGCCAAAGGACATTGATTGATGGGACTGGGTCAGCACATGGGAGGAAGCCAAGCTCGGCCCTCTGAAAGGACAGAAATGTTGACTCCCCCCATTCCATCTGCCCCCCACTTGGCTGCGTCTTCCACGGTCCAGGCCCCTCCCACTAGGATGAGGCGCCCAGGAGTGTGGGTGGGCGGTAACTCCACTAGCCTCGGTGCTTTCCTTGTGGCTTTCTCCTGGGCCACCGCTGGGATCTCCCAGCCCCGCCTCCTAATCCATTTCACAGAGTTATTAAGACTTTGCACGGGGCAGGGCTCTGACAGAGCTCAGAGGACCACGCTCTCTTCAAGTGCTTCCTTCCCCACAGAGGGAGAGTCTGTGGTCACAGAAGGCGGGCTCCGTGTGCAGTAGACGGAGCTGTGGGGGCCATGAGGCTCCTGAGTTGGGTGGGAAGAGACTGAGATCTAGCTGAGGTTAAGATTTGCAGCTGGTTCTAGTTCTGCTTTTACGTGAGGCCAGCCTGGTCTACAAAGCAAGCGCAGGACAGGCAAGGCTACACAGAGAAACCCTGTCTCGGAAAAAAAAAAAAAAAAAAAAAAAAAGCAACACCTGTGGTAGCTCTCTTCCCCGCCATCTCTGACGTGTGTTGTCTCCTCCAAGCCCGGGAGGAGGGTGGTGGCAGACTCCTCACAGAAACCACCACCAGGTCCAGAGATGTTAGAACTTGCCCCGAATCTAAGGCAAATTGACACCTCCCGCCCAGAGCTTCTGGATTCTTCCATCTCACTTTTTCAAGATAGGGGTGGGGGATCTACGTGGCGCCCTGCACGCACCCCTGAGCCCCGTGACTGAGTTCTGGGCACTTGGTAAACCTCCTTACAAAAGTAGATTTAACTTCATCTGTCTTCCTTGGATTTCCCAGAGGCAGCAATGAACAAGAAAGCCACTGGGGGGCGCTGAAAGGCCTGGGGGTGGGGATGGGGTGGAGAAGCTGGCAGAGCAGGGAGGGTGGGGAGTAGCCCAAAGCCACAAATACCGGTCAGAGCGGATGAATGTCAGCGCTAGGGGGTGGGGCCGGGCACCAGGCTGTTGACATTAGTTCTCCAAAACAAAAAGGTCACTTTTTCTGCTGTCATTGACTGAGGGGCCCTTAGCCTGTGATGTGCCAGGGGACTCTCACGGCTTTCCAGACTTTCTCAGTTTGATCTGCACAGCAGTTCTGTGTTATTTTTATTTTTTTATTGTTTTGTTTTTTGAGACAGGATCTTTCTATGTAGCCCTGGCTGCCCTGGAACTCCATATGTAGACCAGGCTGGCCCAGACTCAAAGGCACCTGCCTGCCTTTGCTTCCCCAGTGTACCACCATTGCTCTACCATGATGGAGAATTTTAAAGTATGCTCACTCTTAGCAGGCATGGTGGTGCAGGCCTGTAATCTCATCACTACAGAGAACCTAGAGAGAGAATCTAGGCAGGCAAGCAGACAGACAGACAGTGCAGGCACTGTGATCCTAGCTGCTTGGGAGCCAGGATCAAAAGTTCAAGGCCTGCCTAAGCTCTAGGAGTGAGTTTGTTCTGTGACTCCACTCTCTCTGCCTCTGAAGCTGGGGTTACGGACAGACCCCTGCAAACATCTGGTGTTTATGCGGGCCCTGGATATTGGAAGTCCTCACGCTTGGTGACAACCGCTTAACCACTGAGCTATCGCCCGAGCCCCACAATAAGTTTGAGACCATCCTGGAGAGGAGATCCTGCCTCAAAGGCTGGAGGTGGTGCTGGAGAGATGGCTCAGCAGCTAGCCGCAGATGTTGCTCTTCCAGAAAACCTGAGTTTGGTTCTTATGCCCATGTTGGGCAATTCACAAATACCTATAATTCCTGTTCCAAGAGATCCAACACCCTCCTCTGGCCTCCGTGGCACTCACACAAACTCATACAACATAACTTTAAAAAAAAAAAAAAAGACATCTTTGGAAAGAATGCTACCTGCAACTCTTTCCTTCATCTCTCAGGAAGAACACTAGCAGGAGAGAGTGGACAGAGATCTGAAAATGGCCAATGAGAAGGGCACTGGCTGCTCTTGCAGAGAACCCTGGTTCAGCTTCCAACAAGTACAGGCTCTCACAGCCACCTGTAGCTCCAGTTCCAGGGAATCCAACACCCTCTTTTGGCTTCCACAGGCCCTGCAAACACATGGTGCACTTAACATACATGCAAATCAAAGACTCGTATGCATAAAATAAAAATAAATTTAGCTGGGTGTTCTCATATATGCCTTTTAATTCCAATCCTTGGAAGGCAGAGACAAAGGGTCTCTGTGAGTTTTAGGCCAGCCTGCTCTACGGGAGAGCTCCAGGCTAGGCGGCAGCCCTACGTAGTGAGACCCTGCCTCAAAACCCCCAAAACACTATTGCTAACAGTAATGATAATAAACAAAAGACTTGAAATAACATTTCTTTTAAAGTGGCAAATGATTAGCTTATGGCCACACTGAGAGTCAAGGCTGAGGTTTCCCAGCCGAGGCCCGGGAGACGTCTGTTGAGTCTGTGTGAAAACTGTTCACGCTCTGTGTTTTCATTTTCTCAGAAGCTTTGAAGATTACGGAAGCATGTTTGGGTCGTGTATAAAAAAAGGCACCGCCTGCAGGTGAGCACCTGACTCGTGGTGCTGTCTGTCCCTTCACAGCCCCAACACCTCTGTTGCTTTCACACTGAGTGAAAGCCACAGGGCCAGTGCTAACATATTTCTTGGCAGTTTGGACAGACTTGAGCCAGGGAAGAACTGAGTCATTGCTGGGCACACGGAGGAAAAGCGGTGCCAAGTTAAGAAGAACCTCACGCCGGGCGGAGCTCATGTTGCAGCAGCAACTTCATTTCAGAAAAACAAACACCGTTCATCACCTCAAGCTGGCGTGAATTCTCAAGTTGCCTTTTTGTTTGTGTTGACTGCCTGCCTCCCTGTTTGGGTTTTATCGCTGTCTGGGGCGCTCAGAACGCATACCTACCTGATTTTTGCAGACATGATAAAAATGGCCTCAGTCAGGCTCATGAAAACCGACTCTTCTCCTGATTGTGTCTGTCCATACGTCCCTGTCTTCCTAGAGTCTCCTCCTCCCTGCAGGTCTGAGGTAAACCTGGGCCCCAGGAGACTCCGGGGGAAACTTGTGCTGGGATCCCTGGGGAAGCTCAGAGCCGGCCCCAACCCCTCACATACCTCAAGACCAAGCTCAAGAAAGTTGGAGCCTGGGGCAGAGCGGGGAAGGTGGAAATGCCAAGGCAAATTAAAGGATGAAATCAAGAATTAAAATGAGGCTGGGATGGGTCTCAGTTGGTACAGGACTTGCCTAGCATGAACGGCCCTGGGTTCAGACTCCAGCACGGTCTAGGACAGGCATGGTAGTGCACCCACCTTTAACCATGGATCTCTATGACTTATAGGCCAGCCATGTCTATACAGGAAGTTCCAGGACAGCCAGGGCTACACAGCATCTCTCCTTTCCCTTTCTCCCTCCCGACTCCACCCCTACTTTGCCCTCAGACAGGGACTCTCTACATAACCCTGCCTGTCCTGGAACTCAGGGAGGCCTGCCTCTGCCTCCTGAGAGCTAGGATTTAAAGGTGTGTACCACAACACAACATCTGGCCTTTTTTTTTGGGGGGGGGGGAGGCGCTCTTTCTCAAAACAACAACAACAACAAAATCAACCTGGGCTATCTGAAAATTTTCCCAAATAAATGTGCATACTTTTTTTTTTTCTTTCGGTAAGGCAGTACCTCCTATATCACGGGCTGACCTCCATATTGTTATGTAACTAAAGATGACTTTGATCCTCCTGCCTTCATCTCCTGAGCTTAAGCATGCACAGAATTCCTGCTTTGTGTTGTGCTGGGGACACAAACCAGGGCTTTGTGTATGTTAGGCAACGGAGCCTCAGGCCCAGCAATAGAATATGCCACATTTTTGAAGCACAGGACTTCCCCCCACCTCACTTCAAGACAGGGTTTCTCTGTGTAGCCTTGGCTCTCCTGGACTCACTTTGTAGACCAGGCTGGCCTCGAACTCACAGCGATCCTCCTGCCTCTGCCTCCCAAGTGCTGGGATTAAAGGCGTGCGCCACCACCTCCCGCCGAGTTCCAGGTTGTGTTGAGAGGTCTACAGACCCAGTCTTTCTCGGACAGCCAGGGGTACACAGAGAAATCTTGTCTGGAAAAACAACAACAACAAAGCTGTGGCTGCAAACTTTTTTTTTTTTTTTTTTTTTGAGACAGGGTCTCTCTGTGTAGCCCTGGCTGTCCTGGACCCGCTTTGTAGACCAGGCTGGCCTCAAACTCACAGCGATCCACCTGCCTCTGCCTCCCGAGTGCTGGGATTATAGGCGTGCGCCACCACGCCCAGCCCAGTGGCTGCAAACTTAAGAGGACACTTAAACAAAAATGCTGGAAGGTTCTGATTTAGCTAGATGCCATTGGGTCATAGTGGGTTTTTCTCCCTGCTCCACATACGGAGACTCACCCCCAGACATTGAACAGATGCCTCAGATACAAACATCACATCCCCACAGATGTTTCCAGAAGTGCCCTGCAGACACCCCATGTCCCTGCAGTGAGGAGCAAGGGTTGCTGACATGTCTCTGTAGTGGGGCTGTGTGTGTGTGTGTGCGCGTGTGCGCGTGTGCGCGCGTGTGTGTGTGTGTGTGTGTGTGTGTGTGCTGACATGTCCTTATAGTGAGGGTGGAGGCTGACATGTCCTTATAGTGAGGGTGGAGGCTGACATGTCCCTGCACTGAGGGTGAGGGGCTGACATGTCCCTGCAGTGAGGGTGGGAAGCTGACAAGTCTCAAAGAACACTTTCCTGAACCACTTACTTTCCTCCAATCATTTGTCTGGCTGGGTGGGCTCAGGGGCCTTTAAAACAACAGAGCTGAGCTGTGCAGGGTCAGATAAATACTTGGAGAAAGTGACCTAGAGGCAGGGGTGTCAGGGATCGCAAGCAGGTTTTGAGGTACATTTATCTCTCTTGGTTTTGCAAACAGGGTCTTACTCTTTGTCCTGGGCTGGCCTACAATTTGAGGTAAATCCTTTTACCTGAGCCTCCTGAATGCTGGGATTACAGTGATGAATAACCTACTCACCCGGCTTTTTTTTCTTTTTCTTTTTTAAAAGTCTTATGTGGGTGGGACTGGCTTGAACTTGCTGTGCATTCAAGGATGCCTCAAACTCCCGATGCTCAGCTTTCTCCTCCCCTTCCAGGGTGGGACTGCCCTAGACAGAAAGTGGGCATCTCTGGCAGTCATAGTCACTTTCTGAACTCTAAGAGTTAATCCCCTGAGGGAAGAGAGGACCCTGGCAGCCTAGCAGGAGGGGGCTGGGAAGAGGCTTCTGTGGTGAGGCAAGCTGTCAGGGCCCATCTGCTTGAGAGCTAGCAGGCTTTGCAAAAAACTCACCCAAGCAGAAACAGCACACAAGTGCCATGAACTTGATCTGGTGCCGGAGTCTTTGGCCTTAAAGCGTGTGTGTGTGTGTGTGTGTGTGTGTGTGTGTGTGTGTTGTTTGGGTCCCAAACTGCATGTACGCAGAGACTTTGTTTACCTTGTGCACCGTGTGGGTCATCCTTAAGAGGATTCCAGAAAGCAGTGCACATTGCTAGCCACCACATCAAATAACAGCCCGGCCTCCAGCCTAAGCAGAGAGTGTGGATGACACAGAGACACTGAGCGAACTCACTGGTTGCCTGGTGAAGATTTCGGAGGCAGCAGGGCTCAGATTCCTCAGCTCAGTGGAGGCTGAGCTGCAGCAAAGCGTAGGCCCTACTGCCTGAAGCGGGCGTGATGGAGTGCAGGCAGATGGATCAGTAGTTTATGGGCAGCCTTAGCTACATTGTGAGTGTAAGGCCAGCTGGGGCTACTTGAGACCTTGTCTCATCAAGGAAGGAAGGGGAGAAGGAGGGGGAAAAAAGGAGAATTATCAGGGACAACAGCAGCTTCTGTCATAGGCCTCACAGAAGAAAGTAAACACCCACTCCTTCCGCACTAAGGGCAGCTGTTGTATAAATGATGCAAAGAAAAGGAAAAAGCCTTAAGTCTAAATAAAGCTTTTTCGGGATGCAGAGTCATGTGGGTCTATGTGAGCTTGAGGCTAGCCTGGTCTACACAGTGAGTTCCAGGACAGCCAGGTGTCTCAGCCCCAGGCCTGAACAGTTTGCCCGGTGCTTCCTTAACCTCTGAGCTGTGGCTGTCAGCCTTCAGACCTGTTGCTTCTAGCTGAAAAGAAAAACTTTATTCTTGTGACCTGGGTCTAGAGCTGCAGCGCCACACTCTGAGACACCTACTGTCTCTCTAGCTCCTGGGCTATCCTGGGCTATCCTTTAAATGTTCTTTTTTCTGAGACAGGGTCTTAACTCTATATCCCCGCCTAGCCTGGAACTTGAGGCAGTCCTCCTGCATCTGCCTCCTCCGTGCTGGGGTTACGCACATGTGCTCCACAAAGCCAACAAAAGCTTTGCAGAGAGGCAGTCGGCATGGAATAAACTGTAGAACCGAAGACCCGCGAAACAAATGCTTCAGCCAGGCATGGAGGTGTGTGTGTCTATAGCCAGGACCATCCTCAGCTGCAGAGCAAGTTCAAGGCCCAGCCAGACTACTTGAAACCTGCCTCAAAAAAAGAAAGGGGGGGGGGGGGGGGGGGGAGGAAGGAAAAACCAAGAGCCCAAGGCCTTCACTAAACGGAGTCCTGTGTAGAGCCATGAAACCGCAGGACAGTGTGCATGGCTCCCACCCTCTTTCCCTCCGTTTCCAAGCCACCACTGACCTGTTTCCTGTCTCTGCGTTTTCTAGAGTTTCCTGTGGGTGAGCTTACACAGGAGGTCACCTTCCTGGGCCTGGCTTTGCTCACTTTGATGAAAACTTTGAGGAGACCCCCATTCCAACTAAACACCGTCGAGCTCAGGAACCAGGCCAGGGAGTCCCTGCCTCTCAGTGTCCCAGGATTGCGTCAGGCTGTGTAGTTTTTCCACAAGGATGCCTTCAGTATTTTGTGGTTAATGGATCTTTCTTAATAAAAAAGAGGAATAAGTTATAGTCGTTTTTTCTTTCTTTCTTTCTTTCTTTCTTTCTTTCTTTCTTTCTTTCTTTGGTTTTTCGAGACTGGGTTTCTCTGTATAACCTTGGCTGTCCTGGACTCACTTTGTAGACCAGGCTGGCCTCGAACTCACAGCGATCCACCTGCCTCTGCCTCCCGAGTGCTGGGATTAAAGACGTGCGCCACCACCGCCTGGCTTCTGCACTAATTCTTACCAAAACCTCAGCGAGGGGCAACAAAGGACATAGAGTCCCTCCACACTATGGGTCAGCAGCCTCAGATGCAGCCAGCAGTGGCTACTCAACGACACTACTGTATATTACTATAGCTGATTAGTGTTTAGTGGTTGGCAGGCTTGAGTGCTTTAGCCCAGACCTACCTGGAATTTGCTACATAGACTAGATTGGCCTCTGACAAGTGGTAATTCTCCTGCCTCAGCTTCCCGAATAATGGGAATTACAAATCTGGAGGGCCATCCTAGTTAGACCACATCAGTTTGTTTTTATTTATAATGTTTTGAGTTCTTTTTAAGCTATATTTATTTATTTGTATGGGGGGGTGCTCCTGTATGCATAGCTCACCTGTGGAAGTCAGAGGACAACTTTCTGGGGTCTGTTCTTGCCTGCAGTCTGGTCCCACCTGCAATCGGGTCCCACCTGCAATCAGGTCCCACCTGCAATCGGGTTCCACCTGCTATCAGGTCCCCTGGATTGAATCCAGGTTGCCAGGCTCGGCAGCAAGCCCCTTTGCCCACTGGATTGTTTCATCGGCCTGACTATTGTTTTAAACCTTTACAAGCGCCTTACAGTGAGCTGTGCTTCCAGCCTTCAAGGAGGCAGTAAGGACCATAGACCAGATGCCAAAGACCATATGGATGAAATTCTACAGTGTCTATAATTCATTTGAAAATATCTCCAGCAAGCCAAAGCGTAGAGTCTACCACAGGACTCGGGAAGGTGAAGTTGGGGGGCTTCCATTGGTCTCAGGCTAGCTGATCTCAAAACAAAAACTCCAGCAAACCAGTGCTAGGGGCAGAAAGAGCGATCCTGACTCCATCCAGGCAGTGTGTGAAGTCCTGGGATGGGGACAGAAAGGCTCAGTCCGATTGAGAATCCCCGCCATCAGTTTTCTAAGTGGACTAGGATGTCCCCACATTTCTTTACTGTGGGATCTTGTGTTAGATATCGATAATTCATCATTCCCAAACCACCTTGCTGTAGGCTCAATTTTCTTAGCAAATATATCTTATTACAAACTTATTAACTGAGAGTACCTCACTTATAACTTAACTATCCTAAACTATAGGAAAAAAAGATTAAAGAATACAATAATGAAACCGTAAGGATATCGGTTCCGAGGAACAATTCTCCTGGCCTAGTCAGCAAGATTTGTTCTGTCGGAACCTGGAGCCATCAGAACCCAGAACCTCAGCCGGATCCCGGAGGCCCGAAGCCTTCCCTCGAGTGGTTCTCTCTAGGAGCGTCTCAAAGTGGAGCAATGAACAGCCAAAACTATCCCAAGTCTCCAAAGGCCCGGCCTCCTGGTTTTGGCTCACATTTATACCTCCTCTCAGAATTTGTTCAAGGATGTTTTTCATCTGGTTAACAACCAATCTCCCCCACACGGTGGTTCAACTTCTAAGGGGATAAACATCACCTGCTCTCTCACAAGTCTTTTTCTCATCCCCCACTTGTGATCTAAACAACAAACATGTTTATCTTTCCTTCACCTTGCTTCAGACAATAAACTAAGCATGATTACCCTAGTTCTCCTCAACACAGAGCAAGTAGCCGGCGCCCACTAGAAAGCGAGCTCGTCAGCCTCCGTTCATGGGTGCCGGTAGCCGCGCCTGATGGACGGAACCTGGAGGGTTCCTTTGCTAATGGGCGAAGAACAGAGAAAAGAAAGAGTCTTTCTTCTGGAAAGCTGCTTTTAGGAAGTTCCCTTACTGCCTGCTTTATGCAGTGTGAGAGAAGAAATGCAGCCCCTCACTCAGCCTGCCAGCAAGCTCTCCTCCTGGACCCTGAGCTCTGGACATTTTCTGAAAGAACTTTTAAGGCATCTAGATTCTCCCTGGATGTGGTGATGTACACCTGCGATCGCGGCGCATGGGAGGTGTGGGCAGGAGAATCACCAGCCTGCTCTGCATAGAAAGTTCCAGACCAGCAAGGACTGCAAAGTGAGACGCCTGTCTTGGGATCCAATACAAGCAGACAGTAAAATAAAAACATTGCTCGAGTCTCGATCCAGGAGGTCAAACACTTCACATAAAGGGCTGGAGAGATGGTTCAGTGGTTAAGACTATTTGCTGCCCCCACAGAGGACCGGGACCTGGTTCCCAGCACCCACACAGGGCCACTCACAACAGTGCCTGTAACTCCAGTTCCTTTTTCTGGCCTCCCCAGACACTGCGCACGCGCGCACACACACACACACACACACACACACACAAACACACTGTGTGCTCTGCAGAGCAGAAAGTGCCCTTAACTACTGAGCCATCTCTCCGGTCCCCACAATGTAGTTAAAGACTGTCCTCCAAACCTATGTGTAACTGAGACTGACTTTGAGTCCTCAAGTCCTCACCTTCTGAGAGCTGGGACAGCGAGCGTGCAGCACCATACCTGGCTAACCGCCCTTAGGTGCGAGCGAACAGCATTCCACAGCATTCGAGCGCCACACTACCCAAGGAGCTGAGCTAGCTCAGCAAGGCCACAGGTGGGTGGTTAATATTTCACCAGGTTGCTAGGTAAAAGCAGCCATCTGCCTGCTATGAAGTCATGGCTCTAAGTGGCCCGGTATAAATTCCAGATATCTGTCTCCAGCATGCAGGAAGCAGAGGCAGGAAGACAGAGGCCAGTCTGGGCCACTTAGAGGTGCTGTGTCTTTCACAACAAAATCATCTGGGATGTTGCCTTACTCTGTGACGCAGGATGCCGTGGATCTCATGATTGTCTGCTGCCTCAGCTTCCCTGCTTCAGGGACTACAGGCACGGCACGTGACGACAAAACCTTTAAGGATGTGTTCAGTCACCTCTGTGCCGCTATAATAAAACGCCTGAGGTAAACCACCTGAAAGAAGGAAGGGTTTATTCTGCTCCACGGTTTCTGAATCTTTCCATTTGGGCCCCAAAGCTTCAAGCCCAGGGTGAGGGAGAACACTTCGGTGGGAGCACAGGGCTTGAACAGAGCCAAAGCTGCTCGCTTCCCAGTGGCTGGGCGGCAGACAGGAAGTTCAATTTTACACTATGAAGCGACGAGCTCGTAAATGATTAGTCCTGCTGAGCAAGGTGGCTCTAGGTCTGTGCACGAGCCACTGGGGAGGCGAGGCAGGATGTGGCGAGTCAGGGTCAGTCAGGGAAACCAGCCACTTCAACCCCCAGGAAGCTGAATTTCACAGATACACCACAAGGAAAACAGAGCTATGACAGAGTTGAAACCTGGGTAGGGGGGTAAGGGGGGATAGGGGTGGGAGATGGGGATGGGGGATGGGGTGGGGGGGTGAGGGGTGGGGGATGGGGGGTGGTAAATAGCTTTATATCCTCTTCCATGACTTGTGTGTCCTTTTCCCACATTCCGCCTTCTCTGTCACCTAATGTCCCTCTGCTTGGTCTTGTTTCTAAAATTTAGACTATACTCTTTTCCAGGAGGAGAAGGACTTTGTAAACTGAAAACGTACCCCTTTCTCCTCTGTTTAAAACTATATCAAAGCCGGGTGGACGGTGGTGGCGCATGCCTCTAATCCTGGCACTCGGGAGGCAGAGGCAGGCGATGGATCGCTGTGAGCTGCAGGCCAGTCTGGTCTACAGAGCGAGTTCCAGGTCAGCTAGAGCAGTTACACAGAGAAACTCTGTCTCGAAAAACCAAAACAACAACAACAACAACAACAACAACAACAACAAAACCCATATCAAGTCAAGCCAGGCAGTGGTGGCGCACGCCTCTAATCCCAGCACTCGGGAGGCAGAGGCAGAGGCAGGCAGATCACTGTGAGTTCCAGGCCAGCCTGGTCTACAGAGTGAGTCTAGGACAGCCAGGGCTACACAGAGAAAGCCGGTCTTGAACATCCTTTCACCATGCTATTCAGTAGGTGAGCTGTGTTGTTATTTCTTTGTCTTGCAGAGTCTGATAAATCTCTTGGTGGAGGAGAAGTTCAAGGCTGGATGATGTGACCCTGGATTGCCAGTCACACACCACCTGAATCAACAGTGGCTTCCTTAGCACGGTTTGAATAAATTTTGGTATCACATAGAAACGTGGTCACATCTCGGGAGGCAAACTTCAACACCTGATTTATAGCCCTGGACTCAAATTCATTAGTTCCCATTTCCTCTGAAATCTGTCGGCTTTGAAGGTTTCCACGCCTACTTTATTTGGGGTTCTTTCATGCTTATGCCTCCCTTCCAACCCCCCTATCCTAGATAGGAGAGAAAAGGGGTTCATGGGAACAGGAGAAGTAGACCTTTTTAGACTCGGTTCCTTGGAGCGATTCCACTGGCATAGTTGGCAGGATTCCTGCAGACCCGTTAAACAGCAAACCAGCAATTCAGTGAGGGCGACTGCAACCGCAGCAGCTGCAACCCTGAGCCTCCAAGCGTTTGCTGGAGCCTCCGAGCGGTTCTCTCTAGGAGCGTCTTGAAGTGGAGCGATGAACAGCCAAGACCAAAAAGGCCTGTGCTTGCTTTCGATATATATATCCTCTCAGAGCCCATACTAGGATGTTTATTAGTTGGCAAAGACCATGTCCCCACAAGGGGCGGTTCCTCTTCCAGCGCACAAACATCACCTGTTCTCTCACAAGTCTGTTTTCAGCGGAAAAACACTGCAAACCCTCACACAAGTCTGTTTCACATCCCACGGCTTGGGATCGAAACAAAAACATGTTTACATCCACTACAGAGATTTGTGCCATCACCAGCATTTTTTGACATGTTCTTGGGAGAGACTCCATGACACCCAGTGATCAGATTTCTCCATCCGTCACTCGTTTTAACGTATGTCAGTCCTGATCTTGATGCGAGGTCTTTGCCTGGTGTGGTCTTTCCAACCCCTGTTGTGGCAATCCTCCCTCACATGCCTTTTCCCCCCTTAATGTTTGTCATATCACGTAAAGGATAAAAAGACTGCTTTATTTAATACTGTAGGGTGAAGATTAACCTGACAGAACTAATTTTAAAAAGATCTGAAGTGGGCTGGAGAGATGGCTCAGCAGTTAAAAGCACTGTCTGCTCTTCCAGAGGTCCTGAGTTCAATTCCCAGCAACCACGTAGTGGCTCACAACCGTCTATAATGAAATCTGATGCCCTCTTCTGGCCTGCACTCATATACATAAAATAAATAAAATCTTTAAAAAAAAAAAGGATCTGAAAGGTGACCAACTTTCTCTTAGATTTTTAACCCACCATACCCTTTGGGGTCACATAACTAAAGACCCCTTTCCCGATGTGGTGTCCCCTTTGGGTGCAGTCCTCAGAGTTACACATCAGGCTTTAGGTATTTCTCTCTTGAATTTAATATCATTGACTGGAGCAGGACTGTTTCGGAAATGATCAATACAGCTAACTGTGGACAGGAGAGCACCCTGGGATAGCCTTTGACTGAATTTATGCCGTGCACCTTGACGATCACTGGGACTCACGCTCACTCACCAACCCTTGGAAAGCCCCTTAGTTCCAAACAGGTCATAAATAGCAGTTGAAAAAGCCTTGGATTTCTGGAGATCTATGAGTTCAAGGCCAACCTGGTCTACAAGAGATGGCTCAGGGGGTGAGGGAGCTCGACACCAAGCCTTATGACCCGAGTTCAATCCCTGAGCAGCACGTGGTAGAAAAGAGAAAGCTATGACTCCGGAACGCCTTCTGACTCCCACCGACACTCTACAGCACATGTGTGCACACGCCTGTAACATACATGAAAGTCAGTTGTTTATAACACAAACAACATAGAAAAGGCAAAAGGAGATCTAGGAAATCAAAAATAAATTATGTTGGGGATATGCTTCAGTATCTGCCAAACACGTGTGTGAGGCCCTAGGCCAACGGTAGGACGTAGTGGTGCATGCAGTCCCACCACTAAGTACGCTGAGGTGAGGAATCTTCCTGAGTTCAAGGTCACCCTGGTCTGTATGATGAGCTCCAGATCAGAATGGGTTGCATAGCAAGTTGCTGTTTAAAAACAAAAACTAGCTACATTCAGACAGGATGGCATCTGTCTATTACTTTAGCCCTTGGGAGGTAGAGACGGGAGGATTGGGAATTCAAGGTCATCCTCAGCTCAGTACCAAATGTGAGGAAATCTTCTATATATAAGACCACGTCTTAAAACAGAAATGATAACACCGGGCGTGGTGGCGCATGACTTCAACCCCAGCACTTGGGGAGGCAGAAGCAAGTGGATCTTTGAGTTAGATGCCAGCCTGGTCTACAGGAAGAGAGAGTTCCAGGACAGCCAGGGCTACACAGAGAAACCCTGTCTTAAAGGACAAAAACAAATAATCACAATAAATAAGCAAATAAACGGATTAATCCCATTTGTGAGGTCAGAACCATCATGACCCAATCACCCCTCAAAGGCTCTATTTCTTGCTATCCTGGGGATGGAGCACATGAGCCTTTCAGGACATGCCTGATTCAGACCGCAACAGTGGACAAATGTCTTCCCCCCGCTTTGATTGACAAATGTTTCTTATGACCAGCATTCATAGTTTCGAGTTACAAGGAGACAATTTGAGCAACAGCTGTGGACCGCAAACCTGAGGTGTCTGTGAGAAGCTCTCAAAAGGAGTGACAGGGCTGAATACAGAGGCCGGGCCAGGTGGGCTCCCTGCCATGGGCATCCCAGACACTGCTGCTCAAGGGACGGAGACAGGCCCTTGGCCCGGGTGCAGCTGTCCTTGGAGGACAAGGGGCACATCGGAGTCCCCGCTTGGCTGAGAGGTAAGGGGCTAGGAATGATCATGAAGGCCTCAGGGGACTCCTCAGTCTCCTGCTGCTGTTCCCAGCCCTCTTGGCCGTCTCCTTCAGAGACAGATCCTGTCCAGGCCCTGCTGACAGCATGGATGACAAACTCCCCCTCTCCACAGCACCTCGGAATTCTCTGCATTCCAGGGAGGAGTTATCTCCGTCTCCAGATGCTTGTGAGGACTGAGCAGCATTCCACACGGCACACGCCAGAGAGGCGGGAAGGAGCCGGAGACCAGCGCAGTTTGGACAGAGGTGGGAAGACGGAGGCCAGGGCAAGCCTCCTCCTGCCCCGCCCAGCCTCCTCCAGGCAGGGCTCAGCGGCCTGGGGCCTCCGTTGCTCACACCTCTTCTTCTCCTCCCCTCTGCTGCTGATAGGTTTTTCCTGCCAACAAAATAAGCTGAGTCAAGCCAAATTAAAAGTGTAACAGCAGATTTATTTGGGGCAGCTCTTGGGCAGGTTCACTGGCCTCAGAGAATGGGGCCAGGAAAATTGCCATTGCTGACTGGGAGGCAGAAGATAAAGTTAAGGACTTTCAGGAGAAAAAAATTTGCCTTAGGCCCATGGTCTTGGTAGTTGGGGTGGGGTGGGGTGGGGTGAGTCTCAAAACCAGAGACAGTTACAGACAGGTGTGAGCTGCCATGTGGGTTCTGGGAATTGAACTCAGGTCCTCTGGAAGAGCAGACAGTGCTCTTAACCACTGAGCCATCTCTCCAGCCCCCATAACTCTTAAAGCTGCCCTTAGGCCAAGTGCTACAGTGCGTGCCTGCATTCCTAGCCTCATGGAGAACTGAGGCAGGAAGATAATTTGAGCCCAGGAGTTCAAAAAGTCAGCCTGGGAAACCTAATGAGAAAGAAAAAGTCACGACAGCGCAGGACCTCGGAGCAGAACTGGCGGAATTCTTTCTTCGCATGAGGCCCAGAGTTCTGTTCCCCAGCACAAAAACAAGAACAAACAAGCAAACAAACAGAAAACCCCACCATTTGTTTTGCGTCCAGCCAAGCATGGTGGCGCACACCTGTAGTCACAGCACCTGGGGAGGGGAGCCAGGAAGATTAAACGTGCAGGGTCATGCTGAGCAACATGGCTAGTCTGTGCTACATGAAACTTTGTACAGAAAAATGGGGCAGGGGTGGGGGTTGGGGGCTGGGGAATGTAGTCAAGACCTACCAAAGTGAGGCTGGAGAGACGGCTCAGTGATTAAGAGCGCCGCCTGCTCTTCCAAAGGTCCTGAGTTCAATTCCCAGCAACCACATGGTGGCTCACAGCCATCTGTAATGTGATCTGGCCTACAGGTGTACATGCAGGAAGAACACTCAATACATCATCATCATCATCATCATCATAATAATAATAATAATAATAATAAATAAACAACAACAACAAAAACTACCACAGTACACCTTCAGCTCAGAGCTGAGGTCACTCCCATAGGTCCAGGTCCCACCATCACCACCACCAGCAGCCATGGCAGCTGAAGTCAAGTTTTCTTTTCTTTCTTTCTTTCTTTTCCGAGACAGGGTCTCTCTGTGTAGCCTTGGCTGTCCTGGACTCACTTTATAGACCAGGCTGGCCTCGAACTCACAGCGATCCCCCTGCCTCTGCCTCCCAAGCGCTGGGATTAAAGGCATGCGCCACCACGCCCGGCTTTGAAGTCAAGTCTTCTAACTGGAGAACACAGACTCCTGGGCGACTGAGTGATTGACTCTAAATTTACGTTTTCCTTTTCTTCAGCCAACCTCACCTCCTCGTCCTCCCGACTCCACGCTCCCGAACCAAGACAAAGGACTCTGGACTCCCTTTGCCTGGGAGGCCAGAGTTCAGAAGCCCGGCACAGGTCTCTGTGTGCTACAGCCTGGAGCGTCCCGTGAGGATCACATGGCGGCGGGGAGTGTGCAAGAGCCCGCAGAGCCTTTGAGGGCAGGCGGAAGAGGAGAGTCCCTGGGCTGGGAAGCCAAGATGCCGCGGAATTGTCCCTAGTTCCACAGCCCAGGCCAGCCCAAGCTCCAGCAAAACCCTAGGGGAGGCCAGCTACAGAGCAGGGAGGGAGGGAGGAAAGGCCTCCAGGGTGCGTGTGCCACACCCCCTAATCCCCGCCCCACCCCCCAAGGGCTCCTGAGTCCACAAGCAGCCTCAGACAGACAAACAGAGGTGGAGGCCTTGGGATTTTAGCAGGAAATGGGAAAGATATGGATCACATACAAGCTAAGGATTCACAGGGT
>CAJRSG010000751.1:280864-293488 GCA_907169655.1 Acomys percivali
CTTGCTGGACAGCTTTCAACACCTTCCTTGCTTGTGTTCTGAGCCAGGCTGGGTGAACAGTGCTATGTGCAGAGGCTTAGTAAGGATGGTGGCACACGGTGCTCTTTCCGCCGCTCAGACAGAAGCCGAGCCAGGCCCTTGGGTCCTGCTTACCTTAAACTGCCTCCCTGCAGCCCTCACTTCATTGTCCTCTGCTTGCCTGTGCCGGCCAGCCTGGCAGATCCTGAGCCACGGCTGCGGGCAACAAGGAGAATTTGCCACTGGCTCCGAACATCTTTTAATTTTGGGGGAGGGCCAGGTGGGGGGGGGGGGGCGGGGGGGGGGGGGGGTGCTGGAGGAGACAGGGTTTCTCTGTGTAGTCCTGGCTGTTCTAGAACTTGCTTTGTAGACTAGGCTGGCCACAGAGATCTCTGGGCCTCTGTCTCCCAAGTGCTGGGATTAAAGGCGCGTGCCACCACCGCCTTGCCGGCCCTGAACCTTTTAAAGCCACTGTGGAGCCATTCTGGAGAATGGGAGAATTCATCCAAAGGCTGGAGATCATGATTCAGCCGCCGCCACACACCCATCCTCCCTCTGCTGGGTCCCCAACCCCACTATCTTGTTAACCTGACAGCAGTGTGAGTCTTTTGAGTTGCCGCTGTTTGTCAGTGTGAGTCACCACTCCTTTTCCCCAAGCAGTTGATATGTTACATAACTAAAGCCAGGTGTAACTCTCGACATGCCCAAGCTGCTGCAGAAGACTGGGTTGAATAAGGAATAAGTTGAATTAGGAAGGCTGAATCATGACTTTGTAATTACAGAAAAGCAACGCACTCATGGGCGTTTTTTTTTTTTTTTCTAGGTGTGAGAAGGGAGTCCCCTGGTGGCACCCTAATGAACTGCAGACCCCGCCCGCCGCAGCTCTGCAATCTGCGATCTCACGCAGGACTGCAAGGCTCTGCTTGCCTTCGCGGGGCCAAGTTCCACTCCTGGCATTCTCTGTCCTGAACTGACACCCAGTTCCAGGAAGAGCTGGCTGCTGGAACGGACTTGCACCGGCGGACCGGGAGACAGTCTGGCTACGCGGGTTGTCTAAAGTAACTCGGAGAAGACTGCCCACAGGGCTCCGCCCGACTGCCTGGCCAAAGGCCCCGCCCTGCAAAGGGAGCAGGGACCACAGGGTTGCTGCTGGGGTCGGGGCCTCGGTCTCTGTACAGTAGCGGCTACTTACCTAACGCTTTAGTCTCCACGTTTTCAAATACTCTGGGTCAGCCACGGCTAAAAAAAAAAAAAAAAAAAAAAACTAACAGGAAAATTCCACAAATAATTCATGGCTCTAAGAGCTTCCTATACCGCACACCACAGTAATTGTTCCTCCATCAGCTGGTGTTGTCACTGCACCTAGCTAATCAATTAAGGCAGGTTTGATGGCACATGCCTTACTCCTAAAACTTGAGAGATAGAGGCAGAAGGGCAAAGCGTTCCAAGGCCAGCCTGGGAAACATGAAACCATTTCTTAAAAAAAAAAAAATGGTGGCTGGAGAGATGGCTCAACCGTTAAAGGCACGTTCTGCTCTTGCAGAAGACCCCAGTTTAGTTCCCAGGCCCCACACTGAGCCGCCCAGAAGCTTGTAACTCCAGCTTTAAGTGACCTGACACCTCTGGACTCCACATGCACCTGTGCTCACCGCCCACACATACAATTTCAGAGCCAGGCATAGTGGCGCATGCTTGTAATTCCCAGCACTCGGGTGGCAGAGGCAGGGGGAATCTCTGTGAGTTCGAGGCCAGCCTGGTCTACAAACTAGTCCAGGACAGCCAAGATAACATAGAGAAATCCTGTCTCGAAAAACCAAAACCAAAAATATCAAACCCACCCACAACTGCCTAGCTGCCTCTCACTGTCAGCCAGCCAGTCCTTCCCGCCAAGGCAGCCCGGTTGCTTAAATGCTCCACAGATATCTCAAAGAAACTTACTTGCAACTGTGGCTGCTGTTTCCATACTTCACCAAAGTAAAGCCAGGTAGCAACTTACTGAATGACGGCTGCTCAATCAGCTCGCCCTCCTAGGGAGTAGCTTCTGACAGCTTCTGTTCCCCTGCGGATCAGGGAACTGTTTGCACATTGCTGAAGGGGAGCCTTGGGGAAGGAGTGTGATGTCTGTGATGTCCGCTCGTAAAGGGTTCTCACGCACAGACAGACAGGCAGACAGACAGATAGGCACGCACGCACACACGGGGGGGGGGGGGGGGGGGGGGAGAGGGGGGGGGGGAGAGAGAGAGAGAGAGAGAGAGAGAGAGAGAGAGAGAGAGAGAGAGTGTTCCGTTCCCATCCACAGAGGCTAATATGAGGCAACCATAAAATGGAGAAAAAGTGGTCCAGACACAAAGCGACACAGAGCAGTTGCCCCAGAAGGCGGCTTCACATCAGAATGGGGCACCCGCCAGCCAGGCACTGGCGGTCAGAAAGCTCCCAGATGGGTGTGAATGTGTGAACGGCTCCCTCCTGTGGATGTGTGAATGAGGTCCAGAGGGGGAAGAAAGGCTCAACTTTTCCTCCTCCTTAAACTTTTGATTGTTTAGGGTTTTATGTGTATGAGTGCTTGCCTGCAGAGACGTATGCGCACCCCATCCACAGATGTCAGAAGAGGGTGTCTCATCCCCTAGAGATGGGTTATGAGTGGCCGTGAACAACCTGGGTCCTCTACAGGAGAATCAAGTGTGGAGCAGCTGTGGAGCCATCTCTCCAGCCCCTTCTTCTTTTTGGAACACAGTGTCACCCGCAGGGCACGCTTCTTCGACCTTACGGTCTTCACCCTAGTCTTTTGCCTCCGTTCCCGAGCTGGGGCTAGAAGCGGGCGCCACCACGCCGCACTATTCTTTCTTTCTTTTTCTTTCTTTCTTTTTTTAAACATTTATTTATTATGTATACAGTGCTCTATCTGCATGTACACCTGCAGGCCAGAAGAGGGCACCAGATCTCATTATAGATGGTTGTGAGCCACCGTGTGGTTGCTGGGAATTGAACTCAGGACCTCTGGAAGAGCAGCCAGTGCTCTTAACCTCTGAGCCGTCTCTCTCTCCAGCCTGGCTATTCTTACTTTTCTAACCCTTTGCAGTTTGCTCATAGAGAGGGGTTCCTTTCCCAGGGCCAAGCGAGTCTCTTTTATGGTGAAAGGGGAGGGGGGGCACTGAGAGAACCCTTATTCTACAGGAGGGTGTGAGGAAACAAAGTCCTTTTCTGGCCTCTGGGGGCATGGCGTGCAGTAGTGCACAGACACACGTGCCACAGAGCACCCACAAGCACGAGACAAAATAAAAAAATAAAGAAGGAGAAACTGATGGCCACGGAAGAAGGAATGAAGTGCCCCACACCAGGATCTGGTTTGCTCAGCTTCCTGCTGAGAGCCAAGTTAAAGCCAAAATGCCTGGGAGGTAATGCGTGTTGTTCTAAAGTCATCTTAGCGTGTTAAAGCCAACACACGAGGAGCTGAGCAGATGGCTCGGTCTCTTCAGAGGACCCTGGTTACTTTCTCAGCACCAAATGGTGGCTCACAACTGCCTGTAACTCCAGTTCCAGGGGATCCCATGCCCTTTTCTGGCCTCTGTGGGCACCCAGTCTACATGTAATATACATACACACATACAGGCAAAATCTTCGTGTGTGTGTGTGTGTGTGTGTGTGTGTGTTTCTGTGTACTCTGTGAGTCCTGGACTCACTTTGTAGACCAAGCTGGTCTCAAACTCACAGCACTCCACCTGCCTCTGTCTCCCAAGTGCTGGGATTAAAGCTGAACTTTGATCTTTCTTTTCTTTCTTTCTTTTCTTTCTTTCTTTTTTTGTTTGTTTTTCAAGACAGGGCTTCTTTGCGTAGCCTTGGCTGTCCCGGACTCCCTTTGTAGACCAGGCACCTGCCTCTGCCTCCCGAGTGCTGGGATTAAAGGCGTGTGCCACCATGCTTTTTTTTTTTTTTTTTTAAGATTTATTTATTGTATATGAGTGCTTTGTCTGCAGAAGAGGGCATCAGATCACATCATAGATGGCTTTTGAGGCACCATGTGGTTGCTGGGAATTGAACTCAGGACCTCTGGAAGAGCAGGCGGAGCTCCTAACCACTGAGCCATCTCTCCAGCCCCCTGAACTCTGATCTTTATTGGACTATTTATCTTGCTTTCCAGCCATACTCAATGTCTTCTTTCATATGGCCATGGACTGAGATGCTAACGACGGCCATTTTGACTTGTCCATCACAATTAACAATTTTAATCATATTCTGTCTCCAAGAGCAGTGCTCCTGTCCACACATGTGCACAACAGGTATTCCCTCTAAACTCCAAAGAGCCCCTGCTGGATTCCCAGTTTGTCTTTGTGGAGCTAAAAAAACAAAAAAAAAACAAAATCAGAGGGGCTGGAGAGACGGCTCAGAGGTTAAGAGCATTGACTGCTCCTCCAGAGGTCCTGAGTTCAATTCCCAGCACCCACATGGTGGTTCACAACCATCTGTAATGTGATTTGATGCCCTCTTCTGGCCTGCAGGTATACATGCATCCAGAGCACTGTATACATAATAAATAAATATTTTTTTAAAAAACACAAAATCAGAAAGTTTGAGTCTGGGAACTCAGTGGTGGAACCCAGGCTTCCGGTCTGCGAGCCTCAGAGTTTATTTTCCCCACAAGAACAAAGGATGAAGGAGGGAGAAGGGAAGTGTGACAGGGCAGGAGAGGGCAGAGCTTCCTCCATCTTGTATTCTTGCTGAGGGCCATTTCAGGTTTAACTAGAATTTGATCTCCTTGATGGAGACTCCCATGGAAAGCTACCCAACTCAGTTCCAGGCACCCAGGGTCAGGCTGTCCTAGCTAACTTGCAGCTTCTGTTAAACTGCCTGCTTGTGCAAACCTCCCCTCCATCTACTGACCTTCTGTCGAGGCTGCCGGGCCCCTGTGCCACAGCCCCACCCCAACCCCAAGCTGCTGAATGAGATGCCAGAACTCGGCCCTTGCTTTATGGACACTCAGGGCCACACCCAGGCCCTTGAATACCTGAGTGTAGTCCCAGCTGGCTGGAATAAAGACTTTCAGTTGGTTATAATCTGTCTCTGAGGGGCTATCTCAGGGGGGCTCCCCACAACAGGAGAAAGAACTGAGAAAGGCAAGAGCCCTTCTATTTAGTATTGTTTTTAGACAGGGTCTCATGTACATAAGGCTGGTCTCAAACTTGCCATGTAGCCAAGGATGGCCTTGAACTTCCGATGTCCCCGCCTCCACATCTGAGAGCTGAGGTTAGAGGCACGTGTCACCACACCCTGCCTATGCAGTGAGTGTGGAGTGTCTGGGAGTGATGAGAGCTGGACACCCTCAGCTCCCACAGAGGCACAAACAAAGACTGGTCGCCTTTCTTTCCCTGGTCCCCTTCTTTTTCTTTTGCTTTTTTTGTTTTTTGTTTTTCACGACAGGGTTTCTCTGTGTAGCCTTGGCTGTCCTGGACTTGCTTTGTAGACCAGGCTGGCCTCGAGCTCAGAGATCCACCTTCCTCTGCCTCCAGAGTGCTAGGATTAAAGGCTTGGGCCACCATGCCCAGCACCCTTTCTTGACATAACCCACACCTGACATGCTAAATTGTATCCAGTTGTAAGCAGAAGGGGCTGCCTGGCACTCAGGAGTCAATTCCAGCCACCTCGGGCTACCACAAGATAGCCAGAAACCTTTTCACAGGATACGGTAAAATTGCCCTCTTCAGTCAACTCAAGATTTAGCAGGGAGAAGTTCACAGCAAAGAAAGGTACTATTTAGGACAGATTAGGGACCCGCCAGTACCTGGGGCACCACAGAAGAAGCTAAGCGTTCTTAAGGCAATCAATGTAAGAGCTATTAAAGAGTTCCTGAGGGGCATCCAGAGAGCTCTGGAGGAAAAGGCATCAATCCTGATAATCTGAGTTCAGTCCCTAGGACGCACATGGTGAAAGCTGAGAACTCACTGGCTCTTTCACTTTTGCGTGCATGAGCGCGCATACACACACACACACACACACACACACACACACCCCACAGAGGAACCCTGTCTCAGAAAAACAAAAATGAACAAAAAAGTGGCAGCGCCTGCAGCTGCCAGGTATCAGGACTAAAGCACAGAGCAGCAAGCCTCTGGCCCAAGGGTTTGCAGCCCAGGATTCTGGCTTCTAAAGCCTGGAGGAGTAATAGGCCCTACGCCTTAGGCACCCAACGGCTGGAATGACCAGTTCTGGAAAAGCTTCCTCTTCCCTACCCACAATTCTTAGCTAAGTAGAGCCAAAGGGCTCCAGCCAGCTCACAGAGAACATTAACAGAGACAGGGCCTTTCATCTTCCTCTCAGGGGGCTTTTTATACTTGAATAGTTAGGGTCTTCAAAACAGTGAGCCTCAGAGAAGGGCTTCTTTGATTTGAAAGGCTTTTTTTTTTTTTTTTAGATTTATTTATTTATTATGGATATAGATCTTGTTATAGATGGTTGTGAGCCACCATGTGGTTGCTGGGAATTGAACTCATGACCTTTGGAAGAGCAGTCAGTCCTCTTAACCTCTGAGCCATCGCTCCAGCCCTTGAAAGGCTTTTTAATATATATATATATATATATATATATATATATATATATATATATATATATTTTTTTTTTTTAGGGGTTGGAGCGATGGCCCAGAGGTTGAGAGCACACACTATTCTTCCAGAGGACACGAGTTCAGTTCCCACCACCCATGTCTAATGTCTAATGACAAGCTCCAGCTCCTGGGAATCTGACATCCTCTTCTAGGATTGGGCCACCGGCTCAAGTGTGGGGACCAGAAGACAATGTTCAGGAGTCATTTCTCTTGTTCTACCATGTGGCTTCTTGGGACTCAACTCAGATCATCAGGCTTGGTGGTAAGTGCCTTCCCAGCTGAACCACCGTGCTGGCCCCTAACGACTTGTAGCAATGCCAGAGGTAGCCGGGCGTGGTGGCGCAGGCCTTTAATCCCAGCACTCGGGAGGAGGCAGAGGCAGGCGGATCGCTGTGAGTTCAAGGCCAGCCTGGTCTACAAAGTGAGTCCAGGACAGCCAAGGCTACACAGAGAAACCCTGTCTCAAAAAAAGACAAAAAAAAAAAAAAAAAAAAAAAAAAGCAATGCCAGAGGTTGGACGCAGGACCTAGTTCATTCTAAACAATCGTTGTTTTACCGCTGAACTTTATCGCCAGTCCACTACACCAACCACCCCCACGCCCACCCACCCTGCTTTTGTTTTGAAACAGAGTTTCAGTATGTATCCAGCTCTCGCTGGCCTGGAACTTGCTACGTCAGACTGCCCTCCTACTCCGATATCCACCTGCCTCTTTCTCCCAAGAGCTAGGAACAAAAGTGCATGTGTGGAGACCAAACAAAAGCCATCTTGCACCAAGCCTCTGTCTTGCCCCCAGAGTGAACCCCTTTCTTTCCCCCATGTTCCTCAAATTCTCGGAATCCCCACAAAAATACCCCTGGGGGCCAACTCAAAGGTGAAAACCCCACAATGTTACAGTAGATTAAAAAAATTAGGGGCTGGAGAGATGGCTCAGTGGTTAAGAGCACCGCCTGTTCTTCCAAAGGTCTTGAGTTCAATTCCCAGCAACCACATAGTGGTTCACACCATCTATAATGTGATCTAATGCTCTCTTCTGGTATGCAGGTGTACATGCAGACAGAACACTGTGTACATAATAATTAATTAATTAATAAATATTTTTTAAAAATTAGATAAGATTCCCCTTGCAGTTGGCCCAAACCCCCTACCCTATTATGCCCTATCGGCACTAAAGCCAACTTCCCTATAACTCCCTTAACCAATTATGAAACGCTTGGAAAGCCCCGCTTGCAGTTTTGCCTTTATAAAACCCTGTATCCTAAGGAGTCCGAGCCACCACCTTCCTCCAGTTATTGGGGAACTGATGGTTCTGTCTCTGGAGCTTGCTCAATAAAAAGACCCTGTGCATCTTACATCTAGCTGGTCTCGTGGTCTACGGGGTCCATACACTTGGCATAACACATGCCAATACCTCTGGCTCTCGGGGGGGGGGGGCTTTAATTTTCATGTTTAAAAGATCTTTAGCTGGGTGATGATGGTGCACACCTTTAGTCCAAGCACTTCGGAGGCGGAAGCAGACAGATCACTGTGAGTTCGAGGCCAGCCTGGTCGACAAAGCAAGTCCAGGACACCCAAGACTAAACAGAGAAACCCTGTTTCGAAAAACAAAAGAAAACAAAACAAAAAAAACAGATCTTCCTTATTTTTAATTCTGTATAGGTGCCTCTGTGTGTATGTCTAAGCAGTGACACACATATGTGAGTGCAGGTGCCTGGAGAGGCAAGAATGCTCTTAGACCAAGAGTCACAGGTAATTGTGAGGTGCTGCCTGTGGGTGTGCTGGGTGGACCGAAGCCAGGTCCTCTGAAAGAGCAGCACTTGCTCTTGACCACTGAGTCGGTTCTCCAGCCTCTTTTTCACTTTTTGTTTTGTTTTTGAAATAGGTTTCTCTGTGTAGCCCCGGCTGTTCTGGACTTTCTTTGTAGATCCGCCTGCCTCTGCTTCCTGAATGCTGGGATTACAGGTGTGCGCCACCACCGCCCGGCTATCCTTTTTCCACTTTTATTATTGATTGAGTGATTGGTTTTGGTTTTTTGAGACAAGATCTCTCTGTCTTAGCCTTGGCTGTCCTGGACTCACTTTGTAGACCAGGCTGGCCTTGAACTCACAGTGATGCGTCTGCCTCTGCCTCCCCAGCGCTGGGATTACAGGCGTGCGCCACCACGCCCGGCCCTTTTTCCACTTTTAACTTTGAGACGGGCGTCTGATAAATTGCCCAAACTGGACACGAACTGACTGGGACTCACCACCGTGAAGTCTAACTTCAGGCAATCCTTGGCCTCCCAGCTCCCAAAATCATGGGAATCCACGGTAACACCCACCAAGGAAAGGATTTCAAATGCTCACCACTGTCCTGTGATGGACAGAGAGCGCACTGAAATGCCACAGCACTGGGAACAGACGCTGGAATGGAATGCGCTTCGCTGGTCAGCAACCTCTAGTCAGGTTTCTTTTGTCTTTTGTTTCTGAGCCCCCAACACGTCCTCTCTCCTCCTTGACTCAACTCTGCCCTCTGGCGGCCACATTAAGTCAGACCTGCACATTCCCTCTTCTCAGGCCTGAGCAGGGGCCTTTGCAACAGTGTAGCCATGAATGTGTTGTCTTCTCAGGCTTGAGGGCCCTTTGCAACAGTGTAGCCGCGAATGTGTCGTCTTCTTAGGCTTGAGCAGGGGCCTTTGTGACAGTGTAGCTGCGAATATGTTGTTTCAGAGTCACTCCCCTTCCCCACCAGCATCCAGCGCTCCCCACTTCAGGAAACCGTCTGGATCCGAGTGGGAAAAGCCAGGCAGCTTGGTCTTGGCATGAATGAAATTGGTTATGACAAAATAAAAGATGGGGCTGGGGCCGGTAGCATAGTCGGGAAGGTACTTACCTATCTACCTACCTAC
This sequence comes from Acomys percivali, assembly GCA_907169655.1. NCBI lineage: Eukaryota > Metazoa > Chordata > Mammalia > Rodentia > Muridae > Acomys > Acomys percivali. The sequence goes on from CAJRSG010000751.1 coordinate 290,363, forward strand.
CATGCACGGAACCCGGGTTCGATTCCCAAGACGCAACAGCCCCGCCTGCAATCCAGCATCTGGAGGCAGGAGGATCTAGAGTGCAAGACCATCTAAGCCAGTGGATCCCAACCTGTGGGTCACGATCTCTTTCACAAGGGTCGCCTGAGACAATCCGAAAACACAGATATTTACGTTACAATTAATAAGACCAGAAGAATTACAGTTATGAAATAGCAATGAAAATAGTTTTATGTTGGGGGGGGTGTCACCACAAGATGAGGAACTGTATTAAAGGGTCACAGCATTAGGAAGGTTGAGAACCACTAATCTAAGCTATATCCTGGAGCTACATAAGACCCTGATTATAAAAAGAAAGAGCACTGTGAGTTCGAAGCCAGCCTGGTCTACAAAGCGAGTCCAGGACAGCCAAGGCTACACAGAGAAACCCTGTCTTGAAAAACCAAAAAAAAAAAAAAAAAAAAAAAAAAGTAAAATAAAAAGAAAGAGGCCTGAGAGACAACGGCTCGGTATTTAAGCGCACCTGCTGCCCTTTCAGAGCGCCAGATCAGTCATCACCATTCCCAGCCTGTAACTCCAGTTCCAGCGTCCTGTGGCCTCTTGTGGGCCTTTCTAGTACCAGCACTCACATACGTGTCCTCACATAGAGACAAACATAGACGCATCATTAAAAATAGATGCTTTTTAAAGAGGAGAGAGAGGCTTTCCCTCAGACTCCATGGTTTACGCTCTTTAGAGACTGAGCAGTCTTGTGCCCCTCCAGTGTCCCCGAAGGAATCCCTGACTGACACCCTGACATAAGGGAATTACTGCACAACTCCAGGAAAGAATGTCCCCGAGAGGCAGCTCTAAAAGCAGAGTATCCAAACCTGCATTAACGAGGCAGGCAGGCGCCGTGGGGAGGCAGGAGGGCAATGGGAGGTCAGGAGAACAGAGATCTGACTTCCCAAGGTCTGACTAACCTTCCTCCAAGATGCCAAGACAAGCACAGTGCCACCAAGGTTCACTGTGGGGGACCAATGTACTTCCTTACAGAGGGGTTGCTTACAGGGGTGTGGTGTTCCTCCTCAAAGGGCCGCTCCTGGAAAACCTTCACCCCTCAGGAATGAGGGCGGCTCCATAGCCAGCTACAAAATGGATTCCCCACTCCTGTTTCCCCTGGCGTGTATATACTATAGTCCACCCCCCTCCCCGCCCCCCAGGCCATGAGCAATTAAGGCAACTGGATTCTCAGGTGAGGGCCTCCCGACCCCTCCCCTCCCTAGGCAAAGCAGAGGCTCAGCAGGCTCGATCCTTCTGCAAGGGGCAACCGATGGCAGCTGCTTGGCTAGGAGGATAGTCCCACACGACAGAAAAATAGATGACGGTCAGAAATACAGGCCGGCAGCCTTAGCGAGACTGTGGCAAAGCCTTCAAAAGAGATCCAAATGGTGTCCTGTGAACCCGGCGAACAAAATGTGTCTGGGTGTGGACGCGTGCACCCATGGTCCCAGCGCTTGGGAGACTGAGGAACACCAGATTCAGGGCAGCAGGCTGGGTTATGAAACATTAAAACATATGGCCACCAGAGGGCGCTGGGAGCTCATCCAGTACAGGTCACACCCGCAGCTATTTCATGCCCTATCCCCAAGGCAGCACAGAAGAGAGCAAGGGTTCTTTTCTCTGTGGTCTGCTGTCTTAGTTTAGATTTTTTTTTTTTTTTCGAGACAGGGTTTCTCTGTGTAGCCTTGACTGTCCTGGACTCACTTTGTAGACCAGGCTGGCCTCGAACTCACAGCGATCCGCCTGCCTCTGCCTCCCGAGTGCTGGGATTAAAGGTGTGCGCCACCACGCCCAGCTCTTAGTTTAGATTTTTAAATTGCTGTAATAAACGCTATGACCAAAAGCAGTCTGAGGAGGAAAAGGGTTTATCTCATCCTTACGTCACGGAGGGACGTCAGGGCAGGTACCTGGAAGCGGAACTGAACCTGAGACCAGGGAGGAACCGCGGTTTGCTCAGACCACCTGCCCAGGGTGGCACCGCTCACCATGGCCTGGGAGCTCCAATATGGCATTGCCCACAAGCCAATCTGGTGGGCATCACTTTCTCCACTGAGGTTCCCTCTTCCTAGATGACCCATGTTTGTGTCAAGTTGACAAGAAATAACTATCCGGCACCCAACTCCACCCCTATGAAACAAGTGGAGAAACCACAAACAGGAAGCCACAAACAGGACAAACTGAGATGAATCCGGCGGCCTTGTGAGGGGCAGGGTCTCACCGCAGTCTTGTCCTGGTCCCCTTTTTTTAAAAAAAATGACAAGGGTCTCATGTACCCCAGGCTAGCCTCAAACTCACTATGTAGCCAAGGCTGGCGAGTTCCTGATTTTCTGCCGCTGCTTCCCAAGTGCTGGGATTACAGGTGTCGGTCACCGACCTCACGTGTGTCCTGTGGACACATTCTGCACGTGTGGATGGTTGTGTGGACAATTCTCCAATCACAACAGGAGGGGGAGGCAAGTCTTCCCTCTCCCCCAGGCCTCACGTGCTGGCCTTACAGGTTTCTCTTCTGTCCTCACCTGTGCTAAACCTTCACCCAGAAAGGGTCAGAGGGCACCACCCTACCCTGAAAGACCCTTCCCAAGGGTGGCAGGTCATCCTGCGGTGGCGTAGAGTCCCTGGGAGGAGGGCTTCAGTGAGAGGCTGTTTGCAGGAGATGACCGTGATTATGAGGTGAGATGACTTTGCCCACCGTGGGCCACGGCATTCCCGAAGCAGGAGATCCCGGGCAGTCTCTGTTCCAGGCTATGGATGTAGTGTGGCCTCAAGCTCCTGCCTCTATGATTTCCCTGCTCTGATGGGCTACAATCTGGAACTGTGAACTAAATTAAACCTTTTCCCCAAGTTGCTTTTGTTGTGGGTGTTTTTATCACAGCAACAGGAAGGAAACCAGAGGTCATTGCCGTGCAACCGAAGACATGGGGCAGGTCACTGGCATGCACCTATAGACGTCAGGCCTCTCCTGATGCCTCCCAAGCCACACTCGAGTCACCAGTCTTCAGCCTAATCCTCGGAGCCTCTCTTGCTCCAGGCTAATTACGTGTGTGTGTGTGTGTGTGTGTGTGTGTGTGTGTGTGTGTGTGTGTG
>CAJRSG010000751.1:293498-312949 GCA_907169655.1 Acomys percivali
TGTGTGTGTGTGTGTGTGTGTGTGTGTGTGTGTGTGTGTGTGTGTGTTTGAAGAGGCCTGTGTGTGCACATGTGGACCCCAGAGGTTGAGGTCCAGTGTCTCGCTCCATCATTCTTCACCCTGTTTTGTTATTTTTATTGATTTTCAGTGTGTGTGGAGGTCAGAGGGTAAGTCACAGGAGTGGGTTGTCTACTTCGAACATGTAGCTCCTAGGGAACCCTGGCCGCCAGGCTTGCCAGCAAATGCCTTCATGTAATGAACCACCTTACCAGCCTGTGTGCTTGTGGCAGCAGAGTCTCTCTGTGCACATAGAGCTTGCTGTTTTAGCTGGATTGCCTGCCCTGCCAGCTCTCAAGATCCTTCCATCTTGATTAGACACCCGCAATGCTGGGGCTGTCAGTGCAGCTTTGACACAGATGCTGGGAGCCTGCCTTCATGATTCATGCCCTCATGATCGCCTGGCTGACACGTTATCCACGGAGCACTTCCCCAGCCCTTTCCTAGGCCTTAAAACCTATCCATTTCCTCTTCCTCTTCCTCCCCTTCCTCCTCCCCTTCCTCCTCCTCTTCCTCCTTTTCCTCCTCCAATTCTAAGTACTCCTCTGCTTGGCTCCTTCCTCTCCTTTCTACTCTTAAAAAACAAAACAGGTCTTGTTTCGTTTGCGCGTTGCTTTCCCACTTTCCCTCACCCTGCATCTCAAAGGGAAGCAGACCCAGAGCCCCGGAGTGCTGCCCACTGCAGAGAGCTTGGAGCAGCGCGTGCTGCCAGTCAGAGCTGGACACTCCCCTCCCGGCCCTCCACCCAGAAGAGCTGCAAGCAGGGACAGGGGCCTGGAAGCTGCGCAGCCTGGCTGACCTGAAACACCTGATGGCTAGAGCTGTCCACCATTGACTCCTCTTGGTCCCCCCGTGTGTCTGCCATACTCCGGGGACTCCCCCTACCTCTCTGGCACACCAGAGTCCACCTTCAACCCTGCCTTTATTATGTCATCCCATCCCTTTCCCCTACTAGAAAAACAACAGTGCTTTTGGAAACTTATCGGACATCACCAACTACTACGGTCCACTGGGGCCCACGCTCTGTCTCTGTCTCCCTCTGTGTTGTCTTCATAGCCACAATCACTTCCTCTCCAACCGCTTGGCCTTCCCAGAGGAGCCTTCCTGGCTTCCACAAGCATCTTGCTTTCCACACCCCCCTTTGTGCTGGGCCTGCCACTGTCTGCCCGCCCGCCATGCCATCTCCTGCTGTCACAGCGAGTTCCCGTTTCCACAGTCACTTTCAGATCTGTTCGGCAGCCCTCCCAAGCTTGCCCCCCACTTCCCTTTATCTCTCTTTCCTTCCTCCCCTCCCTCTTTGTCTCAAAGCGAAACACTTCTTGGAGCTGGAGAGCTGTCTCATGCTGAAGAGCATGTACTGTTTTTTGTTTGTTTTTGGGGGGCCGGAGTTCTTTTTATTTATCTTAAAGGTTTGGTTTCCAGCATCCATGTCCTGACAACCATCTGTAACTTCAGTTCCTGAAGTTTCCAATGCCATTGGCCTCCATGGGTAACTACACTCAATGTGTGTGTACACACACACACACACACACACACACACACTTATAAATAAAACAACTTTTGTTTTTCCAGACAGGGTTTCTTTGTGTAGTCCTCTGTCGGCTCAATTTTCTTAACCAATATATTTTATTAACCTCTTAGTGACTGAGCATACATCACTTATAACCCGACTAACCAAAACAATAGGAAATGAGGATTAATGGACACAATAACAAAACCTTAAGGATATCAGTTCCGAGGAGCGATTCTCCAGGTGTGAACCGCAGGATTTCTTCTGATGGAACCTGGGGTAACCAGAACCCAGAGCCTCAGCAGGAGCCAGAGACCTGAAGCCTTCCCTCAAGCGGTTCTCTCTAGGAGTGTCTTGAAGTGCAGCAATGAACAGCCAAATCTATCCCAAGTCTCCAATCCGCCCCAGTCCTGGGCTCATTTATATATCTCCTCCCAGAGTCTGTTCACGGGATCTTTTCAGCTGGCAACAATTAAGCTCAGGCACGAGGTGGTTGCTCTTCTGGTGAATGAACTTCACCTGTTCTCTCACGAGACCGTTCCAATCCCACACTCGGGATCCTAAAAACCAGGTTTATCTCTCCTTCATCTCCCCCTTTCTATTTAATAAAATAAGCTATATACAACAAACTAAGAATTGCCCACTAAGTCAACATTTACAAGGACCAGTCCATTTCTAGTTATTCCACTACCCTATACTACTGATTCTTTTAACTAAACCTATAATTAAACTGTGGCTATCTAGTCTTCAACCCCATCAGAGACCCTAGAAGGAAAAACTACCTAATATGAAGGAAGTGCAGGCAAGCAACTTCCAAAAGTACTGACAGGACAGAGAGCTGATTGTCTGGACAGTGACAAGTTCCTCTCCAATGTCGGGGCATCCAGTCTTCAGCCAGCTAGCCCAAGGCATCTGACAGACTGTTTCTGGACTGTCACAAGTTTCTCTCCATGGTAGGTGCATCCCATCTTCAGCCAGTACAAAACATCTCAGAGACAGCTCTGAAGCAGGAATCATGAAGGACCAGCCCACCTGGTCTCTGCAAGGCTGGGCAGCCAATTTCTCAGTATCAGGCTTGATCATATCAGACGGTCAGTCTCTCATCAGCGGTAGAGATAAGCAAAGTTCCTCAGACCAGTGGCTATTCTGCCACTATCGTTTCTTGATGCCCGCATAATTAGACTGGAGGCGCTATCAGGAACAGATGTGTCTCTGTCATAAAAGCCCTTTATCATTAAATGCCATTTTCTGTAGATCTCTGAAGTGTTTGAAGACCATTATCTATCATCTACCTATTCCTTTGAAAACATATACAAAAATCTAAATAAAGCTTATTCTATGATTAAGTAACTTAGTATCTAATAAGATTTATAAGTGACCAACTACCAATTTCTATTTCCAACCATCCTGAACAAGTTATAACAGCTATTTTTTACCTTTTCAAATAAGTTGAACATGTATAATACATTAAATGTCAAACAAAATGATCTTATGTTTATACCAACATACAATATATAATTTAAGTTTCCATTAACATACCATATATAATACATAAAGCAAAAGTTGAAAAAGGAAAACAATCGTAAATTTCCATCAATCTATAATACCAATGTGAAATATTTGAATACCAATGCAAATTATTTGAGGCTAGTAGATTCAATAACCTACTTTTTATTCTATAAACCTATATCCTCCCTTCCTTCCCCCCTATTCCCTAATATTAGATGGGATAGAAAGATGAGAGAATCCCAATAATTTTTGAAAGTCATTAAGAGTTTGCAATTGATCTCTACGGATCTGTACCTTTTGTGGTCGAATTTTTTTGTTATTTTATAGCCTAAATAGGTAATTGAATCTCCTCTTCGTATTTTTTCCACAGCAATCTGTAATCCCCAGCATGGCAGAATTCTTTGTGCTTCCTGAAATATTTTTTTCTACAACACTAGGATCAGAATCAGCTAGCAGAATATCATCCATGTAATGGTATATGATAGATTGAGGAAACTGCCTACGAATTATTTCTAAAGGTTGTTGCACAAAATACTGGCATAAAGTTGGGCTATTCAACATTCCCTGTGGAAGTACCTTCCAATGATATCTCTTCACTGGAGAATTACTGTTCAGAGTAGGTACTGAGAAAGCAAACCTTTCTTTGTCCTTCTCATGTAGAGGTATGGTGAAAAAACAATCTTTTAAATCAATTGTAATAATATGCCAAGACCTGGGTAGCAAAGAAGGCAAAGGAATTCCAGGTTGAAGAGAACCCATGGGCTGAATCACCTTGTTTATGGCCCTTAAATCATTCTCCACTCACCTGATTTCTTTCTTACCACAAACACAGGGGAATTCCAGGGACTGGAAGATTCTTCATGTGTTGAGCCTCCAGCTATTCTTTCACTAAACAGTGAAGCGCCTGCAACTTTTCTTTTGTTAAGGGGCCATGCTCCTGCCATACAGGTCTGTTTGAAATCCATTTTTGGGGCAGGGCTGTTGGTATCTCAGCAGTGGCCCCTCTTATAAATTTTGACACTCTAAACCATCCAAAGCACGTTGGGTGCCACTTGTAGGCTCAGTTTTCTTAACCAATATATTTTATTAACCTCTTAGTGACCGAGCATACGTCACTTATAACCTGACTAACCAAAACAATAGGAAATGAGGATTAATGGACACAAAAACAAAACCTTAAGGATATCAGTTCCGAGGAATGATTCCCTGGTCAGGAGCCACAGGATTTCTTCCACTGGAACCTGGGGTGACCAGAACCCAGAGCCTCAGCAGGAGCCAGAGGCCCGAAGCCTTCCCTCGAGTAGTTCTCTCTAGGAGTGTCTTGAGGTGCATCGGTGAACAGCCAAATCTATCCCAAGTCTCCAATCCGCACCAGTTCTGGGCTCATTTATATATCTCCTCCCAGAGTCTGTTCACGGGATCTTTTCAGCTGGCAGCAATTAAGCTCCTGCATGAGGTGGTTGCTCTTCTAGTGAATTAACATCACGTGTTCTCTCACGAGACCGTTCCAACCCCACATTTGGAATCCTAAAAACCAGGTTTATCTCTCCTTCAGTCCTCGTGGTCCTGTATCTGGCTCTGTAGACCAGGCTGGCCTTGAACGCACCTACCTCCGCCTCTCCGAGTGCTGGCCTAAAAGGCCTGAGCCACCACCGCCCGGCAACTTTTCCTTTTTAAAGGCTATGAAAAGGCTACGCCTTTACACATGGATTTACACAGGGCTGATGGAAGATGGAAAAGACAGCTGGGAAACCAACTCTGGTGTTCCTTTTTTTTTTTTTTTTTTTTTTTTTTTTTTTTTTTTTTTTTTTTTTTTAAAGATTTATTTATTTATTATTATGTATACCTGCAGCCAGAAGAGGGCATCAGATCACATTATAGGTGGTTGTGAGCCACCATATGGTTGCTGGGAATTGAACTCAGGACCTCTGGAGGAACAGTCAGTGCCCTTAACCCCTAAGCCATCTCTCCAGCCCAACTCTGGTGTTCTACAAGAGTACAAATCGCTATTAAACACCCAGCGGTCTCGGCAGCCCGCCTCTCTCCAAGCGCCCCATCCGCCTATCTAACTGGCTCTGGATGTCTCCGAGGCCCAGGCCGGCAGGACAGTGAACTCAGTATCTCCCTGAGAGAGGCCCCCTAACTCCTTTCCATTGGCTCCGGCTCAGGCGTCGAACCAGCCTGTGCCCGCGTGTGTGCGAGAGAACCCAGAGTGCTGACAGGGCCCTGACTATGGGGATTTACCTTACTGGTACATAAATAACCAGTTTTCGGGTGCTGAGGCCAAGAGATCAGTCACCTGGCCACACCCTCTCCTTGCCTAACGAGGCGTGAGCTCTGACTCAGTGGGTCCCTGGGGATGTTATTCAGGGTTCCCTCCTTAACAGGTGATGAAAGGCTCTTCTAAAAGAGAGTCCCTTGAGCAGTTGGGTCTTAGCCAAACCTTTCATTCCCAGGCCTAGACCTGCTTGAAGGGGAGTCGCGTCTCAAGGGGTATTATCTGCATGTTACTTAACTCAGCGCACTTGGTGTATATCTGTCACCTCTCCCCAAATTGAAATTTTCAGTTGGATTTAATGAGTAATCGCGGGCAAGGCCAAGCATGGTACCCGATGCGGGGGCGCATGGTTTCTGCCTCAGGGCCGATGCGGGGGAGAAAGGTCCCTGCCTTAGAGGCTGGTGGGGGGTGCGGGCGGACGCATGGTCCTCGCCTTAGAGACCAGAGGGGGTTGGGCGCATGATCCCCGCCTTAGAGACCGGAGGTGGAGGTGGATGGGGCTCATGGTCCTCGCCTCAGGGCGGGTGCGGGGAGGGGGACGGAGGGTGGGCGGTGCATGGTCTCGCCCTCAGGGCCAATGTGGGGGTGTGATGGGGACGCATGGTCCCCGCCTTAGAGACTGGTGCTGGGGCCGGGGGTGGGGGCGCACAGTTTCTGCCTTACAGGCTGGTGTGGGGGCTAAGGCTACCACAAGCACGGATCAGCAGCTAGAGCTCCAGAAAGCCATTGCCACTGAGTGATGTGGGTTTCCAGGCACTGGAAGGGCACCTCAAGTGACCTAAGGGCAGATCAAATTTCAAGAAGAAATAGGAAATAAGCAGGAGATAATGCTGGTACACTGTGAGAGGGGAAAGGGCGGCCGTTTGCAAAAAGGCCGTTGGAAGAATATCATCAGAAAATTACAAAAATGATAACAAGGAACTTAGAGCCGAGGCCAGACTCCGCAGCAATGGAATACCCGGGAGGTTAGGGAAGGAATCAGACAAGGGGGGGAGGGGAGGAGGGGTGGGCGGGGCAGGGGAGGAGGGGTGTGGGGGGGAGGGGGCATTAACATAATATTCTGTTTGCGTCAAGCTGTAAGATGACATCTCATTTGTCACTTGTGCACAGTGTGACAGAGTTCCTGTTTGGGGTATCACAGGCTGAAATCAATGAGGCTGAGTTTTTTGTTTTGTTGTTGTTGTTATTTTTGTTTTTTGAGACTGGGTCTCACACTTACAGTGTAGCTACAGCTGGCCCTGGGCTCTTAATCCTACTGTCCCCCACCTTCAAATCCCGAGCTTGCTCCTGTGAGCCAGAGCTGGGATTCGCAGACACTGTTGGCGGCGGGCAGCTTAGCAGCCACCCGCGTGGGCTTCCCACAAATCAGCATTTACTTCTTCAGAGCGGAATAATATCATCACAAGGCAACACCGGGAAAGGCCAGATCACGGCCCCCTGGTCCTCCACAGGCCACAGCTCACACTCAGTCTCTTATTGTACGTTTCCCCCGCCGACACCGCCCCATCATCGTGGGTCGGCGGGGCATCGGTGGCCCCAACAACCATCTCTACTAGTTCCCTAAGGATGGTGCCCAACACAAGGGGGACTGTTAGCCAGGCCTGGGGTACACACTCCTTTAAAATACACACACACACACACACACACACACACACACAAAAAAAAACCACAACCAGCCTATTTTCTTTTCTTTTTCTTTTTTAGATTTATTTATTTACTATTATGTATACAGTGTTTCATCTGCATGACAGAAGAGGGCACCAGATCTCATTATGGATGGTCGTGAGCCACCATGTGGCTGGGAATTGAACTCAGGACCTCTGGAAGGGCAGTCGGTGCTCTTAACCTCTGAGCCATCTCTCCAGTCCCAAATTACGAATTTCAGTATAAGATTTTTACTACTGTAATAACTAAGATTAGAGGGGGAAAAAAAAGTTTTACATAGGCTTCTGACTACCAGGAGTTGAGTAAAGGAGGCAGGCACCCTGGATCTTATTTCAGTGGCATTATATACAAGTCTTTTTAATTTTTCTGTTTTGAAGTTGGGCAGATGATGACACATATATTTAATACCAACACTTGGAGCCGGGTGTGGTGGCGCACGGCTATAATCCCAGCACTCAGGGAGGCAGAGGCAGGTGGATCCCTATGAGTTCGAGGCCAGCCTGGTCTACAAAGTGAGTCTAGGACAGCCAAGGCAGACACAGAGAAACCCGGTCTCCAAAAACCAAAACAAACAAACAAAAAACCACCAAAAATAAAAACAAAAAAGCCCCCCAACAAACAAACGGCAGCAAGAGCGCTCAGCAGGCAAAGGCGCGTGATGCCCCGCGTCTCATCCTTCAGTGCACACATGATGGCAGGAGAAACACAGTTCCAACAAGTTGGTTCCACATGTTAGTCACGGCACATGACAAGTAAATATATGTAATTTAAAAACAGACACTAATTGGTAGGAATATGAAACCCATATTCAGAAATATGATGAAGGACTTCCCAAGCCTTCTCAAGCTGTACACACAGAAGACAGTGTTAGTGCACACACTGGCATAAAAAGCAAGTCTGGCCTCCAGCTGGACCCCAGAGGCTAAAGGGGCCAACGTTCTGTTCACACTCAACCCAAGTCTATAGGTAAAGAGGCAGAAAAATGCTGGCAGGCAATTAGCCACTCCTAGGGGATTTCTTATCATTCCAGACCTAAGTGCACAAAAGTAATTTCAGTCTTTTTTTTTTTTTTTAAGATTTATTTATTGTTACGTATACATTCTCTGCCTGCATGCACACTGAGCCATCTCTCCAGCCCCTCAGTCTCTTGCTTACACAGGCAAAGAGGAGCTGGGGGGCGTGGCTCAGCCAGAGGAGAGTTTGCCTGGCACGCGGAAGCTCTGGGTTTAATCACCAGAACTATGGAATGAGGCATGGAGCGAACACCTGCCATCCCAGCATTTGGGAGGAGGAAGTAGGTGAATGTCTGAGTTCAAGGCCAGCCAGGGTGACACAGAGAAACCCTGTCTCAAAAAACCAAAGTGAAACAAAAGGGTCAGGAGTTTCCTCCAGGTGGGGTGTGGAGACTCTGGGTAAGAACAATGGACAGGTGAACTCACACACTAACAATGGCCAGGTCAGGCTGACCGCCGGACATCCAGGGAAAGCGCTCTACTGGGTACAGTGTTTGCTTTAATCCACAGGCCATCTCTCTTCCGGGCCTTTGCTAGTGGGTGAAGGCCCAGAGAATCTTCCCTGTGGCCTCCTGGTGTGAGGTTGGCAGCAGACACTCCTTTGGCTGTGGAGAGACACTTTCTGTCGCTGTGATAAAAACAACTTGGGAAGGAGAGGGTTAATCCGGCTTACTCATCCTGAGCCACAGTCTACTGAGGGAAGGAACCTGGGGGCCCAACTGGAGTGGAGGCCATGGAGGCTCACTGCTTACTGGCTCACTCCCTGTGGCCTGCTCAGCCGACTTTCTTATACAACTCAGGACCACCTTCTGGGCCTTTCTACAGCAATCATTTTATTTTTTCATTACTTTATTCAGATTACAACTCAGTTGTTATCCCATCACTTGTATCCTCCCATTCCTCCCTCCCTCCCTCCCATCTACAGCAATCATTAATCAAGAAAAAGCCCTACAGACTTGCCTCCAGGCAATCTGGTTGAGGTTCTCCACTGAAGTTCCTCTTCTCAGATGACCCTAGCTGTGTCAAGTTGACAAATAAACTAACCAGGGAGGACCCTAAAAATCTTGAAGAGAAGGGCTGGAGAGATGGTTCAGCAGTTAAGAGCACCGGCTGCTCTTCCAGAGGACCTGGGTTCGATTCCCAGCAACCACATGGTGGCTCACAACTATCTGTGATTCCTCTTCCAGGGAGTCTGACACCTTCACACAACATATATTCAGGCACAACACCAATGTACACAAAAAAATAAATAATAAATTATTTTTAAAAATTAAAATCTTAGCAATGTAGAAGGATCCAGTGGGTCCTAGAAACCTACAAGTAGAACATTATGATAGGCAGATTTGGGTCATGGGGTCCCGCTCAAACTAAGGCCCTAGCCAAGGACAATACAGGCGGTAAAATTTAAACCCCTACCCCGATCTAGCCCATGGACAGGACAGTCTCCACACTTGAGTGGAGAGAGGGATTTGACTTTCTCAAGTACTCTGGTGCCTCACATTTGACTATGTCCCCTGGAGGGGGAGACCTGGTGGCACTCAGAGGAATGACAGCAGGTCACCGAGAAGAGACTTGATACCCTATGAGCATATACAGGGGGAGGTAGTCCCTCTGAGGAACAGTCATAGGGGAGGGGAATAAGGGGAAAATGGGAGGGAGGGGAGAATGGGAGGATACAAGGGATGGGGTAACCATTGAGATGTAACAAGAATAAATTAATAAAAAATAAATAAATAAATAAATAAAATTAAAATCTTAAAGAGAAGGAACACTGAGCAGTAGTAATAAGAGGTGCTGGTAAGAGAGTACGGACGGGGCTGGGGGGTTTTGTTTGCTGGGTTTGTTTTGTTTTGTTTTGCACAGGGTCTCACTGTGTAGAATAGTCTGGACTCAGACTTGAAGCACTCCCCCTGCCTGGTCTTTCCAGGTGCTGGCGTTGAAGGAGTGCGTATAGCCAGGGTTCTTAACACAGTGTGCTGTGGAGATGCTAAATGCCCCCAACTTACAAGAATACCATGATGCTGTACCACAGGGCTGGAGAGAGAAGGAAGTATGTGGGTGTCTCCTTGTATGTATGTTTACACATCTGCATTTTGTGTCTGGGCAGTAACTTGGGGCTCAGCCTGAGAGGCAGGCACAGATCAAACTCTGTGAACCCCAACTCTACCTGTACCCACTTCCCCTCCAAGCAAAGTTACAAAGACAAAAAAGCTGGGCTAGTTAAGCTTGTACTTGACTTTTAAAAAAGATTTGTTTATTCTATTTTGGTGTTGTTGTTTGTTTGTTTGTTGAGACAGGGTTTCTCTGTGCAGCCCCAGCTGTACTGGATTTGCTTTGTAGACCTGACTGGCCTCGAACTCACAGAGATCCACCTGCCTCTGCCTCCCGAGTGCTGGGATTAAAGGCGTGCGCCGCCACACCCGGCTTGTACTGAGAAACTGTAAAATTGTAAAATACAAGATGCTTGCTCGCTTGTCCAGCCTTGCTCGCCTCTCCCAGTTCTCGCTAATGCTAACTTCAAAAGTTCCACCCTAGTTCCCAGAATAGTTACATCTAAGTTTCCAGATATCAGATGTCCCCGCACGGCTTTCAGTAACCGCTCTAGAGACCCACACCCAAGCCCCCACAAAGAGCTTCCCAATGCCAGATGTCCTAATGTCCATATGGTCTAACTTGATAAGCAACCCCACCTGCTTTGCGGTGTTAGCCTTTAAAACTAACCTGTAACAGCTACTCAGGGTCCTTCACCTCCCGAGTGCTGAGGGACCCTGACACATCGACAATTGGGACTTCTGATGTATCAGTAATAAATTTCACATATACCTCCAGCCTGTGTGACTTGAGTGGTCTCTCGCGGCGACCCCCTTCCTGAATTGGACTCCAGGGTCCAACAGGACTTGATTCTTTTTAAGATTTATTTTTGGTTTTTGTTTGTTTGTTTGTTGTTTATTCTACTTTAGGTGTATAAGCATTGCTGCCCGCATGTGTGTTAGGCAGCACACCTGAGCCACCATGTGGGGGTTAGGAATGGAACCCGGCCCTCCTCACTGCTACAGCATCTCTCCAGTCCCTCACATTTGCCTCCTTTTGAGTAACAAAAATTCAGTGCAAAGCCAGCAGTGATATCACATCTGTAATCCCAGCACTCAGAGGGGTGGATAAGGGGATCAGGAGTCTAAAGCCAGCTTTGGGTACGAAGTGAGTTCAAAGACGTTAGGGTCATGAAAACTAGAGTAGGTAAACTGGGGCTGGGGGAGCTCCTGGGAATTCACCAAAGGCCCAGTCCTCTGTTTGATACCTTCACGGGTGCACGACGGCCACTCCACTCTCGGGAGTCACCCGCCAGGATGACCTGTACCTCTGGACCAGCTCAGGTAACAGGGGCCTGAGGAAGTGAGTGTTTCTAGGAGAGAGGGCGCCGCAGCACTCTGAAGGCAGAATTGACCGCTCTGCCAGAGCACGTCCAAAGGGGCTGCCAAGTGAGAAACTGGAGGAGGCAGCGAAATCCAGTGGAAGAGCCGCCACGGGCACCGGCTTGTTCTGTTCCCGTGGGTGTCAGCTGATGAGTGATAGGGAAAGAGTGGGTTGTTTCACTGCCTCGGGCCATGAGACGGCAGAGCAGAGACTCAACCCGTTTCCTAACACGGGGCCCGGGTTCTTTCTGCGGTCCGCACGCGTGCAAACCACGCTCAACACGATGGAACACAGCGATGGGGCTGAGTTAGGCGTGCTGTGCCACGAGCTCCATTGTTAGACATATTAGGTGACAAGGGTGACACGGGTGACACGTGGATGGATGGGGTACAGGGTGGAAAGCTTTCACCTGGAATGGATCAGGGTGTGGGAAGAAAGTGGAGGTTGGGGGAAGGTTGCGTGAAGAAGCCACATAGAGATCTACTACTTTATAAGCTGACTAAAAAGTCTAAGTAAATAAAGATGGCTGAACAGAGACACCCAACATAGGTGCCTGATGATCTCACAGCTATAAGTGTTTAAATAAAAAAAAATCCCACGTCCAGGTATAGCATACTTTTTTGTTTGTTTATTTTTTGGAGACAGGGTTTCTCTGTGTAGCCTTGGCTGTCCTGGACTCGCTTTGTAGACCAGGCTGGCCCCGAACTCACAACAATCCTCCTGCCTCTGCCTCTGTAGGATTTGGCCTTTTATATACTGGGCAGGGGCCACGCCCCCATGGCAGGTAGGCAGATTGGAGCAGAATCTTAATAGATACTTTTCTATGGGTTGTTGACCTGGGAGCCCTCAGAGGCCCCCGAAAAAACTCAGCCGTTGTCACTGCTCTTGGTTGCCCATCAGAACCAGAGAGTAAGACACCTCACACTCTGAATATGAGACACGACGGTGGAATCAAGCCGTAAGCTTTTCCTCTGGCTGGCGAGCACTCACAGCCCCTGCAGGTGTTCCGCATGCTGCTAGGGAAGAAAAATCACCAATACTCTTACCTAGCTGTGGACTCGACATGCCACAGGACAGACCCACCCACTTGGGCAAGAGATTACTAGAACAATACTGGCATGCCTGTTCTAGAAGTAACCATGCACTCTCTACTTGGATTCTACAAGGGGAAACAAACATCTGCTATTGTAAACCAGGTTTAAAACCCTACGGTTGGGGAGGCTGTAGGCTCCAGGACAGAATCTAATACAGAACGTTTTGCTAACTTACTATGTGGTAAAACCGCCTAGTAAATATTTGTGTTGATTCTAACAGGCTAGCTCAGCTCTCAGCCTTAGTCAGCGAAGTCAGCGGCCAACAGTTAAAGCAACGACACGACACGTAACTAGGCCAAATGCTGAGAATAAGGGGTTGCTGGCTGGCTCGCTCGCTCTCGCTACTGCCTGCTGATCCAGATGTAAGACTCTCGGCTCCTCTCCAGCACCACGTCTGTCTGTGGAGGGTTGGGCATTCAAGGCCAGTCCTAGCTGCACAGTAGATTGAAGTCAGCCTGAGCTACGTGAGACTGTATCTCCAAAAAATAAAAATAAAAACCCACAACCAAACCCAATGATGATGACGAGGATAGCTGGGTGTGGTGGCGCAGGCTTGTAGTCCTAGCACTTGGGAGGCAGAGGCAGGGGTGTCACTATGAGTTTGAGACCAGCCTGGTCTACAAAGTGAGCCCAGGACAGTCAGGGCTACAGAGATAAACCCTGTCTCAAAATACAAAAACAAAAACAAAAAGATTGTGGTCGTGGCGGCGGTGATGATGATGACGATGCAACTGACTTGTGGGAATCCTCCTGTCTCTACTTCCAGAGTGTGAGGATTACAGAAAGGGACCACCACACTCCACTGGGCTGTAGGGCATAGCTAAGTGGTTGATGAGCACTTGCCTATCATGTGTGAGGCTCTAGAGGGACAAGGCACAGGCAGCTGGCAGACACACACAAACCTGGCAACAAAGAGCCCCTTTCATGTTTTTATGTGAGTCAGAAAGAGGGGCTTCTTCCTTCCTGTGGGCAGGCAGCCAGTGGCCTGACCGAGGAGCTGAGTCCAGGCTGGCAGTCAGCCCTGTTCCCCAGGCTCTGTTGGAGTTCATAGGCGGGGTGGTAGCGATCCAACCCACCAGGTGGCCCCGATCTCTGTTGGGACACATCTGAAACACAAAAGCCTTTTCAGTTAGGGACGTGGGCTTTGGAAAAGAGGAGGAAGGGGTGTGGAGGGCCATCCTCTCTGTGCCCTTTCTGTGATGTGCGGGCTCGCACACGGCAGGGAGCCCGTCCATCTGAAGCCTCCAAAGGTTTCAGTAACAATCACGCTTCCTAAAAATAGGCCAGCTGGCAAGCGCAGGGGACTCTTACCACTCGGAGTTCCTGAATTATATGCAAATTACATCTTGGAAAGCCAACAAATAAACAGGAAAATGTGGAGTTAAGAAACCAGAGTTTGATGGAGCTCAAGGAAGTTTATGTGACCACCCCTCAAAAGAGTAAATAGGCAGGGAAGCCGAGGACTGGGGAGAGTTAGCTGTGTGATCCTGGTGCAGGGAGTGGCGTCTTGGGGGTATGGGGGTGCTGGAGAGGACAGCAGATCTGGCATCTGGTCCCCCCTTTTGTGTGTGTATATGTGTGTGGCCTGTGTGGGTGTACGTGTTCCTGACTGTGGGCACATGTGTGTTCGCAGGTGCCTGTGCGTGTGTGTGCATGGGTCAGAAGTCACTTCTCCACCTTATAGTCTGTCTCAGGGTCTCTCACTGCGCCCGGAGCTTCCAGGCATCCAGGGCTGCATCTCTGTATCACACAGGGCCACTGCCATCCACCCTCTGTTTCCCCACCTTTGGGTAAAGAGATGGGTAGACAATGAAACTTGTCTTCTGGGGGGGGGACACCAAAAACAGAGTCTTTAATCCCAGCACCTGGGAGGCAGAGGCAGGAGACCAACCTGGTCTACAAAGTGAGTTCCAGGACAGCCAAGGCTACTCAGAGAAACCTTGTCTCAAAAAAACCAAACCAAACCAAACCAAACCAAAAAAACATTCAAGCTAAGAGATCTTTCAGACTTTCCTTTTATAGTAGGGAGGTATAGATGGGCCCTGAGCTGAGGGGCCATCTCAGCCCAGCTTCTCTCATCACCAGCAGTGGGCTCCTTGAGGACCAGCAACCAGAATTCTGAATTTATTTGTTTAACTTAAAATTTTTCCTGGGTGTGGTGGCACACCCCTTTAATCCCAGCACTCGGGAGGCAGAGGCAGGCGGATCGCTGCGAGTTCGAGGCCAGCCTGGTCTACAAAAGTGAGTCCAGGACAGCCAAGGCTACACAGAGAAACCCTGTCTCCAAAAACCAAAAAAAACAAAAACAAAAACAAAAAAATTATGTGAATGAGTGTTTCCTCTGCATGTGTGATTATGCACCTCTTGCTTGCAGTGCCTGTGATGGCCAGATGGAGGAGGTGTCGGATCCTCCCCCTGGAACTGGAGTTAAGGACAGTCATGTGCCACCACATATGTGCTGGGAATTGAACCTGGGTTCTCTGAAAGAGTGGCCAGTGCGTATGACCGCTGAGCCATCTCTCCAGCTCTGCTGCTGAAAGGGCTGAAGAGATGGTTCAGGGGTTAAGGGTATAGACTCCTCTTGCAGAGGACCCAAGTTCAATTCCCAGTACCTGACTGACTGTAGCTTCGGCTGCAGAGGATCCGACACTCTCTTCTGGCCTCCTCAAGCACCTGCATGCACGTGCAAATACTTACACATCCATTCAAAAATTACACTAAAAATATTCTCTTGCCTAGGTAAGAAAAGCAAGCACCCAGGTGAGAGAGTGGAAGAAAGCAATACCCTAAAGAAAAGCTGGGTGTGGGGGCGTGTGTCTGTGATACCAGCAGTCAGGAGGGTCTTGGGGCTCCAGGATTGCTTTTCAATTTAAGGCTGGCCTCAACTACATAGTGGGATCCTGGAGGAAGGTGGGGGAGGGGAGGGACAAAGGTGTTGGTGTGAAAAAAGAAAAAAATAATAAGGAAAGAAAGACGTTGGTGGCCATGCATGGTGGCCCACGCCTTTAATCCCAGCAATCGGGAGGGAGAGGCAGGCAGATCTCTGAGAGTTCGAGGTCTGCCTGGTCTACAGAGTGAGTTTAAAGCAGCCCAGGTTATACTACAAAGCAAGTCTATGACAGCCAGAGCTGTTACACAGAGAAGCCCTGTCTCGGAAAAACCTAAAAAAGAAAAAACGTCGATGTCTGTGACTGAAAATACTTGGAGGGAGTGAGGAGAAGCAGATGGAAAATAAAGTGAAAAAAGGAAGAATTCTGATGGGGCGGGAGGTGGAGTTTCTGTATGTAAGCAATGCGGGGGAGAGGGGGGGTTAAGCCATTCAACAAAAAGTGCCGAAGCAGATACCTGGGGCAGGGGGGCGAGGGGGAACGGGGTGGGGGCCCGCAGGGTTTTGATTTCAGATGTTACAGGGAATCCCAGGAACTCCTCAGCCTTTGGGTATCACTTTGCCTTTCCACAGCCCAGTAACTCAGGTCCTGAATCGGCTACTGCTGCAGGAAGTCCAGAACCCTGACCCAGGAAGTACTTCCATTCACCTCTTCCTTTTTTCCTCTCACCATCCCTTGTTGTACAAGCTGACACTGGCCTCGGGGTCAACTCAGCTTCAGGGGCAGCTAGAACCATGAATAGTCCAAGCAAGAAGTGCGGCTGCGCAGGGAGGGGCGGGCACATACTTTGTTGCCAGGAGACGGCGAGCAGCCCCTGCTTCAAGGGAGAAAACCCGCAGACTTTCATGTCAGAAAACAACTGTCCGTATTATGATCTCTGCCCAGGATCCGCCTCTACAGATAGTTCTTAACCATTCTCTGAGGAAGACAGTTTTGTTTCTGTTTTTGTTTTTCGAGACAGGGTTTCTCTGTGTAGCCTTGGCAGTCCTGGACTCACTTTGTAGACTAGGCTGGCTTCGAACTCACAGAGATCCGCCTGCCTCTGCCTCCTAGGTACTGGGACTAAAGGTGCGCGCCACCTCGCCTGGCTCCTTATTCTTCTCGGGAACAAGACAACGAATTTGGAAGCTTTGGTGACCGCTGATAATTCCTGAGGTAAGCTCACACAACTTGTGTCACTCCCAAACCCCACATCAATAGGACATCCTAGTGCTTTTTCCTGCAAAGTGGGGGCTGTACAATCTCTTGGTACCAGAGTATGTGTTTCTGCCCCCTGCACAGCCACACCATAGCTTTACGTTTCTATGCAGTGCTCAAGTTCTCCCAAGAATAAGTGTCTTCTGTTTTCCTTCCTCCGCTGTGGATGCCCCTAGAAGCTCTTCCCCACTGGCGAGGAGACTCTCTCAATGCCTACTGTGTGAGTTTCCTCTGAGGTTGAAACATTCTATCCCGTAGGGAAGCTCTTTAACCGGGAAGGCAAACAACTCAACACAGTTTCAGGAAGCCCCTGAAACTGACCAGATTCACGAGGCCCCTCCCCACCACAGTAAGCAATGAAAGCTCAGCGTACCCCCTCAGACAAGCTGACGCCAAGATCTGACCAGCTTCCCGGAAGAAACAGAAACCAGCTGAGCTACTTAAAAAAAAAGCAGGACCAACTGAGTCACTTAGAACCCTCTCCAACCGGTTGGCCTGGCAGTGTGCCTCCCAGCTTTTGTGAGCCGTCACCTCAAAGGTCTGGCATTCCGTGTAAGACAGCCCAAGACCAAGTTCTCAGCACAAAGGAGATGTATTTGCCTCAGAGGGACAAAGACAGGACACAGAGGACAAGGGAGAAAGGAAAGAAATGAGAGGAGGCAGGGGCATTCGTCCCTGATTGGGGGCGGGGCGGGGCGGGGGAGGGGAAGGGCTGCCTCTGGACAGAGGAGACAGACACGCCCCATAGGTCAGTGACAGTTATAACCGTAAAAGGGGAAACCTCCCGTGTTAGGGTGAGGTGTTTAATTAGGTGAGCCAAAGGGGGCTTTTGATTGCTGGGCTGCAATACTTCGATAGCTGGGCCTTGGTAGTCAGAGCCTCGGGAGGAGGAGGTGGCCAAATAAGGGAGTAGAGCTTGGTGGCTAGCTGTAGAAATGTAATTTAAGGGTTCTGAGGGAATGAGGGGGCGGGGGAGAAGGGCAAGGCCTGACAGCCATGTTTGTCTCGTTCAGGCTGGCTAGAGTCCCTTCATCGCCCACACCAGGGTTGGGCCTTGGTGAAGCAGCCGTCTTTGAGTTATTTCCGCTCCTGTAAGTAACCTCCAAGCCATATTCCTTTAAGTAACCCGAACGAAACCCATTGGTCCAGGAAGTTGGCCTTTGGTGGTGTCTGGACTTTGGCCTGCTACGTGCTCCCTATCTGGGGTGAGTAGATTAGATGGGTGCTTTGAGGCTCCCCAGGAAAAGTTTTGTCACCCAACAATGCCTCCCTCACAATTAGTGTGTTTATAGGCAGCAGGCATTGAAAGATCTTTCCAGAACAGAACAGGAAGGCTCAAGGAGGACTTCACAGAAGGCCTCAGAGTGTGAACATGAGTCACCTTCTTCCTGAGGGAGTCTAGAACAGTGGGTCTCAAGATGCACAGTACAGTGGTCTAGGTTTTGTGGAGATCTTATTGTAACTTTTTTGTTGTTGTTGTTTGTTTCAAGACAGGGTCTCTCTGTGTAGCCTTGTCCGTCCTGGACTCACTTTGCAGACCAGGCTGGCCTCAAACTCACAGCGATCCGCCTGCCTCTGCCTCCCAGGTGCTGGGATTACAGGCGTGCAAACCACGCTCGGCTATTGTAACATTCTTTATCTCCCAATGGTCCCACAGTCCCACACAGCACGCGCTCTCAGCTCTATGGGAGGTTCAGCCAGGCTGGAATTTTTACTGCCTTGTAATAAAGCAACAATGTCTGTCTGTACAGTGTCACCTCTTACCTTGCCTGCTTCCATAGGACACCAGTTGGGTAACATCTGGATCTGTGTTTCCTGACCTACAAGTTATAAAACACACAAATAGGGGGCTGGACCAATGGCTCAGCACTTGCCACTCTCCTAACAGACCTGTTAGGTTCCCGGCACCCACGTCGGGTGGTCCTGTAACTAATTTCCAGAGCATTTGATGCCCCTTTCTGGACATTAGATCTCTCTCTCTCTCTCTCTCTCTCTCTCTCTCTCTCTCTCTCTCTCTCCCCCTTCCCTCTCCCCCCCCTCCTTGTGCGCGTGCGTGTGTATGTGTGTGTGTGTGTGTGTGTGTGTGCGCGCGCAGCTGGAGAGATGGCTCAGCAGTTAAGAGCACTGGCTGCTCTTCCAGAGTACTGGAATCAATTGCCTGCATGGTGACACATCCATCTATAACTCCAATTCCAGGGTATCTGCTTCGATTGTCAGCCTGTCACAACCTAGAATCGCCTGGGAGAAGAGTCTCAGTGAGGAACTGTCCACCTTGGGTTGGCCTCTGGGGGAGTAAAGTGATGGGGAAGGACCAGCCCACTGTGGGTGACACCATCCCCTAAGCGGAGGCTTCTGAACTGTATGGAAGCGAAGAAAAAGAGCGGAACACAAGCAAGCGCCTGCGCGCATGCGCTCATATTTCTCTACTATTGGCTGGAGATGCCATGTGACCAGCTGTTTGAAACCCCTGCCTCGATTTCCCCACAGTGCCAGATTTTAGCTAAAACAAACCCTTGCTCCCCTAAGTTTCTTTTTGTAAGGGTGTTTCACTACAGCGACAACACTAGATGAGTACCCAGCGTCCTGAGCAGCTAAAAGTGAACACAGTCTGGGTAGTTTGCCAAGGTTGAAACGCTAAATCGACGAACCGTTTCTCAGACGTAATTCCGCCTCCCAGCCACCTGCCGAGCACCGTCAGGGCTAATTTAACCACATAAGGCAGTCTTCACCCAAACTTCTGCACTACCACCTTTACCTCTAACCTTCGATCCTCCCCCTCTGTGTGTGTGTGTGTGTGTGTGTGTGTGTGTGTGTGTGTGTGTGTGT
>CAJRSG010000751.1:312959-331766 GCA_907169655.1 Acomys percivali
TGTGTGTGTGTGTGTGTGTGTGTGTGTGTGTGTGTGTGTGTGTGTGTTTTCCATCACCCAATAGATACGTGCAGAATGCCACTGTGTTCCAGGCACTGGGCGGGCAACAGAGCCGCTCCCTGCTTGTCGGTCCCTACTGCTCAGTGTGGTCACCGCTGAGTCAGAACCAACCTTAGTGCCCACATCTGAGCTGAGCCCATCGACACAGTCATCGGAGTGAGGTTAGTCAGGAGGCAGCAGACTGGATAGGAACACAGGCTGCTGTGGGAGTTTCAACATGGCCTGGAATTTGATGTCAACAGACCCAAACCCTACTTACCAATTGCAAGGCTTTATCTTTGCACTTCTGCTCCTTTCTAGAGATAGCCGTAGCCAGCCAACAGACGGGATAGATGATTTGCTACTTAGCTTTTTGAGACAAGATCTGCAGGCTAGCTTCAAACTTGACCACGTACTTGAGAATAACCTTGGGCTGCTGGTCCGGGCTGCTGGCCCTCCCGCCTCTACCTCCCCAAAGCTGGGAGTAGAGGTGTGCATCACCGTGCCTGGGTTTGATGCACTCTTTTTGGCGCATGGACTGACACATGGCTCATTTGGCAGAGTGCTCACCTAGCATACACGAGATGCCATGTTCAATCCCTGGTGCCCCACGGGATGGGTGCGATAGTTCATGACTCTCATCCCAGCACCCAAGGAGTGGAGGCAGGAGAATTGGAAGATACAGGTCACCCCAGCTACATACCAAGTATGAGAGCTATAAGAGAGAGACAGAGAGACAGAGACAGAGAGACAGAGACAGAGAGACAGAGACAGACAGAGACAGACTAAGCCTTCTCCCAGAAATCCCGCAACTCATCCCATCTACAAACAGAGCTGAAACCCTTGGGCTTTGAGAGTCTCCCCGCATGGGTCTCCAGTGAACTCCTCTCACCTAGAAGGCCTGGACACGTTTGAAGTGCTGGAAAAACACTAAGCAGGAAACACAAAGAGTCCAGGAAAGAAAAACAGGCAGCAACACGGAGCCAAGTGCAGAGAACTGGACCCCTGTTGATCTTGACCCAAGTCCAGTTTCAGCCCAGGCAGTACGAGAAGATCATGTCCAGGAAACCTGAAGCCGAGGGGAGGAGGGGTTGAGCCACAAGTCAAGGTCAGGACTCCTGTAGAAAAAGATAAAGGTTAAGTCGGGCGATGGTGGCACAGGCCTTTAATCCCAGGACTTTTGGGAGGCAGAGGCAGACAGAGCTCTGTAAATTCAAGGCTAGCATGGTCTACAGAGAGGGTTTCAGGACAGCCAGGGTTACACAGAGAGACTCTGTCTAAAAAACACCCCCTAAAAGATAGTCTAATTAGATTGTTGTACAAAAGGGTGGTTTCCATGTGGCTGGTTCTTTTCTCTGTGCAGGTTAAGGAGTAGATGCCTGTGTAACTTGGAGCGGAGATTTCACAGCCACAGTTGACAGTTGGGTCTGAGGGGGAGCCCTGAGGCACTGGCTTTGTGTGCTTGCTGGTTTCGTTGTACTGGGGGGTTGAACTGAGAGCCTCACATTCGGTAGACAAGTGATCTACCTCTAAGCTACAGTGTAGCCCTGATACATTTGATTACATAAAATCTTACGTGCCTTATTATTTATCTGTTGGGGAGGAAAACGCATGATGGGTGTGGAGGTACCAGCACAGCCTGCAGGAAGCAGTCTCCTTCTACGATGTGAGACCCGGATGTGGAACCCAGGTCTTCAAGGCTGATGGCAGATGCTCTTCTCTGAGTGAGCCATCTCACTGGCCTGTAGATATAAAATTTTTACCAGGCAGCAGTTGTGCAGAGCTTCAATTCCAGCATTCTGGAGGCAGAGCCAGGCAAGATCTCTGTGAGTCTGAGGCCAGCCTGGTCTACGAAGTGAGTTCCAGGACAGCCAGGGCTACACAGCGAGACCCTGTCTCAAAAAAAAAAAAAATCACCAAAAAAATTGTTTTTCAGTGTGTGTGTGTGTGTATGTGTGTGCATGTGTAGGTGCTGAGAAGGCTAGGGGTATAGATTCCCTGGAGTTGGGGATACAGGTCACTGTGAGCCACTTGACATAGGTAGGAATCAAACATGGTCCCCTGAAAGAGCAATACACATTCTAAATCCATGACACCCCCTCCCCTCCAGCCTCCTTAGCTGTAACATTTTAGAAGCAAAATCTTGTAAAGTTCAGGGTAAAGCTTTTGCCTCGCACAAGCAAGCTTAAAAGAGTCCCGGTTGTATTATCATATCAAGGCTAGCACCCCCCACATATAAAAGCAAAACCCTGGAAGCAGTCCACAAAGCAAGATGAAAAACAGCGGCCACCTCAAACAAATGGCCAACGTCCCTGACATATGTACAGCTTTGAACAGTAAAGAGACACAAGCAATCGCTCCCATAAAAAGAAATGGTAAGAAGATGTTGAATCTTGCTTCTAATAAGAAACACAAATGCTATGGTACTGTGTCCTGCCTATCCGACTGGGAAGAAGACGAAGGCTGCCGCCGTTAGTGGCTGGCAAAGCCGTGGGGGTCTGGACTCAAGGATATTGTTGGTGGGGATGCAAAAGAGGTAACTCATTTGTTGGCGGGGCTAGGGGTGGCAATAGTCAGCAGAGGTACACACGCGCACACACACACACACACACACATATCCTTTTAACAACCCATGGGAGGCGCTTGCAGTAGTTTTTGTTTTGTTTTGTTTTTTTGTTTTTCGAGACAGGGTTTCTCTGTGTAGCCTTGGCTGTCCTGGACCCGCTTTGTAGACCAGGTTGGCCTCGAACTCACAGCGATCCACCTGCCTCTGCCTCCCCAGTGCTGTTGCAGTAGTTTTTGAAAACCGGTAAGTTCCACATGAAGTAATTTCACTTACAGAAGTGACTCACCCTACAAGTGAAAAGAGAAGTGATAGAATGTCCGTCTTGCAGGAGGCAGCTTGTGAGCCAGCATGCGTGCGCATCACCTCCGAGGAGGCTCAGGGAGGCAAGAACGGAGCCTCTCTCCGCTCCTGCCTGTAGATGGAGCTTGCAACTGACCATGAGATCAGTGGGCAGGGGATTGTGTAGCACAGTGCTTTAGAGACAGAGCTGGCATAACTCAGACTAGGAAGCTCCAAGGGACAAAAGAGGAACAGAGCTGACACGGCAGCCTCCGCCTATAACCCCAGCATTTCAGGAGGCTGAGGCAGGGGAACCACCACGAGTTCAAGGCCAGCATGGACTACAACACAAAGAGGGCTGCGGGTGTTGCTCCCTTGTAGAGTATTTCCTTAGCTTGCCCAGAGACCTGGCTTTGGTTTCCCCACACAGAATAAACTGGGCCTAGTGCCAAACATTACTAACCCCAGCACTCAGAACGTACAGGCAGGAGAATCGGGAGTTCAAGATCACCCTCAGCTACATGGTGAGTTCGAGGAGACTACTAAAAACCAAACAAAAAAGACTACCCCAAACCAAATAAAAAGTGCTGACTACTATCAACTATTACCACCCGTTCTGTCTCCTCTGGAGTAATTGTAAAATATGGCACATTTGCCTCCCCTGCCTCTTCTCACCTCTCTCTCTCTTTTTTTTTGGGAGGAGTGGTGGTCAGGGTTTCACCATCCTCCTGTTGGGATTAAAGGTACGTAGCATCACTGGCCTCAACTAATCCTCCTGCCTCAGCTTCCTGGGTAGCCAAGGTTGCAGCCTGTCCTGGCTGGGGACTCCATTTTAAACAGACAAACCATGTCCAGGACACAAACGCTCCTTACTCAGAATACCTAGAGATTAGTTCATTTTTAGATTTATTTATTTTTTATTTATTTATTTATTTTATGTATATAGTGCTCTGCCTGCATGTACATCTTCAGGCCAGAAGAGGGCACCACATCTCATTATAGATGGTTGTGAGCCACCATGTAGTTGCTGGGAATTGAACTCAGGACCTCTGGAAGAGCAGTCAGTGCTCTTAACCTCTGAGCCATCTCTGCAACCCCGAGATTAGTCCTTACCTCCACTTACTGCCTACGTCGATGCCTAAGTGGTGTTTCCTCTCCTAGTCTCATCTGCTGCCTCTGTGAAAAGTAATAATTATACCTTATCTGCCCAAGACCGCGGATATTTCCAGCTGGCTACCTGCTCTGGGCAGTTCCCCCCCACCCATCAGTCACTATACGAAGAGGAAGCTGGTCAGAGCTGATCTTGTTGGAGGACGCTCTCATGTCCTGTGTATTCAGATGCTGATTTCTGTACCCAGAGACCTGGCTGCAGTCTGGACATTGTCACTGTCATCTCCAGGAAGCGTCTCCTGTCTCGGTGTTGTCGTGAAATTCATTATTCATCACCTATTATTGGTTAATAAAGAGCTGAGCAGCCAACAGCTGGGAGGAGAGTTAAGGCAGGGCTTGCAATCCCAGGACTAGAGTCTAAGATTGACAGGTAACAGGCTGCGTATAGTTGGGTTAAAGTAGCTGAGGATCTATCTGCCCAGCGCTAGTGCCATAAGCTTAAAATAAATCTAAAAGTTCTCTGTGTCATTATTTGAGAGCAGGCAGTCTCAAAGAAAAATCTCGTTTTAGAGCTAACGAGAAGAAGCTGGTCAAGGTGACCTGTACGAAGAGCAAGTCCCTGAGTTCAGGAATCATAAAAGAGCAAGGTAAACGGAGTGACAAATATGATCTCAGAGGGCTGGAGAGATGGCTCAGCGGTTCAGAGCACTGGCCATTCTAGCAGAGAACCCAAGTTCAGTTCCCAACACTCACAACTGTCTGTAACTAACTCTAGCCCCCTGGGGATCTGACACCCTCTTCTGGCCTCTGGGGATACCAAAGTGTGCACCTACACACAGGCAGGCATAACTCATACACACACACACACACACACACACATTAAAGTAAATCTCTCTTTTTTTTTTTTTGAGGTAAGGTCTCTCTGTGTAGCCTTGGCTGTCCTGGACTCACTTTGTAGACCAGGCTGGCCTCGAACTCACAGCGATCCACCTGCCTCTGCCTCCCGAGTGCTGGGATTAAAGGCGTGCGCTCTTTTTAAAAAGGAAGTTCAAAATGTCACACAGAGGTCAGCTTTGGGTACAGGATACACTTTCTCTCTCTCTCTCTCCTTTCTCATTTCAAGTTTTTACTACGTGACGAGTGCTGGGCCTTTGACAGCATCCAATTTGAAACCTTCAAGAACAAGGAATTGGCCAGCTTAGGTGGTTCAGAGGGTAAAGGCACTGGGTTCCATGCCAACTCTCTCTCTCTCTCACACACACACACACACACACACACACACACACACACACACACACACGACCTGCTTCTACAGTGAGCAACAGCCCTTACCTCAGTACCCACAAGCAATCACATCTAGAATTACTTCCGGGCGTCAGTGAAGCGATACCGTGGCCCGGGGCCAAGTGCCAGGCTAAGAGGTGTGATCTGGGCGCTGAGGAAGTCAGAGCACTTGCTTTGAGGAACTGACTGGCCTAATCTCTCAAGCATGCCCAGCCAGGAAGTTCTGTTCCTACCTGAATTCTAATAGCTCCACGGACATCTTCACAGACCCTGAAGCAAACAGAAACGTCACACAGTGACTGTACTAGATATCCGTAGCAAGGAAACACACGCAAGAAAGTACTTGTGTGTCGTGTGTGTGTGTGTGTGTGTGTGTGTGTGTGTGCGCGCGCGCGTCCGTGTGTGTCTGTGTGTGTTCTTTTGAGACAGAGTCTCACTGGTGAGCCCCAGATGGCCTTGAGATCACTCACCGAGATTTCTGTGAGTCTGAGGCCTGCCTGGTCTATAAAGTGAGTTCAGGACAGCCAGAGCTACACAGAGAAACTCTGTCTTGAGAAAACAAAAACAAACAAACAACAACAACAAAACTCCAGCAACAACAAAAAACAAAACTTCGCTTCTTTGTGGGACCTAAAAGCTGTGACCTAAAGTTCTCTGACACTGTGACTAAAGACCCTGCGTGCTGTCTGATTGGACCAGGACACAGACTCTAGGACATTGGAATGTTGTAGACTCAGGGCCAAAACTATCTTGGGTTTGTCCATAGTGTCCTTAAAAGCCATTAGCTACCAACCTCTATCTTGAGGACAGCAGGTAAATCTTCCAGAATGTACTGTTAAACCTAGCAGACCACTGGCCAAGCCTAAAGCTAGGCACGCCATCAGATCACCTCTGATAACTGAGGTCACCCGGAGCAGAGACACCCCGAACCCGGCTGTGACCCACCGACTAGGCATCCCCACCGATGTGAACAGCATGTTCCTTAAATGCCTCTCTTTGGTTCTGTGACTGTTGAAGCTCAATACTCTGTTCTTTCTGCATGGAGACTATGTCACCTCTTGTCACCTGAACCAGGGTCCTGGGCCATGGTCACTTGTACTTGGCCTAGAGTGAACTGCCTCCAAGAACAAGCAGTGTTCTGCGTTAACACAGCCGCTGCTAACGCTGTAATCAGAGCGTGAGGAGATCGGAGACGGGACCGGTCTTGGGAATCTAATGCTGGGCATAATGATCTTGCCGGAAGCCCACCCCATCATCCCAGGGTCAATATGGATATTTGTGAGGAGGTTTGAGAAGCCACTTCAGGAACTGTCTCCACTCAGCTCAAACACGCGGGGCTCAAGTGAAAGGAGGAACTGTGGGTAGATGTGGTCAGAAAACACAAACAGGAAGCAGGAGAAACACAATTAGGAAAGAACCAGAAAGCCTGGAGAGTTACAGCGCTCGCTCCCATGGGCTTTGTGAAGGTCAAGCCAGGGTCAGCTTTTCTTCCAGGAGCACTGCCTGTGGAGTCGCGCCAACCTCTCTCGCATGTCAGGACCTAGCAGCCGAAGGCAGAAATGGGCTTCAGGGTTGGAAGAGTCTTTGAACAAAGGTGTCTTGTGGGTAAGACTGGGGCAAGAAAGTGGGCGTGATGGAACATTCCTGTCACCTCAGAATTCAGGAGGTGCAGGCTGCAGGACCAGGAGGCCAAGACCAGCCTTTCCTACATAGCAGGTTTAAGGCCAGCACACACATGCGCGCACACACACATGCATGCACACACACATGCATGCACACACACATATGCATACACACATGCTCATGCACACACGAGCACACACACACACATACACGCACACACATGCACGCACGCACACACTTGAGGGGCTGAAGGCTGTTAACCTTCTGAGCACAGAGCCCATCTCAGTAGCTGACGCCAGATTTACTCCCCAGAGCACATGTCTTATTAGCTATCCACACAGCCTCTGTCCCCTTCCTTCTTGACTTACTAGTGTATTCTGTTCAGTGACACCCAGATTTGTCACATGTGTGTCCTTCCTTGTACACACCAAAGTCATTTGGGAAACAAATTTGACAGAGATAAATAACAGTGGCTATAATTACTGACTCTAATATTCTGAACACCGTTTGCACCTTGCTTTTTCTTTTTCTTTTTTTCCTTTCCGAATCATCCCCAGGGCCTTGCTCACAAGAGACAGCCCTCAGCCCCAGAAACAGCATTTAGGGAGAGCAGAGGCTTGGGAAAGGGCGGTACTGAGCAGTAAGTGGCCACTCCTGGCCAAATCCCATGAGGAGGCTGTTCCAGAGCCAGTCAGAGCCAGACAGAGCCAGACAGAGCTGGCAGGTTGCCCTAGTGAAGCATGGCTCGTCACACAGTGGCCACAAAGGACACGATGGGTTTGTGAAGCTGCGCTTGAGCTGGAGAGGGCGTTTAACTACTCGCAGACATAAATAAATCTCAAATAAATGTAACTACAGCACATTATACACTTATATACACACTCATGTACAACATTCATACAAAGATACACAGTCACATCTACTGATACACAAACACACTCATATAAATACACAGTTCCCCGTCTGTCTGTCTGTCTGTCTGTCTCTGTCACACACACACACACACACACACACACACACACACACACTCTCTCTCTCTCTCTCTCTTTACTGAGTTAGGTTCCCCGTCCGTTCAGCTGAGCATAGCAGGGCCTGCCCCATGCCAGCTGCTGGCACTGCTGAGACAGCCGTGGTCCCTGTCTTTCGGTACTGTGTCCTCTAGTTGCCTGGGTGATGCCATCTTTAACCGTCTTTGCTTGCCACCCAGATGAAACTCTTTACAGACCCTGCACTCCCCCTTGTAGCACATTTTGTATCACATTCGGCACCTCAAAGTCTTTCTTCCCACTTCCGGTGACCTCCAACAGGCCATATTGGGTATGTTGTTCACTGTCGTCTTCAGTGCCTCATGTAGCACCCTAGAAAAACTTAGTCAGCCTTGTTTGGGTTTCAGATAGGAGCAGTGGGTGGGTGGCACAGGGGTGGAGTGCAAATACTAGGCGCCTTATCCTCTTTTTTTCCAGAAGATTAGATTAGAAGGGCACAGCGCGTTTCCTCCCTGAGAGAGCTGTCCCTGCCCACCTCTGCCCAGGGGCTGTAACAGCAGAGCCACCCTGCAGACAGGACCAGCCAATTCTAAGTGTCATGCTGGCCTCATAGCCCTGGCACCCCCATCCAATCTGGGGACCACTTGAACACCGTCTCAAGAGAGTCAGCAGCCCTGCAGCGTGTGCTGTACCCCTATTGTGTGTGGGTGACCTGGACACAGTGGTGGCTCTTTCTCTTGCCCTGCATCCTGAGGTCACACATCTGGGAACAAGAGTGGCAGCATCTGGGAGGGAGGACACGGATACTACAGGGCTGGGAGCTCCTCATGTCGCTGTCTGGTCCATATTGGGGGTACAGAGGCTGAGGGAGTCTGCCAGGAGCAACGGTCGGCAGTTCCTGCCACGCCTGTGGTGCTGAAGATAAAAGGGGGTAACCTGTGAGCCACATCACCTGCTTACCTACTGTTTAATCCTTCTCCAGAGTCCCGAGGAACATATTAGCTGGGTGTTTGGATGCCTGCAGAATTGCTGTACATAGAGAGACAGGGAGAGACAGGCAGGCCTGGTGGCATGCACCCAGGATCTCAGCACTCGGGAAGCAGAGGCCAGAGAATTGCCCAAAAGTTCTAGGCCAGCCTGGGCTACATAGTGAGACATTGTCTCAGAACAGAAGTAAGGGCCACTTGTGGAGTGGGAGTGCCTGCTGCCAAGTCGGACAACTGTGCTCAGTCCCTGCATCCCACATGGTAATGGGAGAGCCAATTCCTAGAAGCTGTCCTTTGACCCTGTGTGTGTGCTGTGGCGCCCACCCCCACTCACACGCAAACTGAAAGTAAATGTTTAAAAAGGGAACATTTATATGTTAAATAGTATATACTCATCAGAAGGCTGGATTTATTTTTTATTTAATTAAAACAAACAAAGTTCAGGAGAACCTCTGGGCCCCTGTCACAGCCCCAGCCTGTGTTGCCTTTCACACAGAGACACTCCC
This sequence comes from Acomys percivali, assembly GCA_907169655.1. NCBI lineage: Eukaryota > Metazoa > Chordata > Mammalia > Rodentia > Muridae > Acomys > Acomys percivali. Next base: position 322,339 of record CAJRSG010000751.1, read on the forward strand.
TCCCTGGCTCCCCACAAAGGGAGGCCACTACTTCTGCACAGCACCTAAAATGACCCAGGAGCTGTCTGCCTGCACTTCCCAAATGCTGATAACCACGGTTCAGAGCTCTGGGATCTCTGCCCTCCACAGACCCTGCAGCCTCGTGATCTGGGGGGTCTCTGCCCTCTATAGAGCCTTTAGACTTTGTGATGGGGGGGGGTCCTGTCACAGCAGGATTCTACCTCCCTGGCAGTGTAGTCCTGGGCAGAGACTCTGGCCCACAGTCATTCCTCAGAAGAGGAAATCACCCCTCCCTGTGTTGTGCAGCCCAATTCACCCCAATACAGGTGGGCCTTTCTAGTTGCTTCTGGAATCACTCCTCCCTACCATCTTTGTTGTTGTTTTTAATTTTTTTTTAAAGATTCTTTTTTTTTTAAATTTTATTTATTTATTGTATATGAGTGCTTTATCTGCAGAAGAGTGTATCAGATCACATTATAGATGGTTGTGAGCCATCATGTGGTTGCTGGGAATTGAACTCAGGACCTTTGGAAGAGCAGGCGGCGCTCTTAACCACTGAGCTACCTCTCCAGCCTCAATTTTTTTTTTACTTATTTGTGTACAGTGTTCTTCCTGCATGTACACCTGCACAACAGAAGAGGGCACCAGATCTCATTACAGATGGTTGTGAGCCACCATGTGGTTGCTGGGAACTTACTCAGGACCTTTGGAAGAGCAGCCAGTGCTCTTAACCTCTGAGCCATCTCTCCAGCCCATTCCCCACCATTTTTGAACAACAGGCCTTAATGGAAAGGTTCAACGCCTCCCCTGGAAGTTCCCATGGTTAAAAACCCTGGCACTTTGTTCCCGTGTGTTTTACAACCTCCTTCTTCTGTGCACACACTTCCTGCCTTCCTAACAGATGTGTCTATCCTAACATAGTCTGTAACTAGCAGTGTGTGACCACAGGTGTGGGCCCTGTCCTCCTCAGTGTTCATCTGGGCGAAAGGGTCAGATGGTGTTTCTACAGTCCCAGAGAAAATCTCGTGATGTGCTGGGAAATTGGCTTGTAGGAGAGACAGAGTCCTGGGTCACAGGGGCCACCAATTCCTATTGTATAAACACGTCCACTGACCAGCTGGTCTGAGCTGGCTCCCTCTTGACAAAATAAGCAACAACCTTCTGGAAGGAGCCGGAGGAAGGGGTCTTTGTGTCTGCTCCTCAAATGCTGAGCCCTAGAAAGAGTGTGAACTTCAGGCTGAGGAGCTGTTACACTCAGCAAAGTGTCTGCCACACAAACACAAGGGCCACAGTTCAGACCCCAGTGCCCACCACACAGACATTGCTGAGGAACAACTCCTGAGCTGATTTCTGACCTTCACCAGTACACACACACACACACACACACACACACACACACACACACACACACAGCAGGGGTACAGGTAGAGAGAAAGAGACAGACAGACATCCTGGAGCTATTCTCCTGCCTCAGGCCCCCAAGTGCTGAAATTAGAGCCACGTACCACCAGGCTTGGCTGCTCAGACATTTACAGCTGCGGTTGATGTGGCCTGGCATCTCAGAGATGATACACAGAGTGAGAAAACTATGTCCAAAAAAGGGACACCATACCACAGGCAGCAGCAGGGTGTCAGCTTACCCAAGGCCTGGGCTCATGCTGTCTGCATGCCTTGAATGCCACGGCAGCCAGCGAACCGGAGCCTGCTGAACAATAACACACTCGGGGAGTTATGGCATACCGAGCAGCACACTGAGCTCTGGTCAGACACCCCGAAGAATCTTCCAGCAACAGGACACCATACAAGGAAGCCAAAGCGCTGTCTGGCAGGCTGGGGTAGGGGAGGAGGAGGAGGAAGGATAGGAGCTCTGTTGCTCACCAAGAGGGAATCTCTGCCCTGATACATGAAGAGACAGAGGACGGGGTTTGTGGGAGATGTGGAGCCTTGTGGCAAAGAGTTTTTGGCAACCTACAAAAAAGCATCAGAAATCTCGCTGTACAAAAGCTTTTGATCAAAACGAACAAGGGCGGAGGCTGGGGCACAGTGGGTGGAGTGCTCGGTAAGAATGCAGGGAGCCCTGGGTTCAAGTCCCGGTACCGCAGAGAGCGGGCATGGTGGTGCACGTCTGCAGTGCCAGCGCCCAGGAGGTAGAAGCAGGAGAACGGTGAGTTCAAAGTCATCTTCAGACCCATAAGGAGTGTGAGGCCAGCCTAGGCTACCTGAGACCTTATCTCCATAGAGAGAACGGACCAGGTTTGAGCACGTGTGACCCTTTCCAGCTGCCCAACCCACACGGCTGTTTTACTTCTCGGAGCCTCCAACACTCCTGTGTTTACATAGCGCAGCTCGTGTGTTTAACACTGAGCTACTGGGGAGGACAATGTAAGAAGAAACAGGAATGGAGCCTTCTGCTACGCTAGAGATCAGCTTACAGATGATCCTTAAAGGGTAGCTCTCTTCTGAAAGCCCAGCATTCGGGAGACAGAGGCAGGAGGACCACTGCAAGTTTGAGGCCAGTCTGGGCTACCCAGTGAGTTCTAGGCCACACAGAGCTACAGAGAGCAACATTCTGTCTCAGAAGAAAACGCTAGAAACGTAAAGCAAGCATATTAATGCTGAGACAATTGGAAAGACATAGCCCCCCCCCCCCCAATCACAGCGTAGACAAAGCCCTAACTTGGGGCTGGAGACATGCTCGGTGGGCAAAGCCCTTGCTGCTTTTGCAGAAGACCTAGGTTTGAATCCCAGCACCTACATAGCAGCTCACAACCAATAGACTCTAGCTGTCTTCGGGGCTCTGTGGGCACTGAGTGTATGAGATGCTGGTACCTTCACAGACTCGTGGACATTAAATAAAAAAAAAAAGAAGAAAAAAAAAAAAAAGAAGAAGAAGAAGAAGAATCCTTGCAACTCAATGAAAAATACAGATACCTCTTTATTTATTTATTTGAGGCTGGGATTCATGTAGCCAGGACTGGCCTTGAACTTACTATGTCTGTCTGTCCTTGGACTGTCTATCCTCTTGCCTCCAACTCTCAAGTGCTGTGGTTACAGGTGTGTGTCACCACACCTGCCTCAAATATATCGATTTACAAATGGAGAAGCTGAGCTTTACGGTTGGCGCCTGTCACCCAGCTACTGGGGACACTGAGGTGGGAAGGGTTACAAATTACAGGCCACATGGGCTACACTCTGAGCCCAAGGATTGAGGGGAGGGAGGACGCGCTGGAGAGGTTGAATCATCTCATATTGCTGGCGGGGAATATTAAGTGGTGAACTCTGAAAACTGGAATTTCCTCAAAAAAGCTGAACCTGCTAGAGCCACCGTGTGACCTAATACGACCTGTTAACGTCAGTCCTCCTCCCAAGAGGGACAAAGGGGTTTCACTCGGAGTCTGTGAGAGTGCCCAGGACAGTGTTCCTCACGGTGGCTAAAACGTGGTCATCATAGTCCACCGTGGCAGGGAAGGAGGCGGGATGGCAAGGGCGTGAGTACCCGGCCGTGTCGTATCTGTGTGTAGTCAGGAATCAGAGGGGAATCCCGACACTCTGCTTGGTTCTCTTCTTTCAGTCTGGGACAGCTCATAGTGTGGTGCTGTTCACTTTCGGGGTGTTTCTCTTCCTCCCTGAAACACCCAGCGGTGTGTTCTCATGACCGTTTAGCCCAGTCAAGTTGACCGTGAAGATGAGCCGTCACCCAAAGAAAACAGCCAGAAGGGATGCATGGATGAGGACGTGGCAGAGCCACACAGGGAGCATGTTGAGCAGGACAGAGAAGGCGCACGCTCCAACACGGATGAACCCTAAACATCCTGAATACACAGATATGTAGAGACATCGGGGGTTGCCTGGGGCTTGAGAGGAAAAGACTTGTGAAAGAGTTCCTGTGACTATGTATAGGCAATTTTGTTTATGTAGCTCAGGCTGGCCTCCAGCTCAGAACAATTCTCCTGCCTCAGCCCCTGCCGAGTACGGGGATTGCAGGCATGGGCCGTCACACTCAGCTCGGTACACCATCTTTTGAGGATAATAAAGATATTCTGAAGTTGATTGTGGCAACGGCTACAACCTACAGCAGCTACTCTGGATATTTTTCAAATTCCATTTACCCTCTTAAAAGGGCAAAATGGGGCCCGACAAGATGCCTCAATAGCTAACAGCTCTGGCTGCTCTTCCAGGGGACCTGAGTTCAGTTCCCAGCGCCAACACCAGGCAGCTCACAACTACTTGCAGCTCCAGGAGATCCGACGCCCCCTTCTGGCCCCTTCTGACACCCGCACACATGTGGGCGTACACAGAGACACAAACATACACATAAATAAAACTAAATCCTTTTTAAAAGACCCAAGTAAATGAAAGAGCAAATTGTCTGCCACAGTGACATATGGCAATCACCCCAGCACCTGGGAAGCTGAGGGAAGGGGCTTGCCAATTTAATGAACTCCTCTCTGAAATTAGTTAAAAAGGTGGTTCTGGAGCAATGGCTTAGTGGTTGTGAGCACTCGCTGTTCTTCTAGAGGACCAGAGAGTTTGATTCCCAGGACGGACCCACATGGCAGCTCATAACAGTCTGTAACACCAGGAGATCTGACACGCTCTCTGACTTCCCGGGGCACCAGGCACGTGTATGATGCACATACATATATGCAGGCAAAACATCCACCCACAAACATTAAATAAAAATAAATAACTTTAAAAAAAATTTTTTTTTTTTTTAAAGAGGGCTGGAGAGATGGCTTAGAGGTTAAGAGCACCGTCTGCTCTTCCCAAGGTCCTGAGTTCAATTCCCAGCAACCACATGGTGGCTCAAAGCCATCTATAATGAGATCTGGTGCCCTTTTCTGGTGTGCAGGTAGAACGCCGTATACAAAATAAATAAATAAATAAATAAATGTAAAAGAGCCTAGGTCCGGTGTGGTAGCGCACGCCTTTAATCCCAGCACTCGGGAGGCAGAGGCAGGAGGATCTCTGTGAGTTCGGGGCCAGCCTGGTCTACAAGGTAAGTCTAGGACAGCTAAGGCTACACAGAGAAACCCTGTCTTGAAAAAGAAAACACCAACAACAACCAAAGAGCCTAGACGTGACTCAGTGGTTGAGCTCTGTCCTAGCCTGTTTGGGTCCTGAGTGAGGAGCTATGATTGCTGAAAAGGGGGTCTGCTGAGGGTTGCGCACGGTGAGGGCAGCAGCACAGGCGGGACCAATGCGGGACACCTGTACCACCACTTGGGAAGCAGGGACAGGAGGAATGGTGGTAAACTTAAGGCCAGCTTGGACTACAAAGTAACTCTTTGACTCAAGAAAGAAAGAATGAAAGGAAGGAAGGAAGGAAACAAAAACACAAAAAAACTAAATTGAGCTATTTCTTCACTCCCTCCCATCACCGTGATGACCAAAGGGGATGAAATTATAAGGGAGGAGTCAGAGTGAGTAAGCTGGTGCAGGAACCAGGCCTGGCACTGTGGCGAAGAGGGGAGGTGGGCACAGCTTAGCTTCCCCCTAATTAACGGAGCTATTGTTTAAGTGTCTTTCTAAGAGGGGCACGTCTCAAATCCCCAAAGCGAAGTTCTTCACGAGCCCAGCTCCGCCCTGTTGAGGACTTAGTGTGCCTGCAAAGCTTTCCAGGGTCCGGGCTCATGGTTCTATTCTTGACCTGTGTTTACCTTCAGTGTGTGTGCGTCTTTTTCCAGACGTCCCCTGCTTTGCTTTACCTTTCCTCCGTCTACTCCCAATATACGCGAGTCTGTTAGTCACAAAAACCGTCTGCGAGGAAGAAATGGTCCAGCCCCATGATCCGGGACCACCTGAGCTGCCCTTGGCCTTTGAACCTGATTTCCTTCCGTGAAACCTTCCCTGCAGTGATTCCTGCCTTGGCAAGCTGAGAGGCTCCTCCTCCAGGTCTGCTGGCCGGAAGTCTGTTTCCTGGGCGCCGAGCCGCAGAACCCTGGCTGAAACCCAGGGAGCTGACGTCACCCGTCCAGATGGCGGAAACCATTGCTCAACAAAAGGAAATTGATGCCAATCCTTCACTTCTCTGTGACCCCCCCCCCCCACTTGTCTCTCTGAGCCCTGAAAAGTGTTTTCCTAGACAGGAGGCAGCTGAAGAGCAGTCGGGTAAACAGCCCAGCCGGTCACCCCATGCCCCCGCCCTGCCATGCCCCAGGCACTGTGTGTGAAGTTCACGGCTGGCCGCGTCAGCTGTCTAATGGTGTCGTAAGGCTGAGCACTTTTTGCGGAGTCAGAAGATGTAAGTCCAGGTTCTGACCTTTGACACATCACTGCACTTCCTTTGATAATGTTGGTTTTGTTTTTTTTTCCCCCAACTATTAGTAATCGCGCCCTTCTCACTGGAGCTATAGTTGCAAGGTTGGAGTGACGTCGTCTGTGTGAGAGCTTTCATATCCTGAATTAGATGGCAGTGCAGAGTTCTGCCTCCGGGTGCCTTCCTCAGAGAGGCCGGACCTGAGGAGGCAGGAGACACGATGGCTGCTGCTTCTGTCAGTGTATACAGGCGGTCCAGCTAGCCTGCCTCCACGGTCCTAGCAACCTCTTACGTCATTACGTCACTGGATGCCGCCACCGCCAGGTGCAGACCAGCTTGTGCCCGATGAAAGGACCGCCCCCCCCCACCCCCAGCTCACGTGCTCTGTCTCTGACCCTGTCTTGTCTACCTGCCTGCCCACACGTCCAATCCTCCGCCTTTACCTTTCCTCCTGGAGGATCTAACTCCTCTCCCCTCCCTTCCCCCCCAAATAAACTCCCTTATACTAGGTATGTTGCGCGGCATAATCATCATTATAACAGCCCCCGAGCCAGGTAGCCGGCCCTGCATGGAGAGGGAGCCTGCCCGTGATCGGCTCTGCAAGTGTTTGACTTCTCTGTACCATTCCGTCAGAACGAGCCCGGCACACAGCAACGGGCAGGCGCTCCAGAAGAGGAAGCAAGAGCGTCATGAGTTCAAAGCCAGCTTGGGCAGGAGCGATGGCCACACCAGCACAAGGACCTGAGTTCAGATCCTCGGCATCCACATCAGAAGCCAGATGACAGGGTACTGAGACAGGGGGATGAATCCCTGACGTTCACTGGCCATCAGTGCGCTCCAGATTCAGTCAGACACCTTGCTTCGCTGGGCGGGGTGGCGCACACCTTTAATGCCAGCGCTGGGGAGGCAGAGGCAGGCGGATCGCTGTGAGTACGAGGCGCACACACCACGCCTGGCTCTTTTTTTTTTTTTAATGAGGTTTATTAAATCAGCATGAAAGAGAAGGAAAGGGGGGAGGGTACCCCAGAGAGACAGAGATGGAGGAAGAGAGAAAGTAAAAGTAAGGGGGAGGGGAGCCCAGGTAAGTCTGTCCTTTTATATACTGGGCAGGGTTACGTCCCCATGGCAGGTAGGCGATGACATCACAGGTAGGCAGACTGAAGCAGAATCCTAACACACATAATTCCAGTCTTAGGGAGGCTGAGGCAGGAGAGTTGCTACTTCAAGACCAGCCTGGGCTAAACAGTGAGACCCTGTCTCAAAAAACAAAAACAAAAACAAAACAAAACAAAACCCTAACAAACCCACAAATATTGCCCGATTCGGAGGTGCCCGTCCACATGAAAGGTGGAGGCAGGAATATCAGGAGTGCGAGTTCATCCTCGAGCTGTGTCGAGAGTTCAAGCCCAGCCTGGGATACGTGAGACCCTGGTGAGATAAAGCGAGGTTGGAGAAGAAGGGAAGAGATGTAAAGAGGAAGAACCGGGGAGACAGAGCAGCCCACGTGAACCAATGCCCAGCCTGCAGCCAATCCAGAAAACTCAGGCGAGGACGAGGACATCCTCCTCCAGCCATCTTACCCATTCCCAATGTGGAGACCCCCCCCCCCCCCCACCTCTACGCACTCTCCACACAGCAGACCAGCACTGTCCACACAGCAGCAGACAGGATAGTTTAGCTAACATCTGGGTGCGTTTTTTTGATCATGGTATCCAAGATTTCTCCTGGCCCATCCATAGGAAGACCAACATCTAAACGTGCCGGAGTCTGCAGCAGATCCCAAGTCCGCAGCAAGCCCTAGGTCCTCAGCAACCTCTCCTGAGGCCCTCGCCTAATCCAGGGACCCTGGTGCTCCGCCCCCTCTCCCTCCCCCCCAACCCCCAACCTCTCAGCCCCACCCCGTTTCCGAACCTTGCTCTGGCTGACCCCGGGTTATGCAGAAATCCCTGACTCTCTAGGTCGGCCTGATTTCTTCCCTTATCCTCGAAGACTCGTTCCCGGCACATCCCGAGTCTGGTGACTGAGAGGCTGGTAAGGAAGATGACGGGCGCCCATAGCCAAGCTTGGTTTCTGCGGCCCAGGCATGACACATGACATGGCTGTGGCTCGGGTAACCAGCTAAACAGGACCATTTCCATCTGCCTGGGCTGGTGGCCGCTACTTCTCCTCTCCCCTCATAAACTATGTTAATCCTTCTCCTTTTTTTTTTTTTTTTTGAGACAGGGTTTCTGTGTAGCCTTGGGTGCCCTAGATTCGCTTTGTAGACCAGGCTGGCCTCGAACTCACAGCGATCCGATCCGTCTGCCTCTGCCTCCCGGAGTGCTGGGCTTAAAGGCGTGCGCCACCACGGCCCGGCCTGTTAATCCTTCTTTTCCTCTCTTTATGTTTTGTTTGTTTGTTTGAGACAGGGTTTCACTGTGTCACTCTGGCTGTCCTAGAACTTGCTGTGTAGACTAGGCTGGCCTCAAACTCTCTACGTAGCCAAGACTAGCATTGGACTCCTGAGCCCCAGGGACAGTGTGTGTGTGAGTACGCTCGGCCTATGTGGAGCTGGTTGTTCTCAGTTTACAGATTTGGTGGCCAAGGTCCACAACTATGTGGTTTGCTTGATGTCCAGCAACTGTCAGATTCAAAGGCTGCACTCCTGTCTTTTGGTTCCTAAGAACTGCCCTGCCCGTTCCACTGGAGTTTGAAGCTCTTAGGGCAAAGACTCCCCAACCCCCACCCTGTCTTTGGAGCCCCCTGTGAGGTGGGCTCACCGGCACCCAGGGACCCACCCTTTTCTCACCAGCCTCTGAATGTTGTTTGCGAGAGGCGTCAGTGCTTCCTCCGACATGGGAAGGTAGGCAAGACAGACACATTTATTAGAGACACTTGCAGCTTGGGAGGCTGAGGCAGGAGGATTATGAGTTCAAGGACAGCCTGAGTCACATGGGAAAGCTTGTTCCCAACCCTCTCTCCCAGCTCCTCAAAAAAAGAAAGATTAATCACAAAACTTAGGAGGCAGAGACAGGCAGATCTCTTTGAGTTTAAGGCCAATTGGGTCCACAAAATGAGACCCTGTGTCAAAAGAAAAAGAAAGGAAGGAAGGAAGGAAGGAAGGAAAGAAGGAAGGAAGGAAAGAAGGAAGGAAGGAAGGAAGGAAGGAAGGAAGGAAGGAAGGAAGGAA
>CAJRSG010000751.1:345888-373711 GCA_907169655.1 Acomys percivali
TGAAGAAAGTGATACAGTTATAACCAATGGGGTCTGAAGAAAGTGATACAGTTATGTTCAGGTGATGTTATCAGGCCAGAAAGATGGTTCCTGGGCGAAGGAACTTGTCCCCAAGCTGAAGCCTTAGGTGGGTACAGTTCCTCTCTGCCTTCCATACACAGAAAGTAAATCAATGGAATAAAAAGCTGAAGAAGGGGGCTGGAGAAATGGCTCAGTGGTTAAGAGCGCCATCTACTCTTGCAGAGGTCCTGAGTTCAATTCCCAGCAACCACATGGTGGCTCACAACCATCTATAATGAGATCTAGTGCCCTCTTCTGGCCTGCAGGTGTACATAATAATAAATAAATAAATATTTTAAAAATATGGATAGCAGGCATGGTGATGCACACCTTTAATCCCAGCACTCAGAACTCAGAGGCCGGAGGATCTACAGAGTGAGTTCCAAGAGAGCTGGGGCTACACAAAGAACCCCAGTCTCAGAAAAAAAACCAATAATAAGCTGTGTGGTGGTGGCGCACGCCTTTAATCCCAGCACTTGGGAGGCAGAGGCAGGTGGATCTCTGTGAGTTCGAGGCCAACCTGGTCTACAGAGCGAGTTCTAGGACAGCCAGAGCTGTTACGCAGAGAAACCCTGTCTCAAAAAACAAAACAAACAAAATACAAATAAATAAATAAAATTTTAAAGTGATGTCATAAAATAAATAAGCAGGGTTCTGGGGTGTAGCTCAGTGGTAACGTATACATCATGCATGAGGCCTGCATTGATCCCTAGTACTAAGAAGGGAAAAATGTGCCTTGCCTCTTAGCACCCAGGAAGCATGCAAGAGAAAGAAAAGCAAAGTAAAATAAACTAGACCTTCCAGGCGTGGTGGCGCACGCCTTTAATCCCGGCACTTGGGAGCCAGAGGCAGGCGGATCTCTATGAGTTCAAGGCCAGCCTGGTCTACAGAGCAAGTTCCAGGACAGCCAGGACTACACAGAGAGGCCCTGTCTTGAAAAGCAAAACAAAACAAAAACCCCTAGGCTCATCCTACTGTAACCCTATTCTTCCAGGGACAGCAGGCGCCTCAGAGCTTTCTTCACACTCTTCGCCCTTCCTCATGCTCCCTCGGTTTCCAGTCCTAATTGAGACCCTGGGAGACCTGAGAGGCCTCCACAGCTGCAGCCAGCACTCAGCACACGGCACAGGGGTGGAGGAGGCTCTGGGTGACTCCAAGCCTGTCCCCACTATTCTGATCTAGTGCCACCCCTGCAGGACCCGAGGACAGGGCAAAGCCCGTCTGAGGCCACCAAGACGCGGTGGTGCTCTGGGTGGCATTAGGCAACCAGAGCATAAATTAATTCTAGACCGTTTGAGCGATATGCGAATTTCAGCTGGAGGTTCCCTAGTGACTGGAGCTATAATCCAAGCTACTTGGGGGGCGGGGAGGGGCAGGGTTAAGGCAGGGAGGTGGCAGGTTCAAGGCCTGCTGGGGCTGCAGAGCGAGTTCCAGACAAACGCCTGGGCAGCTTAGTGAGACCTTGTCTCAAAATTCTAAAAAATGGGTTGGAGAGATGGCTCAGCAGTTAAGAGCGCTTGCTCTGGTCTTGTAAAGGATCAGGGTTCAGTTCCCAGAACCCACATGTTGGATTCAGTTCCAGGGAATCGGATGCCCTTTCCTGGCCTCTCCAGGCACTGCACTCGCCTAGTACACAAACATCTTTCTGTGCAGGCAGACATGCTACACCTAGAATAAAAATAAGTATTAAAAAAGTTAAGAGGCTGACTACAGCTCAGCAGAAGGGCATTTATCTAGCATGTATGAGGCCCAGGGTTCCGTTCCAATACCAAAAAGGAACAGAAAATAAAGTGCCCTAGGGAAGGATCATTAGAATGTCAGGCTACGGAATGTGAGCTCGCTGTGGCTTCTCACCCATTAAGCCATGAACTCTCAAAGGCCAGCAACAACTCTGAACAAAAAAACACTGTGACCTCTTCGACTCACTGCCCTTTGACTTCCGGTCCTAACAGAGGGTCCTTATCACACTATCAGCCTCTTCTCCCACCCACCTGTCCCCTGACCTGTCAATTGTCTTCCAAAAGGATCGCCCCTCCGTCCATCTGTGACCTTCTAAGAGCTCCAAGCTTGTTCAAAATGTCACCCGTGTGTCATCACCCCCAAGTCCAACATCTGTGTGTCTAATCTCATTCCTCAGATGTGAACCCCAGCCTCGGGCCCCCAGGGTCTCACTGCTGTTGCCAATTGTTTATTGAATTCCAACACACTCAGCGTGGATGCTCCACATTGTCAGGCCCCGCTCAGCCACCTCTTCAGTAGCCTCTCTGGGACAAGCTCCCAACAGACTATAGGCAATGGTTAGTGTGAGCACTCGAACACACACAGACATACACACAAAAGCACATACACTACACATACATATCACACACACTTCACATGCACACATACTACACACACACACACACACACACACACCCCAGATACCACACACACCACACACACACACCACATATAGACACACCACACACACACACACACACACACACCACACATACCAGACATACCACACACACATACCACACACACAAACAAAAGAACATGCACACCAGATACACACACACACACCACATGCACATATACCACACACACACACATACCACACACACAAAGGAACATGCACATCAGATACACACACACACACCACATGCACACCACATGCACACATCCCACACACACATTGGCACTAAGGGAAACCTAACCCCTAACTCTGATGCAGTTTGCAGCCTGAGTGTGCGCCATCTTAGCTGCCTCCCCTTTACCTGAATCTCGCTTCCTTTGGCCTCTAGTAAACCTTGAACACACCGTCCCTGCCCGTGGGTGTAATTCCAGGTACCTCAGTCAACTCACGTTCCCTTTCCTTCCCCTTGGGAGCCTGGCCCTGGAGCCCCACAACCTGACGCTCTTTGTGACCTGCATCCACTCCAACGTGTTTCCTAGCAACTGCTTCCCACATCTCCTCCTCTCCCCTTCCGTGTCTCCCCTGCCAGCTCACGAAGGCGAAGTCCTTCTCTCCGCTGCTCCTTACGTCTCTCCCCTTCGCCATCGGGTCGGCGCACACGTGTGTCAGATTAAAGTTCTAAGACGCCTCTGATGGTTTGCCTCCCTACAGAAAAGTTCACTGCCTGGAGGAACCAAATGGCAGGAAACAAAGGATTCTTTTGACTGCTTTCCAAGATCCTTGCAGAGAGCAGGCCTCCACCTTGTTTACTTAGCCTTGTTCCTCCTTGGCGTCCCTGCCTCTGTTCCAGTCAGCTCCTCAAAGAACAAACTCCCCTCCTTCCTGGCACACCAACTCGCCTTTCCCTCTCTTTATGGCTCCTTAGTGGGTGGGGTGGCCGCAGCCCAGGCCATCCCGGGATCCACCGCCCTCCTCCCAGCTCCCACAGGACACATGGCCAGCTGAGACTCTATGCAGGCAGGCAGAGCTCACCGAAGTGCACAGAGCCCTCGGTGGTCTTAACAGGAGTTTGTCCTACCTCCGGCCAGGAAGGGGGACCTCTTGCTACCATCTTGACTGTGCTGAGGACGCTGGGGCCACAGAGAGAGCATCTGTCTGCCTAAGCCTTGATCTGGACTTTATATCTGAAGGGGAGAAACGAGTTTGGAGCTGGGGAAGCCACCATTCTCCATACTGTGCTACCCACAGCCGAGCCGAGCCTACCTGGCACAGTCCTCCCCTGTTCAGTTCACATCTCTGAAAGAAAGGAAAGAGCAGAAGTGTCCACCTGGACTTGGGGTGGCAGGGCCCCGATTTGCCTCATTTCTGATTTCTGTGATATAAACACTCCTGCCAAGGTCAGCTCTAAGTTGTCAGGGGCTGGCAAGGGTGATTCCGAGGGTCGGGGCGCTTGTCGCCAAACCCGACTATCTGAGTTCAGTTCCTGAAACTCAGATGGTAGAAGGAAAGTGAGCTGTTCGTGGTTACCACGTGCATGTGTGTGCCACGTCGTGCGCATGCGAGAACACACACACACTCAAATAAACACACATAGTAAAAAGTAAACAACGGGTCAGGAAAAGACGACTCCACGGTTAAGAGCCACTGCTGCTTTTGTAGAGGGCTAGGGTTTGGTCCCCAGCACCCCAGGGCAGCTCACAACTGCCTCTAAGCCAAGCCCCAAGGGACCCCATGCCTTCTCTGGCCTCCTCAGGTGCCAAGCATGCATAAATACACTCATAAATACACATCAAAATCAATACATCTTTAAAAATATATAAGTAAGGGCCGGGTTGTGGTGGTGCACGCCTTTAACCCCAGCACCTGGGAGGCAGAAGCAAGTGGATCCCCAAGTTCAAGGACAGCCTGCTAAGACAGTCAAAGTTACACAGAGAAACCCGTTTCAAAAAGCCAATAATAGTAGTATCGCCTGGCTCTGGGGAGCTGGGGTGGTAATCTCTAGCACACACCAGTGAGCAGACAGACAGCTATTGCATCTCCCACACACAGGCCTCATATGGAGAGCTGGAGAGACAGATTAGTGGTTAAGAGCACTGGTTGCTCTTCCAGAGGACCCAGGTTCAATTCCCAGCACCGACATGGTGGCTCACAACTCCACTTCCAAGGGATCTGATGCCTTCTTCTCTTCTTCAGGATCCTGAGTTTATGTGAGGCTCACATAACTACACGCACATAAAAACAAAAGGTAAATATTCATAATAATAATAATTCAGGCAGTGGTGATGGTGGTGCACAACTTTAATCCCAGCACTCAGGACACAGAGGTGGTAGATTTCTGAGTTCGAGACCAGCCTGGTCTACAGCTCCAACCCCAGCATAGCCAGGGCTACACAGAGAAACCCTGACCTCCCCCACCCCACAAAAATATTATTTAAAAACCAATAGTTCATCCAGGCATGGTGGCACACGCCTTTAATCTCAGCACTCGGGAGGCAAAAGCAGGCAAATCACTGTGAGTTCAAGGCCAGGTCTACAAAGTGAGTCTAGAATAGCCAACCAAGGCTACACAGAGAAACCCAGTATCGGAAAAAAAAAAAAAAAAAGACAATATTTCTGGCCATGTTGTACATGCCTTAATTCCAGCACTGGAGAGACAGAGGCAGAGGGATCTCTGTGAGTTGGAGGCCTGGTTTACATAGCAAATTTCAGGTCAGCCATGGTTGCATAGTGAGACCCTGTCGCAAAACCAGCAGCAATAACAAAAGTGAGGCGCATGCCTAAAAATCTCAGCCCTCAAGAGAGGCAGGAAGATCAGGAGTTCAAGTTCAGGCTGGGCTACGTGAGACCCTGTCAGTTAACACATTCTTTGTTATTTGGGCTTTTAATTTTTTTGGAGCAGGGCCTCACGCGGCCCAGGCTGGCCTAGACCCCCTCACTCCTTTGCGTCCACCTTCGCGGTGCTAGGGTTACAGGCGTTCGTGATGACTGGCTCACTGCTCTTTTTCTGAGGCGGGGTCTCATTCTGCTGCCCAGCCTGCACTTGAACTCACACCGATCCTTTTGCCGGAGCTGTTCAGAGTGCTGGGATCACAGCTTTGCAAGCATGCCCGGCTAAGCACCTCTTGTCCTCTGTACCCTGATCTGAGCTCGGCTAACCAGAGTCTCCCAAGGCTTTAAACGGTCAGTACGAACTGAATCCTATGCTGAACGCTGCGCGGCTGGCTGTGGGTGGACTGCTGCGAGTTAGAAGCCGGAAGCTACATGGTGAGTTCCGGTGCAGCCTGAGACAGAGTGAGACTGCAGCCAAACTGCTAAGACTTGGGTCTGGAGAGACGGCTCGGCAGCTAAGGGTGCTTGCTGCTCACGCAGAGGATCTGAAGGGGAGTCCTAACACCCATGTCAGGTGCCTCACAATCTCCTGTAACTCCATCTCCAGGGGATCCGGACACCTTCTGGTCTCCCTGGGCATCCACACCTGTGTCATCCCCTCACACAAACACTCACGTGTTGCCTAAATGCATGTCTGTGCACCATGTGTGTGTCCGGTGCCCTGAGAGACCAGAAGAGGTTGTCAGATTCCCTGGAACTAGAGTTTCAGACAGCTGTGAGCCACCATTGTGGGTGCTAGGAATTGGGCCTGGATCCTCCCAAAGAGCACCCAGCATTCTTTTGTTTGTTTGTTCGTTTTGTTTTTCGAGACAGGGTCTCTCTGTGTAGCCTTGGCTGTCCTGGTTTCACTTTGTAGACCAGGCTGGCCTCGAACTCACAGCGATCCGCCTGCCTCTGCCTCCCGAGTGCTGGGATTAAAGGCGTGCGCCACCACTGCCCGGCTGCACCCAGGGTTCTTAACCACTGAACTGTCTCTCTAGTTCCCTAAATAAAGTAAAATCAACGTAGCCAGATATGCTATATCTCGCACTCGGGAGGCAGAAGCAGGTGGATCTCTGTGTGTTCCAGGCTAGTCTTGTCTACCAGTTAGAGCTACAAGTGAGACCTTGCCTCAAAACAACAGTAACAAAAACTGAAAAGCACCCCTGGGCACCTGGGCACCTGGGCACCTGGGCACTCCCTTGCAACCTCAGCGATGATGAGATGGAGACAGGCGGGTGACTGGGACAACATGGCCAGACAATCTTCCCTAAAGAGTAAGTCCCAGGCCTGAGTGAGAGAGCCTGTTTTCACTGTTGTTGTTGGTTGGTCGGTTGACTGGTTTAAGAAAGGGGGGTGATGGAGCACAGTATCAGCAGTTGACCTCTGGCCTGCATGGGCTCACACATGAGGAAGAAGAAGAGTAGAAGCGTTAGGAAAAAAACGTGGGGACACTGAGCTGACAGGCTCAGAACCTCAGAATGTCTCCAAATCCCTACCGGCAAGCAAGTGGCTGTGCACCGGGCCAGGCAAGCCTGCTTGTTGGGCAAGGATCGGCTTCCTGTGCTCCTCGCAGCAGGAACTAAGGGCAGAGCTGGAATTATATAACAGCGTGGGGCTGGGCGCCGGTGCAGACCAGTGGAAACTCATCCCAGATCGAGTTATGAAATACAAGCGGCTCGCGCGCTGAGCGTCCAAGCCACCGTTTCTAGAGTCCCTAGGACACGGGGAGGTTTGGGTTTTGTTTTTCATATGCTGATCATTTGGGTGGAGATAAAAACAGACCACTAAGTCCTGTGCATCGGCACTTTATCTTCCAGATAGTAAAATGGATTTTTTTCAGTTGTCTCCTTAAAAACTACAAGGGGAAGGATGAGCAAGTTGCATTTTCAGCAAAGGATTCCAGGCTGCAGTCGCAGCTTGACGCTCTTGCTGATTCTGTGCTTGCTTCATCCAAGACTTCCGCCCCTGTCCCATGGTAAGGTCACCCCAAATGAATTCCTGGACCCACTTGCTGCCTTAGCATTCCATTTACGCTCAGCCAGCCCTGTCATCAGCTCCATCTTTTTCCTTTTTTTCTTTTTTTTCCTGTTTTGTTTTGTGGGGAGAATGAGACAAGGTCTCACTATGTAGAACAAGCTGACCTCATTATTTGTGGCAATTCCCCTGCCTCAGCTTTCAAGCTCTGGGATTCACAGGCATGAGCCACCATGCCTAGCTCTGTGGCATCATCAAAGGAAGAGAAAAATATCAGGCCTAATATATGAAATAACGCTATTTATAACGTGTGGAATGGATGCACACAGAGATACATAAATACTCCTTTTTTTCTTTTTCGAGACAGGGTCTCTCTGTGTAGCCCTGGCTGTCCTGGACTCACTTTGTAGACCAGGCTGGCCTTGAACTCAGTGGCCTGTCTCTGCCTCCCGAGTGCTGGCATTAAAGGCGTGCACCACCATGCCCGGTACATAAATACTTTTACATACATATATTTATCTCTTATTTCCCTTAACTAGGTCATAAACTTTTTCTTTTCAGATAGAGTCTCTCTGCCGGATGCGGTGACACACGCCTGTAATCCCAGCACTCAGGAGGCAGAAGCAGGAGGATCTCTGTGAGTTCGAGGCCAGTACAAAGTGAGTCCAGGACAGCCAAGGCTACACAGAGAAACCCTGTCTCTAAAAATCAAAAACCAAAACCAAAACAGAGAGAGTCTCTCTATGTAGCCCAACCTGCCTTGGAGCTCCATACATAGACCAGGCTGGCCTTGAACTCACAGAGCTCCATATATAGACCAGGCTGGCCTTGAACTCACAGAGCTCCATACATAGACCAGGCTGGCCTTGAACTCACAGAGATCCACCTCTTCCCGCCTCCACAGTGCTGTTTAAAGGCTAGGGACCCAAGCTGGGGAAACTGGCCTTTTCCTAAGGGCGCTGGGTCAGAATGTCCAGCCAGATAACTGTAGCCCAGGGAGTTATGTACACAGCCTTTTTCATTTAAGCATAAACCCCCAAACCAAAGACTGAGGGGCCAGGAGCAGCCATGACGATGGCCTCAGAGAGGCAAGAAAGCATAAGCTTTATTAGCTTTTTTCCTGAAGCAAAAATTCCCAGGAGCCAAACATAACTGTCCGGGGCACAGCTTTGTGGAGCCCTCTCTCAACCTGCCAACTGAGGACCAGCCGTACCTTCTCAGAGGCTCGCTCACTGGAAAACTAAACGGGAAACATGGAAGTAAACCATGGTGGACCAGCTCCAGCCTCCCCAACCTCACCTTGCGGCAACCCACGTGCCAGAAGGAGGGAGACCCGGTTCAACCTGCCACGGGCTATGTGAATGTACGCAGACAGTAACTGGGAGACGTGAATTCAGCACTCGGCACCGTGCTCACGGGGCGCTGTGTAAGCGGCAGAGCCTGGCTTGCTGTAACTTCACATAAAGCCCTGGACTGTTGCAGAGCCAGCGGGGGAGAGGCTGGAGCCTGGTGCTGAAGCTGCTGTGGCCTCCCAGGAAACACACGCCAGCCCACTGCTGTGCCCTGAGGTCACCCCGGGTGGGAGCCTGTTCCTTGACAAAGACAATGTTTTGATTTGGAGACTTCAAGTGGGACTTTACCTCAGGGACATTTCTTTGCCACCTCCAGAAAAACAGTCTTTCCACGCTGGATGTGGCAATTGCAGCCTCGCCTTGCCCGTCACCAGGTTAAAGCAGCAGGTTTCCGGGTTCGAGCGTCGGCACCAGAACAAGATCTGTCTCAAGAACCAAACCTCGCTGGAGAAGAGGTTGGCAGTTCTCCTGGAGCTAAAAATACCCCGAGTGAGCTAGGTTTGTGTCTCAGTTGGACAGCGCTTTCCCAGCGAGCAGGAGGTTCTGGGCTCCACAGCAGCACCAAAACAAACAGGAACTACGCCGGGCTGTGGTGGCGCACGCCTTTAATCCCAGCACTCGGGAGGCAGAGGCAGGCGGATCGCTGTGAGTTCGAAGCCAGCCTGGTCTACAGAGTGAGTCCAGGACAGCCAAGGCTACACAGAGAAACCCTGTCTCAAAAAAACCAAAAAAAAAAAAAACAAAAAAAAAAAACAAAAAAACCAGGAACTACATAAACCGGGCATGGTGGCGCACGCCTTTAATCCCAGCACTGGGGAACCAGAAGCAGCAGATCACTGTGAGTTCGAGGCCAGCCTGGTCTACAAAGCGAGTCCAGGACAGCTAAAGCTAAACAGAGAAACTCTGTCTCGGAGAAAAACAAAAAAAAAAACAAAAAACAAACAAAAAGAGGGTCAGAGGTGCAAAGGAACCAGGGCTGGGTTCCTGGCACCCACAGGCCTGCTCACAACCACTTATTACTTCAGTTCCAGGGAACCGAATGCCCTCTTCCAGCCTCCCATCACCAGGCACACGGTGTACGTACATGCAGGCACTCACAAAACAGGGATTGGATAACGGTTAAGAGCACGGACTGTTCTTGCAGAGGACCCAAGTACAGTCCCCAGCACCCACACGGTGGTTCATAACCATCTGTAACTCCAGTTCCAGGGGATCCAACACTCTCTTCTCCCATCTATGGGCACAGGGCATATAGGTAAGAGGTTATGTACCATGTCTGTAGGCAAAACATTCATACAAAGAAAAAAATAAGTGAGTCCAGGACAGCCAGGGCCACACAGAGAAACCCTGTCTTGAAAAGCCAAAAAAAAAAAAAAAAAAAAGTAAATTGGGGCTAGAGAGATGGCTCAGCACTTAGGAGCTCCTGCTCGTCCAGAGGACCAGGTGGGCTCACAACCATCCATAACCGCAGAGGATCTAACGCAGTCTTCTGGCCTCTGTGGGCACGAGGCCTGCATATGGCACAGAACTGGCAAAATATTCAGACACACACACACAAAAAAATAAAATAAAATAAAACAAACAAACCTGGAGAGATGGCTCAGCCGTTAAAGTCTAGGCTCACAACCAAACATATAAATTTTTTTTTTCAGACAAAAAAAAATTAATACAAAAGAGAAAAGAAAACATCAAGTTATCAAGCTTGCAGGTTAGTTCTCTTACTTCCCCTGTGTGGGTGGGGCCGGGCCATCTCCATGGTTTCCTGAAAATTCTTGTTACAATGTATTTATTTAGTATGCATGTATCTAGGTGTGTGCATGAGAGAGGGAGAGGGAAGGCGGGAAGGAAGGAAGGAGGGAGGGGGGAGGGGGAGGAAGGAGGGATGGAGGGAGGAGAGGGCAACTTTTCTCTCCTTCCATCACATGAGTCCTGGAAATCAGGATTTCAGGCTTGGGGACCAGTACCTGCGAGCACTGAGACACTCCGTCCGTCCTTGGTTTGTTTGTTTGAGAGGAGGCCTTGCTATGTCATCCTGACTGGTCTAAGGCTCTGTATGTAGATCAGGCTGCCCTAGAACTCGGAATGAAGTCCCTGCCTTGGTCTACCAGGTGATGGGACCACAAACACGAATCGCCACACACACTTAGCTTTTGTTTTTGATTTTTGAGACGGGGTCTGAGGCCTCAGACTCACCATATAAAATATGCAAATGGCCTTGGCTTCCTTACGCAGAGGGCTGAGACTATGAGCTTGCCCCACCATGTCTGGCTTACTCTATGAGAGGGAATAAACCTTGGGCCTCGAGCATGCTCAGTAAGCTCTCCAGCCACTGAGCGGCTTCTTTGTCCCCAGATCACATCACCTCATCAAAAACTGTGGGGTGTTTTGTTTTGTTTTGTTTTCTGAGACAGGGTTTCTCTGTGTAGCCTTGGCTGTCCTAGACTTGCTTTGTAGACCAGGCTGGCCTCGATCTCAAACTCACAGCAATCCACCTGCCTCTGCCTCCCGAATGCTGGGGTTAAAGGTGTGCGCCACCACGCCCGGCCCACCTGATCAAAAACTGAAGCCAGGCCATGACGGTGAAAGTCCCAGACTTTAGCACCTGGGATACCTGGCTTTTGGAAGTTTCTATGTGACCCATCACTGTCTTCGTGTCTGGTAGTCAATCGCTCTGAATACCAAAAGCATTAGGTAAGTTGGTCCCAGCTGAGCTTCAGCGGCTGCAAAGGTGGGAATCCAAGTGTGGGAGTCCCCGTTTTCTTTTCTGAACAAACGGTGGAATGTAGCTATTGCAGCCACTCCCATATTGTGGGGGCGGCAGAACTTCAGCAGACAGAAGCAACTCCACATGGGCGGGTGCCATCCAGGGAAGGAATCCAATAGTGACCACGAGAGAAGAGACACATGGTAACCCCACATTCCTCTTGTGGGCCGCCTTCTGTACTGGGTGAGGTATCCAACTCCTTGATAGTCTCAGGCGGGGGAAAGTCACACTTGGGCCAGAACTGCTCAGCGGCCAGGATGACATGACCACAGCTTAAGGTCCAGACACTCTGGGGAATCTATGAGACAGTGGAGAGAAAACCTGAAGGGAAAGCAGAGCTCCAGGCTGCCCGGCCCAGCTTCCGCTTTCATGAGGTCATGGTCAAAACCATACTGGGGCGGCTGGGTGCCAGAGATTGAGTGAGGTTGTTTTTTCCCTAACTTGGTTCTGAGTCACATGGCATCTACTCTTCCCAGAACACCACTGCAGGGCTCACCCTTGGCAGCAGACCAAGCCAGTCCTAACACGCGATCCCCCGTGGCATCTGGCCAGCTCTCCACCACCGAGGCCTGCCTGGGAGGGGACGTTCCCTCTCAACCTTTAAGGAAAAGGGCCTGTGGCAGGGAGGTAGGAACACCTGGTTTTCAGAGACCTGTGAGAGCTGCTGGGACTTCGACGGAGGGCCTTTCACCTAAGTTCCTCAACTGTACAGTTCAGTCATCTGTAAACACAGGGTACTAGAGAAGTCAAGACAAAAGAAAGCATTACCCGCTGTGCTTTCCCTCCTGTGGAAATGCGTTATGATCTTGTGTCAGGAGGGTGTCTGTGGGGAGTGGGGCTCTGCTGGTAGAGGCTTTGCCTAGCTCACAGGAGGCCCTAGCTTCAGTCACACTCCCCAGTTGCTGACAGTGAAGGGAGATGCTGCAGACCGACTCTCGCATGAGCAAGTATGTACTGACATAAAGAACCCTGTGTGGAGCCAGGCGTGGTGGTGCACGCCTGTAATCCCAGCACTCGGGAGGCAGAGGCAGGTGGATCTCTGTGAATTCGAGGCCAGCCTCGTCTACAGAGTGAGTCCAGGACAGCCAGGGCTACAACAGAGAAACCCTGTCTCAAAAAAAACGAAAAACAAGGGCTGGAGAGATGGCTCAGCGGTTAAGAACACTGACTGCTCTTCCAGAAGTCATGAGTTGAATTCCCAGCAACTACATAGTGGTTCACAACCATCTATAATGTGATCTGATGCCCTCCTCTGGCCTGCAGGTGTACATGCCGGCAGAGCACTGTATACATAATAAATAAATAAATAAATCTTTAAAAAAAAAACACAAACAAAAATGAGAAAAAAAGAGCCCTATATCTCTAGCCTTTCCTGTTAACCTCTATTAATACCCAGATACCCAGTCCTAGGGCTGCAGTGTGGCTCACTGGGTAACATGCTTGCCCTGCACAAGCAAGGCCCTGGGACCAATCCCAGGCACAGAAGAGAGGGAGAGATGATAGGAGTGACAGACAACCATGCCGGCACTCAGGAGGCACAGGCAGGGAGGGGGACTTAAAGTGAGGAGGTGTCACTTTTTTACCGTCTTGATGAAGAGCAAGAAGAACTGGGAGTCAGTGAGAGCTTGTGTGAGGAAGCTGTGTGGGGCATTGCACCTCAGTCGGCAGAGTGCTTGCCTAGCATACGGAGGCCCCGTGTTCAGAGCTCAGTACCCCATAAACTGGGCGTGGTGGTGCCTGCCTGCCTGTAATCCCAGAAGTAATTCAAGATCACGCTCAGCTACATAGAGCATTCAAGGCCAATCTGGGCTACATGAGCCGCTGTCCGTCTGTGTGTGTGTGTCTGTGTGTGTGTGTGTGTGTGTGTGTGTGTGTGTGTGTGTAGGCATTTGTGTCGCAGTGTGTGAGTGGAGATCAGATGACAGAACAACCTGTGGGAGTTTAGTGAGCATAGAACTGAGGTCATCAGGCTCTTTTTTTGTTGTTGTTTTTTTTTTTTGGTTTTTTGAGACAGGGTTTCTCTGTGTAGCCTTGGCTGTCCTGGACTCACTTTGTAGACCAGGCTGGCCTCGAACTCACAGAGATCCGCCTGTCTCTGCCTGCCTACCAACTGCTGGGAATAAAGGCCTGTGCCACCACCATCCACATAGGTTCCCCCAGTTTCTAGAACTTTCTTTTTTTCTTTTCTTTTTTTTTTTTTTTTGGTTTTTTGAGACAGGGTCTCTCTGTGTAGCCTTCGCTGATCTGGACTCACTTTGTAGACCAAGCTAGCTTCGAACTCACGGCGATCCGCCTGCCTCTGCCTCCCGAGTGCTGGGATTAAAGGCATGCGCCACCACCGCCCGGCTTTTTTTTTTTTTTTTTTTTTTTAATGATTTTTCAAGACAAGGTCTCTCTCTCTCTCTCTGTAATCCTGGCTGTCACGGATTCTCTTTGTAGACCAGGCTGGCCTCGAACTCACAGAGATCAGCCTGCCTCTGCCTCTGGAGTTCTGTACGCCACCACCATCTGGCTAACGTCAGGCTCTTTAAACTGGGTGGCAGGTACCTCGGTGGCATGAGCCATCCCGTCAGCCAGAGACACTTATCTATCTTAAAAATAATAAATAAATAGGGCACAGTTCTAGACACTGGAAAAGTAGAAACAGCAGCCAACAAGTAGACAAGTCAGCCTTCGTGGAATTATAATCCAGCAAGAAGGAAACTGAGGCGGGCGGTGGGGGCGCACGCCTTTAATCCCAGCAATTGGGAGGCAGAGGCAGGTGGATCGCCGTGAGTTCGAGGCCAGCCCGATCTACAAAGCGAGTCTAGGACAGACAAGGCTAATACCAAAAAAGGAAACGGAGGGGAAAAAGAGGCGCCCTAGTGCCTGGGGCCTGAAAGCTGGTGCAGGAAGCCCGCGCTGCTGAAGAGGGGTGTGCACCCCTCCCTCAGCTTCTTCATCTCTGTGGACTCCAGCTCACCTGGGGTGCAGCTGGGCAGAGCCGGGCTGGCTGAGCTGCCTTGCAGGGCAGGTGGCCCTGTCACCTCTGCAGCTCGCCTGGCTGCTCCAGGCACGTTGGTCTCAGTTTTGCGTCACGGGAAACTGTCCTCGGGGCCTGATCAGAGCAAAGCGATCCGACTCCAGGGGCCGCTTGTTGACTGACTGCCTAAGACGCACCTCCTTGCTGTGGTCCCATCACTGAGTGCCTCTGAACAGAACTGTTCCAGCGAAACTGGGGGCGGGGGCGGTAAGGGGGTAGGGGGACAGGGGGGTGGAGGGCAGCCGAGAGCAAGGGTGGGTGCGTAAAATCACTCACAGCAAACAATGAGAACGAACGAGAAGTAGGGAACCAGAAGTGTCTCCTTTTTCTGTGGTAAAAAGAGCCACCAAAGCTGCCTGTGGTAGACAGACAGGGAAAGGGGTGGAGAAGGAACTGCAGCCCTCCTGTGGTCGTGTCAGGGTGCTCTCCTCCAGAGAAACTCCTGCCCCCAGACTCACATAATGGCTGCTACCCACGCAGTATGCACTGCAGGCCAGGAACCTGCCTTATGTATTTATTTGTTTATTATTTTTTGGCTCCTTTTTCGGGGGGGGAAGGGGAAGAGGTAGAGATAGGGTTCTTTTTTCTTTGTTTTTTTTATTTTATATTTTGTTTGTTTGTTTGTTTGTTTGTTTTTCAAGTCAAGGTCTCTCTGTGTAGCCCTGGCTGTCCTGGACTCACTTTGTAGACCAGCTGGCCTCGAACTCACAGCGATCAGCCTGCCTCTGCCTCCCGAGTGCTGGGATTAAAGGTGTGCGCCACCATGCCCAGCTCAATTTATTTATTTATTTTCTAAGATTTATTCTATTTTTAACTGTGTGTCTGTATTGTGGGAATGGTGTGTGTGTGTGTGTGTCTGTGTGCGCGCGCCCACGTGTGTACATGAGTCCAAGTGCCCTCAAAGGCCAGAAGAGGCCATTGGATCCCTGGAGCTGAAACTGTTGAGACAAGGCCCTATCTGTAGGTGCTGAGTCCTCTGGAGGAATTTCAAGTGCGGAAGGAGCGAGCCCTTGATTGTTTCTGAATTCATGTCCAGTCGTTGTATAAAATGAAGGGTTTGGTGCTGGGCGTGGTGGCACAGGCCTTTAGTCCCAGCACTCAAGAGGCAGAGACAGGTGAATCTCTGTGAGTTCGAAGACAGCCAGGGCTACAGAGAAACCCTGTCTCAAAAAACCAAAAAAGAAAAGAGAGAGAGAGAGAGAGAGAGAGAGAGAGAGAGAGGGAGGGAGGGAGGGAGGGAGGGAGGGAGAGAGAGAGAGAGAAGGGTTCTGCTTTCTCATGGCGTGACATGGATAGCATGCTTTGCTGAGATCCACCCTCCTACCCAGTGTCGTCCCACTGGCTCTCAGTGAGTTCCTGTTTCTCCTTGCATGGCTCTCTGTGTGTTTTATGACTGGGACTGCAGAGCCCTGTACCGTGATGGTGCCTGTGTGTTTAATCTCTGCGTCACCTAAAGGCCAGTCCGTCCACCTGTCTATCAAAGAGGAACTGGCTTAGCTTTTCACGGTTAATATATAATAAAACCGGACTAGAAGCCGGATTTTCTCCATGCTACCAGCTCATAATATGCTCCCTTTACCTC
Organism: Acomys percivali; assembly: GCA_907169655.1. Taxonomy (NCBI): domain Eukaryota; kingdom Metazoa; phylum Chordata; class Mammalia; order Rodentia; family Muridae; genus Acomys; species Acomys percivali. Next base: position 361,912 of record CAJRSG010000751.1, read on the forward strand.
CGTTGCTTTCCAGCTCAAACCTTTCTCAGTCAGCAGCACAGGAGCCTTAGGTTGTCTTTCTCAGCTCCTAAACCCCCGGCTGCACCCTCCCACCCCGCCTCCCTTTCTCAGAACCACACACTTTCAATTGTCTACCGTTCCCCTGTTCTGGCTGCCGCCGCCATTTTCCAGGCCCTCGGCTTCCCATTAGGCTGTGGTAAGCAATTTGGTGGCATTTCAGGTAGGGGAGGAGGCAGAGTCCTGACCTGTTCCAAGGACGTGGTGAGGAAGAAGGCAGGGGCTTCCTCATATGCACTGTGCGCATGAGTGCGTGCATGCGTGCGTGCGTGCGTGCCTACGTATGTACGCACACCCATGGGGACAGAGGGTACAGGTAAGCTTGAGCTGAGTATTTTCCAATGGCTTCGAAGAGGAAGTGAGGGCAGGTTCTGAAGGGACAAACACCCGGATGAAGTTTAGCTCCTCAGAAGAGATGGTATTTTTTGTTTTGGCTTGGTTTTTTTTGACACAGGGTTTCTCAGTGTAGTCTTGGCTGTCCTGGACTCGCTTTGTAGACCAGGCTGGCCTCGAACTCACAGTGATCCTCCTGCCTCTGCCTCCCGAGTGCTGGGATTACAGGCATGTGCTACCACACCTGCCTAGAGATATGTTTAAAATATGTATTCTTCCAAAGGACCCTCATTAGAGCCACATGAGCTCACCACCTTTTGTCATTCCAATCCCAGGGGACCCAGCACCCTCTTCCTGCCTCTGAGGGTACCACAGCACGTGGGGCATGGACAGACAGACAGGCAAGACACCCATACACACAAAAGAAGTTTGCTTGCTTTTCAAAGCCAAAACTTTGTTTTAAACCCCAACTAGGCCCCAGGCTACCTACTGAGGATACCATGGGAGGGTGGGGGGGAGGATAAAGAGCAGATGCGGCTTGCACTCCTGAAAAATTAGATTAGATCCAGCCCCCGGGGTGTAGTTCAGAGATAAAGCACACACGCGGCAAGCATTCAAGAGCACTGAAAACGTTATTTAGGAGGTTAACAAATACATAAAATGATGATTTCCTAACAACTAAGAGGTAAACAAACAAGAGGCTGAGAAAGAGGTCGGGGTGGGAGTCAGGACACCAGGTAAAGGAGGAAACCAAGGAAGGAACACGCTGATCCAGAAGAGGAAGAGAAGGAGAGCGGGGATTCGAGGGCCTGTTTGTCCAGGGTGAGAACACTGGGCAGCAATCCAGCTCATGGTCTCAGGCCTGGTACCTCCTGGCTTTAACTCATCGCCCTGCCCCGACACCCACACCCACACACCCCCCCCATTGGTTTAATGATTCACTCTCCATCTTTCCCTAGCTTCCTGGGTGGCAGAGCCGGGGAGACCCCGGACTGCAGTGGGAAATGGGATGCCACCGAGTGAGAAAGAATGACAGGGAGATGAATTCTCTGGGTCATCGCCCATCTTGTTCCATTCTGGTATGGCCGGCCACGAGAGAAAGGTCTCAGTAGAGAGGAGGACAGAGAGGCTAACCGGTCCCAGCTGGATCACAGATGGTGGAGTTAAGTGTTGGAACTTGAACCTGCGGGCTGGTGTTTTCCCTCCCTGACTGAAGCCCCGAGGAAATTTTCCATCACAAACAAGTTATGAATTCCTAACCTTGGGGGCCTCTTCCTCCTCTCTCCACCCCCCCTCCCCCCAGTTTCCTTTTATCCTCAGCATCTCCCTCCTAACCCTCCTAATGTCTGTGCAGAAGGGTCTGTGCTCTCCTGTGGGTCACCGTGCGGCGTGTGGGCTGCCTTGGGAGGGACCGTGTGAGCGGGTGGGTGGCAGTCGCCTCAGCTCCCGAGCAAACGTGAGAACGCTGTCAAGTGTGCAAGGCAGGTGTGAGGAAGAAGATACTTCTTTGTGCCTACAGAAGGAGGTCTGTGTAGTGTGCAAGCTGTCCCCTGTGTTTAGATCGGGATCATAAGCCCAGGAAACAGCCGTATACAGAGAAGAGAAACATCTATTTCTAGCCCAACTGTGAGGCTTATTTGCTTTCCTAAGCATCCTTCCTTGAAATAATTCCCCTCTCTGTTTCCTGTTTGGTGTCTAAAAGCTGTTCCAGGCCTGTCAAGATAGCTCTGGAGGGAAAGGCTCCTGCTGCCTGATGACCTGAGTTCCCTCCTCAGAGCCCACGCTGTAGAAGGAGAGAACTGACTCCTAAAAAGTTGTCCTTTGATACACACACACACACACACACACACACACACACACACACACACACACACACACACCTCAAATAAATATAATAGTAATTTTTAAAATTTCCAGGTTGAGCCGGGGGAGGTGGTAGTACAGGGTTTCTCTGTGTAGCCCTGGCTGTCCTGGACTCACTTCGTAGACCAGGCTGGCCACAAACTCACAGCGATCCACCTGCCTGAGTGCTGGGATTACAGGTGTGCGCGATGGTGCCCAGTTTCCCCCAGCTTTTCTTAAGGCATTGTTTCTCTGGGAAGTTTAGAGAAGTGTACTCATGTTGCGGAAGCATGGAGCCCTTAGCTAGTCTGAGAACGGTACTGTGCATCTGTCCTTCTCTATCTTCACGCAGTAGGATTGTTGAGGGACTAGAGAGAAGGCCCGGTGGGTAAGAACACTTGCTGCTCATGCACGCTGCCCTCGATTGGTCTTAGCACCCAACTAAGCAGCTTACGACCACCTGTGACTCCGGAGGTTTCAGCACTCTCCTTATGGCTCCTTTGGCCCTTGCTTGTGTGGGGTGACCATGTATACATGCAGACAGACAGACACACACACACACACACACACACATACTTTTTACAGATTGCTGAGCAAGCACTGCCTGCGAGGTGCTGTTCTGAGTTCTGTGAAGGACAAGTGTGTGTGCCACAGCTTCTGACTGAATGATGGGGGTGGGGGTGGGGGTGGGGTGGTGTCATATATACTCACCAGGCTCAAAAGGAGATACAGTGTTAAAAAATAAAATAAAGTGAATTAACTCTCTTTTTTAAAAAATGAGATGCAAGCCGGGTGTGGTGGCGCACGCCTTTAATCCCAGCACTCGGGAGGCAGAGGCAGGAGGATCGCTGTGAGTTCGAGGCCAGCCTGGTCTACAAAGCGAGTCCAGGACAGCCAAGGCTACACAGAGAAACCCTGTCTCGAAAAACCAAAAAAAAAAAAAAAAAAAAAATGAGATGCAGCCCAGCACTTGGGAGGCAGAGGCAGGTGGCTCGATGTGAGTTCTAGGCCAGCCTGGTCTACAAAGTGAGTCCAGGACAGCCAAGGCAACACAGAGAGACCCTGTCTCGAAAAACAAAAAAACAAACAAAAAAATGAGATGCAGTTCCGAGCCAGGTATACCTCAGACCCCTGGAGCCAGTTATATTTTAAGGCCCCTTTCTCCAGTGATACCCGATTTATTACCTAATCTGGTGATGTTGTGCTAAGAATGTCTCCCCCATCTTATTCTAGGCTGCAGCCCCTTCAGTAGCCCTCTGCCCCTCAATTTCTCCCCCTCGAGGGCACAGTCCTCACTCCAGTCAGTTCCCAGTTTAGACGGCTCTGATTCCTGGACTGAGCTCCGTGCTCCGGGGTCAGTCCCAGGCCGTGGGCTGCCTGGCAAGCGCTCCTCTCTCACCACCAGCACTCCTCATGCCTCTTTCACAGGAAACTTACTTCAGGATGCCTTTCCTTGGGACTCCCCCCCAAATGAGTCCTGTACTTTTCCAGTGTTGCGCGGGGTGTTGATTCCATCCTTTTCTTTTTTTTCCACAGTCACTCTTCGCATATGGATGTGTCATATCCCACCTACTGGGTCATCTCAAATGTCACTCTTGACTGAGGCCTCCCTGACTCATTAGTCAGATGTGAACACTGGCTGCTCAGGGTCCACTTTGATAGTCATCCCAGGACCATCAGAACAGTCTCCTCATGGTCCCCCTCCTAAGCCCTGGGGATAAAATCTTCCCGTCCAAAGTGACAGCTCTATCTGGCCTGCCTCCCTCCTGCAAAAGTAACCTGAGCCCTCAACAATACATGGATATCTCTGTATAATTTGGCTACTTGTTGGTGTGTGTGTGTGTGTGTGTGCATGGTGTATGTGTGTGTCTTTGTGTATGTGGCATATGTAGACCACATTTGGTAGTCAGGGGGTGACTCTCTAAGAGCCAGTCTGTTCTCTTCTACAGTGTGGATCCCAGATGTCGAACTCGGGTCATCGGGCTTGACCCCCATTTCACCTGGACTTGCTTGTATTAAGATATATTTCAGGGCGTGGTGGCGCACGCCTTTAATACCAGCACTCGGGAGGCAGAGGCAGGCAGCTCGCTGTGAGTTCGAGGCCAGCCTGGTCTACAAAGTGAGTCCAGGACAGCCAAGGCTACACAGAGAGACCCTGTCTGGAAAAAACAAACAAGTGCAATATATATATATATATATAATTTTTATTTTATGTATGTGAGTATTTTGTCTGCACTATGTATGTGCATCACACGCAGGCCTGATGCCTACAGTGACCGGGAAAGGCCATCAGACCTCCTGGGACTGGCTGTGGGCAGTCATTTGGGTTCTGAGGACTGATCCCAGGTCCTCTGCAAAAGCAGTAGAGGGATCTTGTGGGTTCCGAGTGGTGCTGCGTGCAGCGGCTGGCACAATGCCTCATAATTATAGAAAACTCTTCACTTTACACCTTATTATGTGACCGGCCCAACAAGGGGCAAAGGCAGGGGCCACTGACATGTCATACTTCACGTGTGTCCGTAGGTATTCACTGCGCCTTTGTTGTGTGTGTGTGTGTGTGTGTGTGTGTGCACGCGCGCAGGAGCTCGTGTGCTTGCTTTTGAAACGCACGTGATGTGTGTATGCGGTTTTTCATGTGTGCTGAGTCAGGCACAGCGGGGGCCGTAGGTTTTAGTGTCTTCACTTCTTAGTCTTCTTGGAAGTTTGTGCAATGACTTCCCTCCTGGCATGTGTTTCCTACGCGCGTACTTCCAAGTACACCAATGTGTTTTCCGTGGTTCCTTGTTCTTAGAGGCCCCTGCGCCTCTCCAAGGATGGTGGCTGAGCCATCTGTTACGTGTCTGGGAGCCCCTCTCTAGCTAACTCCTGTACGGACATGTGCTTGCCCCCAGTGACTGCACTCGCCCGCATTCACTACTCCAGGCAAAAGAACGTGCACTGGGACACCTCGAGAATTGGAACCCAAGGCCCCGCCTACGGTTTGCTTCCTCTTTGGAATTTCCAGCCCTAGGCAGCCAACTGCTCCCCAGCTGCGAAGGGCGGAGCTCCCTGGGCCCGGCCCCTTCTCTGGCTTTTATAACTAGCGCTGCCTCTCCCGACGTCTGCACTGCTCCTCGCTCTCTGCCCTGAACGCTAACTATGTGCCACTCGCGCAACCATCTCCACACCATGACTGGCTTGAGGGCTCCGGCTCCCGCACCCTCCACCGGCCCGGAACTCCGGCGGGGCTCCGGTCCCGAGATTTTCACCTTCGACCCTCTCCCGGAGCCGACCGGAGCGCCCACCGCGCGTCTCAACACTTCTCGCGGGCACCGAAAACGCAGCCGGAGGGTGCTCTACCCTCGAGTGGTGAGTATCGCCCGAGTGGGCAGCAGGGGGCCGAGTCGTCCCGGGTACCGGCGGGGAGCGACTAGACGCGGGAACCTTGATCTGACTTTTCCCTCTCTCGTCTCCTCAGGTCCGGCGCCAGCTGCCAACCGAGGAACCCAACATGGCCAAGAGGGTCCTCTTTGTCCTGCTCACCGTCATCTTCTGCCAGATCTTGATGGCTGAAGAGGGTGTGTCGCAGCCCCTGGCTCTTGAGGATGCTACCAGCTCCACGTCACCGGAGCCCATCCCTGTGCCCATCACTGCGCCCCCGGTCCTCGAGCCCTTGAATCTGACCTCCGAGTCCTCGGACTATGCCCTGGACCTTAAAGCGTTCCTTCAGCAGCACCCAGCGGCCTTCTGAGAGCGACGGGTCACAGTTCGGAAAAATAAACCAAAAAAAAAAAAGCACCAGGCGTACCGGTGCGCGAGAGTATCCCAAACTGGGACTTCTAAGGCAAGACTAACTCAGAACACTACTACGGCCGTGAGACGCCGGTGCTTGGGGGCGAGCACGAGGCGCCGTGGGTCCTGGCTAACCCACTGGGAAAGGACGGAGGCCTTCTCGGTGTCCTAATTAATATTTATGTATTTATGTATATCCTCCTAAGTGAAGGAGGGGTGTATGTAATATTTATTTTAACTTATGCAGGGGAGCGAGATATGCCCCCCTTGCTTTAACACAGAAACCTTATTTATTACGATTTTTAGGGTCGGTGAGAGAGAGAGAGAGAGAGAGAGAGAGAGAGAGAGTGGTGGGAGGAAGGACCCTGACGCGGAACTCCCAGCTTGGGGATCAGTCTTGGTGGTGGGGCGTAGGTTTAGGGGTAACACTCCGTCTTCCAGCACCTCAACTCTGTAGTCTTGTTGTAAGGCTTCGGCAGACCCTTGGGGATCCGGCCCGTGGCCTTTGACGTCTTCCTAGTTGCTACTCAGGGGCGACGGCGGGAGTCTTGGTCCCATGGGTTGTCAGAGGGCGGCTGTCGGGGGTCGCCTAAGTATGTTCTGTGAACACGAATAAACTTGATTGCCTGACATTATTATCAGCGGTTCTCAAAGTGTTATCTTTTTAAGCGGCAAAAAAAAAAAAAAAAAAAAAAAGGGTGGGTAAGAGGGGATGGCGGGTCCCCAGTCCGCACGTCTTCTTGGGTCCCGAACTCTTTTCTTGGGAGTTGCAGACCTATATCCGGCCACCGGATGCTGTCATACATTGCTGGATCTGCGGTTTTCCAAGTTGGTGGTGTGGCAACCTGCTTACTCACGGCAGGCGGCGGCGGCGGGTGCCCGGGGGAGGGCGTGGCCTCGGGTGGGGGCGGAGCTTCCTGGTCACTGCTGGAGGAAAGGGAGGGGGCGGGTGCCTGGCAAGCCCCCTAGGCTGCCGAGAACTGTTGTGCAGCGGACCCGAGCGGGGCCTGACGGGAATGGGGCGGACCGAGGGGTTGGGCGGGGGCGGGGTCCTGTCTGCGGCAGCAACAGGGTGCGGCCGGGTTGGGGGGCGCGAGCGCAGCTTCCAGGGAGCCGGGTGTCCGAGCTGCCCGTACCCCGCCCTAGGGCTCTGCGGGTCCCCGCGCTTCCCGAGACCCCCCCAGTGGGGTTGCTCGCTGGGTTCCGGAAGGTGAGTGGGTTGGGGAGGCGGAGCCTCGGGCGGCCTAAGAGCCGGGAGGTTGTGGAACCGTTGCAAACCCCCTGGGCGCGGTAGAGCTTTGTGCAATGGAGGGTCTGCGGGGGGCGCGGTGAGAGGAAGACCGTGAGAATCAGCAGGTGCACAGGAGGAAGTCCCTGGGGATCTTAGGACTGCCACAGGGGCGTTTAAGGGACTGGGCGGTGGCAGAGGCAGACCGTTCTCCTGACAGGAGGGAGAGGGGAGGTGTCCGCAGGGCCCCTTCCCCTTCTGCAGAGGCGTTCTCTCCTTCCCTTCCAGCTGCAGCCTCAACCATGTTTTTCACTTGTGGCCCAAATGAGGCCATGGTGGTCTCCGGTAAGTCTGGTCCCAGCCAGTGACACCTGCCTCCTCCCCATTCCTTTAAACCTGACCTCTGCCCCTCCTCTCTGCAACAACAGCTTCCCAGCCCCAGCCCTCGGCCCACAATGGCCACAAAACACTTGTGATTCCCAGCGTCTATTTTTCCAAGGCCTAGAATGCCCCCTCTCCACCCCACCCCACCCCCAGCTCCCAGATTCCCCTGTGAGTGTTGCACCCTCCACCTCAGAGTCCACATTAATGCCCTCACCTTACAGGGTTCTGCAGGAGCCCCCCAGTCATGGTGGCTGGAGGCCGAGTTTTTGTCCTGCCCTGCATCCAGCAAATCCAGAGGTAGGTAGCCCCAGAACCCCGGCGTGGGAGACCCACTGCCCTCCCTGCTCTTCCCCTGACTGTCTGCTGCCTTCCCCCCTCAGGATCTCTCTCAACACACTGACCCTCAACGTCAAGAGCGAGAAGGTTTATACCCGCCACGGGGTCCCCATCTCAGTCACGGGCATTGCCCAGGTGAGGCTCCTAGAGCCTTCCTCCCAAAGCCGGCTCCCGTGAGCACCTCTGACCGCCGTCTCCCCCTGAGCAGCTCTGCGAGGCACCTAGCTCTTCTTCCTCCCCTTCTTGTTGCCCCATCACACACACACACACACACACACACACACACACCTGTTCCCTCTCTACACGGCTGCAGGTGAAAATCCAAGGCCAGAACAAGGAGATGCTGGCAGCCGCCTGCCAGATGTTCCTCGGGAAGTCAGAGGCGGAGATTGCCCACATCGCCCTGGAGACGCTGGAGGGCCACCAGAGGGCTATCATGGCCCACATGACCGTGGAGGTGGGACTGGGGGAGGGGGTTGGGACAGGAAGAGATCTGGGCAGGAATGCCAGGCTGAGCAGTACCCGCGTGCCCGAGAACCAGCTCACCTGTGACCCATGATGCATTGCGCTCTCACTGTCCTGTCTCTCCAGGAGATCTATAAGGACAGACAGAAGTTCTCAGAGCAGGTTTTCAAAGTGGCCTCTTCAGACCTGGTCAACATGGGTATCAGCGTGGTGAGCTACACTCTGAAGGACATCCATGATGACCAGGTGAAACTGAGGCAGGCTTCGGGGCTGGAGCCTGTAATCCCATCCCTGGGGGTCGGGTGGGGTGGGTGGGTGCCCAAAGCATGAGGAAGTCATAGGTCATCCAGGCTACACAGTGAGATCCTGTCTCAAAAAAACAGCCTGGCATGGTGTTTAACCCCAGCACTCGGGAGGCAGAGGCAGGCGGGTCTCTGTGAGTTGGAGGCCAGCCTGGTCTATAAGGCGAGTCCAGGATGGCCACAGCGGCATGATAGAGAGACCGTGTCTCAAATAAACCAAGAACAAAGTTAGTGTTAGTGAGAGAGCACTGGCCTAGCCCAGTGTGCCCTAGTTCCACCACAGAACAAACAAAAAGCCAGGGCGGCTGATCCTTCTTCCTAACCCTGGTCCCACCTGTCACGCACCCTGACTCTGGCTTTGCTCCCCCACAGGACTACTTGCACTCTCTGGGGAAGGCTCGCACAGCACAAGTCCAAAAAGATGCTCGCATCGGGGAAGCAGAGGCCAAGAGAGACGCCGGGATACGGGTGAGGGAGATGGGGCCACATGGTCACCGCTGGCTTGCTGGACACCCAGCAGACAGGGGCACAGCGGGGTGGGAGTGGGGGGAGTGGAGGATCCAGCTGAGTGCGGTTGCCTGAGCTGGGTCGGTAGGGGTGGGCGACTGAGGCGTCTGGCAGAGATCAGGCCCTTACTTACCCTTTGCCGTCCCCGCTAACCTGACTAGGAGGCTAAGGCCAAGCAGGAGAAGGTATCGGCACAGTGCCTCAGTGAAATAGAGATGGCCAAGGCACAGAGGGACTATGAACTGAAGAAGGCTACCTATGACATTGAGGTCAACACCCGCCGAGCCCAGGCTGACCTGGCCTACCAGCTGCAGGTAAGCGCAGCCACCCGGGGCAGGTGTCCAGGCAGTTCAGTGGCTCCTCCCCTTTCCTTTTGCCACCTGTATTAGGAGAGACCCGGATCTTTGCTCTGATTCTGGTACCCCATTTTGGACCTGTCTCCTCCTCCGTATAAGAGACAAAGAGGGGCCGGGCGTGATGGCGCATGCCTTTAATCCCAGCACTTGGGAGGCAGAGGCAGGCGGATCGCTGTGAGTTCAAGGCCAGCCTGGTCTACATAGAAGAGTCCAGGACAGCCAAGGCTACATGGAGAAACCCTGTCTCGAAACCCCCCCCCCCAAAAAAAAAAGAGACAATGAAAGTCTCAAGCAGGGACTGGACAGATAGCTGTTGATACAGTGTCTGGTGGCACGCACTTGGAATCCCCATTCGGAGGGCGGCAGAGAAGGCTGAGTCATGGGAGATCACTGGTCAGTCAGGTCAGCTTAATTGTTGACCCTCAGACCAATAAGAGACTCCCTCTAAGAATATTAAAGGGTGCCTGAGGAGAAATGACACTGAAAGTTTTTCTCTGGGCCCCACAAATACACATGTGCATACACACCTACCTGTACATGCGTGTGCATCTACACACACACATATATAGAGAGAGAGACACTGGAGTGTTCAGCTGAAAACCATAAGAAAAGGAGAGAAAGAAAGAAAAAGAGAAAGAAAGGCCATGAATGCAATAGATCAAGAGCTATACTGTGTCCCTGTGTGAGGACAGCAAAGGGAAAAACCCTGTATTCCACTGGCAAAGCTCTGTTCTGAGTATTGGCCTGTACCTGTAAAAAGGAAGAGAAACTTCTTCTCATTTGCACAGGGTACCCTGAAACTTTGATGACCGAAAAAGAGGGCGGGGAAGGACACAGATGTGACAGGCAATGACTTACAGGCAGCCTTTTGTATTACGAGAAGGTGACATAACACAAGGTGACACAGCTGGTGCCTGTCATTCATGGCTTGCACCTTGGAGAACAGGATTTATGGGTAACCCCCAGGTCAGCGCGTGCAGCCTCTGTGCCGCGTGTGAACCACGGGCACAGAGCGCTGAGGAAGTCTGGTTGCCTGATGCTGTCTCCAGATGAGCTCAGAGAAGGAAATGGCGCCTTGTTTCAGCGCTCAGGATGCAGACAGTTTCACTACATATCATCAACACCAGTTCTGCATTTTCTTTTTAAGATTTATTTATTATGTATACAGTATTCTGCCTGCATGTGTGCCTGCAGGCCAGAAAAGGACACCAGATCTCATTATAGATGATTGTGAACCACCATGTGGTTGTTGGGAATTGAACCCAGGACCTCTGGAAGAGCAGCCAGTGCTCTTAACCTCTGAGCCATCTCTCCAGCCCCCCCCCTTGTGTTTTTTATTTTTTTATTTTTTTATTTTTTATTTTTTTATTTTTTTATTTTTTGGTTTTTCGAGACAGGGTCTCTCTGTGTAGCCTTGACTGTCCTGGACTCACTTTGTAGTCCAGGCTGGCCTCGAACTCGCAGCGATCCGCCTGCCTCTGCCTCCCGAGTGCTGGGATTAAAGGCGTGCGCCACCACCGCCCGGCTGTGTTTTTTTTTTTTTTTAGTGATTATTGCTGCGTGTGGTGGTGCACACGGTAATTCCAGCCTCAGGGAGGCAGAAGCAGGAGTAAATTAAAGTACCCTTGGTTTCCCTGGCACACCAGTGCATCAACTCTCTGTGTGTCATATAAGGTTTCTCTCTTTCTTTTAAGATTTATTTACTTATTATTATGTATATGCAGCACTCTGCCTGCATGTACATGAGATGTCACTATAACTCTTTAGTTATTTATTATGTATGCAAAGTTCTGCCTGCATGTGTGCCTGCACTCCAGAAGAGGGCACCAGATCTCATTACAGATGGTTGTGAGCCACCATGTGGTTGCTGGGAATTGAACTCAGCACCTCTGGAAGTGCAGCCAGTGCTCTTGACCTCTGAGCTATCTCTCCAGCCCCTGTATAAGGTATCTTTGACTTTTTGTTTGTTCATTAGTTGTTTTTCTTTTGTTTTGTTCTCTGAGATATGGTCTCACTATGTGCCCCTGTCTGGTCTGGAACTTGCTATGTAGACCATGCTGGTCTCAGACACAGATCCACCTGCCTCTACCCTCGAGTCTTGGGATTAAAGTAGAGCACCACCATGCTCTGCTTGTTTGTTTGAGACAGGGTCTTGCACTGTAGCCCAGGCTAGCCTCAAATAGCCCAGGCTGGCCTCAAATAGCCCAGGCTGGCCTCAA